>JAVYIG010001049.1:0-395657 GCA_035222895.1 Strongylocentrotus droebachiensis
ACCTGAAAAGAGCGTTTCCCTAAGATGTAAGAAGTGAGCTTAACTTAATGCTATGATCAGCTGGGCCATGTTGCACAAAACTAACCATTGGCGGTAACTTTGCCATTAATGGCAACTTCCATGGAAACATTGATTTGATTGGGTGTTGAGTGATGTTGCCATTGTAAAAAATATTGATGGCAAAATTAATACCATCACTGGCAAGTTTTATGCAATTTTAGGTGTAGTCGTTAACGTATGGGGAAAATTAGCTTGGATTAGCCCGTATTTGTACTAGAGAAAATTACATTGAAAACAATTCATCATATCATTGTGTATATTTCATCGTGATTATTGTTGAGCTGCAAAATTATTTATTCCCCATATTTTGAGGATGAATGTCCAATACCGTAGGAGAGCAATATATGTGAAGTTCGAGCTTTGAAATACATGTATTTTAGCATAGACAATACATTTTGGAAGTTCATGTTCATCAGTTCACAAAAATGAAAGCTTCAAGTTTTATCTATATGGTTGTCAGATTGTGTTATGTCAGTTTTAAGTTGTTGTATAAAAATGTCAACAACACTGAGTTTGTTGTCTAACGGAGCAGCATTATGTTCCCATGCTTCCATAAATGGTTTGATGACGCAAGAGATAAGGATAATTGCCTTAGTGAACTTGTGAACACCTTTTAATTTGAGAAAATATGAATTTTATAATAGCCTACATCTTAGTTGATATATACATGTATATGAAATAGGTATATAGATGTTTGTGCAAATGTTGTGCATTTGTTCGAAACGATATCAAAGTCTTTCTCTTGGCTCCGTGCCTTCTATATATATAATATACTATGAAACTAAATGAACTTTTTATATATGTTTTCAATCTAATATAATTGTCTTTCGTGCTACCATGAGAGAAATGTTTATTTAACATTGAAATAAATGAATATTTAAAGTCAACTGAATGTGTGTTATTCTTGTGTTAGCCATAATCGTATGGTAACCATATTCATACTTGAGTGCCTCTATACAAATTGCTTCATTCACCCGCTACGAAAAATTGGATTTCAATAATCAAAATCAGAATGCATATATTTGCATTATATTACATGTTGTAGTTAGACAATGGTTTGCCCTACCTAGCAACAACTAATATATGTAATTTGAATTGTGACTATCGAGATACACTTATTTTTAACAGTTCCACCCTCCACCAAATCCAGTTAAAACTTAATTTTGGAGTATTTAGGAGGATTACAAACCAAGTACCAGGATTAAGATTAAGGATCAGGATTAGGAAATAGGATTAAGATTTGTGCATAACATTTGATTACGTTACGAAAATGGCCTATTGGTTATCCTAGATCCACATTTTATTAGCTAACCCAATGGCTGCACAAGAGGGTGTTACAGGGACTTTGAATAGAATGTATTTGCAAATTATATGTATTCATAATTGGGCATGCAGCCACTGCAGAAATCATGTATTCTGTCCTCTTGAAAAAACAGAGAACATACGGCCACGCCAACACTAGCTTGCATACTTCAGTCAGTCATAGTCCATGAATGAGATTGATATAGAGAAACAGAGAGAGAGAGAGAGGGAGAGAGAGAGAGGGAGCAGAGAACAAGGAGGGAGAGGAAGAAAGAGAGAGAGATAATTAAATTTGACACTACTACAATTCCATAAAGCCTGGAGCTGAGCCTAGTAAATATATGGCATAAATATTGGTAAATTGCCATTTGGTCTACAACCAGTACGTCAACTACCCAATTAGTCTTTTCCAATATGGTCTATAGCCCGTCTACTATCCACATGGTCAAATAATAATCATTTTGCATACTTATCATTTGGTCTAATGACCATTTAGGCTAATAGCCATTTTGTCTATTTTCCATATGGTCTAATCTTCGATGAGCCTACTACCCATTTGGTCTATTATTCATTCAGTCTAATAACCAGTTAGTTTAATTCCCAGTTTGTCTAATGCCCAAATCGTCTACCATCCATTAGGTCTAATAATTATTTGATGATTTTTAGCCCATGATATGGATAGTAGACAAAATGGGAATTAGATTAAATGAGCAATGGGTAGTAGACGAACTGGTCATAGGCGTAGACCAAATGACTCAATATTCACAACTGAATGACACGCGCCGGTAAAATTAAAATAACAACATCTGTGCTGTCTGCATAGTCAGTCTCATAGTTGAGACACTTTGCTATGACTGACAAAGGTTTGTGCAGGCCTGCATACTAGTGCATAGCATCTGGCCTTACTCTCCAGATGCCCATTACTCATCTCAAGGGATATGAAGACCGGGCATTTTCCTCTATTGCTCCTCGCCTGTGGAATTCCCTCCCATCATCTATTCGCTAAATTGACAACCTGGACCACTTCAAAGCTTCACTCAAAACTCACATCTTCCTTCAGACATTTAAATGCTAATTTTATCGGAGGAGCTCGCGCCTTTGAATGTTTTTTTTTAAACAGATATATGGCGCCATACAAATGCTGTTCATCATCATAACAGTGTATGAAATTGTGGTCTGAAATGTGAAACTATGGTGGGTGAACGGTCTACTGGATATCCAGAGGCCCAGTATTATAGCTGGCAGTCTGGCACAACTAATGTCGTTTTTGTTGTTTACTCTTGATTTGCAACCAGTTGAGATTGACCAATTGTTTGTTATAATGTTATAAAAAAAAAGAATAAAAAAAAACAGATAAATAACCGTGAAGTGAACCAAGAACATTCTTAATACCGGTATTCTATTCATGCCAGAACTACAAATACCACCCGTCCTCAAACAGGCAGGTGACATGCTAACACTTTTTCACGATGATGTCTTGCTGTCCACTCCTTGAGGTTCCCCTCTCCTAATTTCGGCCAGAGACTGACCGAATTATGCTAGATTCATGACTGAAAGGAATGTAAATACAGTCCAAGGCTTTATGGGGTATGGATCATCGGCTGTAAGCAAGAAGGCCCTTTCTGCCATTGACAAAACCTTTTTGCAGACAGCCAAAGAAATAGCTCAACACCGAGTGACTCTAGTCTACAGGCGAAAAGTCTTGCGATAAAAGCATAATCCATTCAGAAATTCCTATAAATTACACCATATCGAATATCAAATGTAAAGTCATGTTAAAAAATCAATAGATAAAATATCATTTCTCTTGAAATACATAGAAGGATTTACAGCTGTTTTTACTGTATCTTTTGATTTTACCTTGGCATGATCGTGAGATTCTTGCCAGATGTCCGCATAGTTACCTACGGTATACTGCAACACCAACACCAACACCGAACTTGAAATCATGAATTTCCCAATCCCTAGGGGCTGGTGTTGGTGAATGGGAAATTTACACGTAAATCGTCAACACCAACCGCGATACTCTGTTCAGCAGACGACATTCAACACCAGCCCTCAACACAGACTACCGGAAATACGTCATGTTTCCCGAGGTCAATCCCAACACCAGCCTGATTTCAAGTTCGGTGTTGTGGCTGGTGTTGGTGTTCTCACAACACCAACACCAGCTTTCAACACCGAACTTGAAATCACTCAATCTGTGTCTGCGGAGTATGCCAACACTGTATTGCCTTCAGGAATCTTGTTTCGCAATAAAGTGAAAATGCTTGCATCCTTATCTTATCCTTACAAAAATATAAACACAAATACCACATCAGTAACAATGTTAAAATATGTTCTTCTTTTTTTATTACTAAAAACATATAAATACAAAATGGAAATAGAATCCTGCCAATATGCAATGAATGTATCAATGTTTTTTTAAATCTTTTATCCAAAAAGCTGTACAGTGGAACCTTACTACAGCGAAATCTCATTGCAATGAACACTATTGTAATGAAATTCCATGTTTACAAGGTAATTATGTGGGTCTTATTTGTAAAGTGGATCCTCATTACAACGTCCGCGATTGGAATTACCTTGTTATAATGAATTATGAAACAATATTATATCAGGGTTAAACAAAAACAAAATACAAGGAAGTAAAAATGGCAACATTATCTTGTTATAATTAATAACAAGAGTTTGTTATAATAGTGTTCGAGTATGGGAGGTTCCTCTGTATTCTCTAGCTATTTTAGCCCTAGTACAAGAAATTTCCTAGGTCCCAGTTTCACTGAAACGGCTCATTCAGATATGACATGGTCAACCTTCGCAAGAAAACCGCTGCAGTGTTTTTTAAATGTCCAAATGAATGGCAACTATCAGGGACCTCCAGAATTAGTTTCATATGTTGGGAATTCATTCTAAAATTGTTCTTTATATGAAGAATCCACTGTAACACACCACATTTGCTCTGGCAACAATTGCTCTAGGCTTTCTCTTGTCAAAGACATAGCCCTGGGGCCTGTTTTACAAAGCCTTTTTTCAATGACAAATGACAAAAATCAGTGACAAATCTGCTGATAACCAATCAAAAGCAAGGATTTTAGTAGGTTATAACAAAAACTGTCATTTGTCACTGATGACAAGTTTTGTGAAACGCCCCCCAGATTCACAAAGGAGGTCTAATTCATGGTTGAAGAAACCATTGTTTCACCTCCACCATGGAATAAAATAAGCCTAAAAATTAAACAAGTATATTATCATGAGTATATAATTTGCCATTAGACACAAGGACATGACCATACAAAGCTTATTTAGGCTTAAAGTAAACTATGGAATAAAATAAACCCCCTTTATGAAATTGGGCAATAGAATTATGGTTGCAACTTGCAACTGGGTTTTGGCTTAGTTGGAGTTGTGGTTAGGTATAGCTATTGTTTCAGGGTTGACATTATACTTGGCTACAGAGCAAACATGGTCAGAGCATACGTTATACAATGATCTAATCAAAATGTCTATTGCCTTGAGAAGAAAAAATGTAAATTTCACAGACTGACAAATGAAATGTATGTACACACACCTTTTTTCAGTCAATATGTAAAAACATACTATGTACATGGATTGAAAAGCTAATGCTTACACTGTCTAACACTATGCTATGGCAGAAAACAAAGTGAATACTTTTTGTGTAGGAGGAGGAAAAGTATACCACTTAAAAGAGTATTATGGTCCATAAAATTGAATGAGCGTATCTCTGAAATGGATACATAAGAGATAAAATTGTTTTTTTGGTTGGGAAAGACACAGCCACTTCACTTGCAGTTGCATCACATACCATTTATTTGTACTACATCGTATTATTATTGGGAAGTAAGATTATCAAATTTGAAAGAAAGAAAAAAGAAAGAAAAAAAAGATTTCCAAATTTGCTCACAGAAGTTTGTCATTCCCCCCCCCCAAAAAAAAAGGGGGGGGGGGGTAGAGATCATCAATTGTTGTGGTTTGCCAACAGCCTACACAAATGTTTAATTTCACTTGTGAAGCCCCTGAAGAAAATACATTCTCAGAAAGTCGAAGTTGATCATCTTTCATTGGAACCTGGAGGACACGAGCACAGTCTTCCGATATCATCATTCAAACAAGAGTAGACTGAAGAGATTTGAACTGTTTGCTTCTCCCTTCGAAGCCACGTTTCCTTTTATAATCCAGCAATTTAGGGATCTTATGCTGCCTGACGTGGGCAATTCTGAACATTTCAAACACCGCCGTCAATTCTGTAGTCTCTGTCTTTCTGCATCTTATCTCCAAGATGAAGTTTCAGTCGATAACCAGCTCATCGCATCCCCAATCCTCGTAGCTTCCATCGGGGAGGTATCGTCGGATGATGATGGGAATCTTCCTGGCTCTGAAACAAAATCACACAAGGAAAAAAGATTTAAAATGAATTATCAGGGAATGTGAGAATTGGAAGCAACAAGAGAAACAACGAAATACACAACCGCAAAGTGAGAGTGATTTAACTCTAGACTGTTTCAAAAGAACCCCACAGAAAGACTTTATAAATACATGAAATCAATGAAAGGTAATTTAGATCTTAAAACCTAGGATATCCAACAAGCTTCACTAAAATGTACTAATATTTAGTTTTTCAAATTAGAATAAAAAGGAAGCAAGGAGCAAAAATAAAACTGATGCAAAGGGATCCGTTTATACAAGGTAAATGAAGGGGGGGAAAAAGAGTAAAATGTAACAAAAAGTATTGGAAACAAAATCACAAAAGGAATGGATGGGTAAGGGGTGGTTCAGAGAGGGGTGAGAAAGGTTGAGGCAAGAGAAAATAAGAAATAAAGAGACAAGAGGGATTAATCTTAGTCACTTACTTGAGCTCTTTCATAGCAATCTGAAGAGGATCGGTCTCCCCTTCCAGTTCAACCATAACAGGCGCATTCATCCTGGATCAAAAAGTGGTAATTCAAAGAAAATAAGAAATATTCTTAACTTTTAACATTTTGAAAGACAAATGCGCTGGATGCCTGGATCAAAAAGTGGTAATTCAAAGAAAATAAGAAATATTCTTAACTTTTAACATTTTGAAAGACAAATGCGCTGGATGCCTGGATCAAAAAGTGGGAATTCAAAGAAATATTCTTAACTTTAAAAAATTTGAAAGACAAATGCGTTCCCTCTACCTCTAAATTTTAGACCAAAAGTGCTCCTGAAAGTCATATAAACTCTTCCCTCTTCTTCCTCCACTTCCACCTCCTTTTCTCCTTTTCCTCCTCTCCTTCCTCTTCCTTTTCCTTCTCTCCTTCCTCTTCCTCCTCCACCCCCTCCTCCTCCCTCTTCTCCTTTGTTTTCTCTTCTTCTTCTTCTCCAAATATGAATTTGCTCATTTTCTGTCCCACACTTATCTAAAAATGTCCCTATAACACGTTTACCATATTTCTAATTACAATATCCATATACTCTCAAATGTAGCCCCACAAAACACTAGTATAACGGGAAAGAGAATGGGCTTACGCTATCTGTAACGCTCTCGTCCCTAACACTCTTGCCCGCTCATATTTCGTCATATAAGGCGTTGTAATTCTCTCCGTCTGCTGAACGCCTTCTCCCGCCGGTAACACATCAATGTGGTCTCCATCTTCCGCTTCCTATAAATCAATGAAAAAGTTGGGAAAAAAAAGAAAGAAGATAAAATAAAGACTCAATGATCATGAATGGAAAAGATAGAAATACATGGAATTGCAGTCATTGCATAATGGCCTTGTTTGGTAAAATTGTTAACTTCAAGCTATTCTAGACTCTTCTCAATCAATTATCCATCATAATCTTGCAATAATGTTTGGGTTGAATTTCTATGCCACTGGATTATTTTGTTCAATGTTCATACCCTGGTACAAATTTAAATAATAATAATAATAATAATAGGCATTTCTATAGCGCTGTCTATCTAGATAATTCTATTCCGAGGCGCATTATTATTACCCCGGCTTTAGCCTAGCTGCCGTTTATACAGCCTCTTAAACAGCCTCTTATTTTTATTGAAAATGGACACTGGCCTTTTTCCCTTACCAAACAAACATTAATTTTCACTTTTAGACCCCATTATTTTAAAAGATTTTAAAAGATTAAAACATAGACCTATGTTACTTCTTGCATTAAAAACAAATAAATAACATGTTGTACCTCTTCATTAGCTTCATCAAGTGGTTCATCTCCATCATCAAAGTCTTCGTCAAAGCTGCAAAGAGTTACGGAAAAATTAAGTCAATAAAATACTCTGTTACAATTTACACCTTGACTTGATTTCAAATTTTCTTCAGTTCAATTCATTTCAAATCGCAAAATTCAGCAGTCATTTGATTTCGGAAGCAGAACTATTAAAGTTTCCCAACCTCAACTCAAAATTGTATCTGCAGCAGCCTCTGGCCCTTGAGCCTCAGCCAAAAATTTAGATCCTGAGGCTCAGCCTCAGGTGCAGGCTTCACTCACTCCAGCAAAGCATAGAGAGTCAATGCTAATGCGTATTGACCTCTAGCACTGCATACTTGATGTGAGGCAGATATTATTAGACCTATACACAAATATACACACCACACAATATTGCATAGACTGCACACAATAGGACCGATTGGGCTGATCAGCAAATTTGACACTAGACTTACAATTTGAATTTTTAAATTATTCTTTTTAACATTAGTAAGTTGAAAAAAATGTATTTTACTGCTATTTAGGTGTCATCAATTGTCACTAAAGACAGTACCAATTTTTAGTGAAATCAGTTGAGTACCGGTATTGTACAGTGGTGTTTGAAATGTTGAGAATCAAAAGCACAGCTTTTACTACACAGCCAGGATAGTGATGCTCCTATGTGTGGCTTCACTCAGCTCAGCACTCAATTCTAAACTATTCTCTAAACTATTCTCTAAACATAAACATAATCGACATTGCCATGGCATATTTTTCAGCACAATTTTGAAGAACATCTTTGTCCCTAGACTCAGTATCCTACTCATCATTTAATGATTTATTTTTTATGACACACATTACTAATATGCTAAGTAGAGATAGTGTTAGTTGGACGGCACGATCGCGGGAACACGTGATCTTTGAGTGCTCTTCACTGAGCTCTAAATTTATATTAATTTTCCCTATTTCGCGGCGAAAAATTTGGTTATTTTTTACATAAATCTCTAATTTTATTAGTCATGAGCCAATTTTAGGTGCGATTTATGTCATATTATACCAGCTTTTTGGATTCTACAATGGATGACTTCTCACGGGCCCACAACCCAAGACAGCCATCTTGGAAATTTGAGTGTCATGTAGGCCCATGTATGTCTTCTTGGGTACTGTAGTGTAGCTACTGTAGTGTATGTCTACTGTACAGTATATCAATCACACCGTGATTAACTTCAGAGGACTTGATACTGATAGCCAGGTGAAAGCATACACCACAGCTTCTCACTATCATCTTTGGTGTTATCCTGGATCAATTTTTTACCAACTTATGAGAGTATTGAGCACGCCAATTTGTGCAAGTTTAGGACCCATCGCTGGAGCCTTGGAGTTGAAGAACTTCTTTGTTTAGTCTAGATCAAGCTTAGTCGAACAATTAAGGGCAGCCATCTTGAGAGTTTGTCAACGGATCATGACTTTTCACCTCTCACCCAAGCCTAGGATCCCCATTTCCTGTTGAACTGTAAGTTTTTGTTTTTAGATTAGATTCTACCGTATCTACACGAGCATGCCCATGTTTTAATTATTCTGCCTCGGATACGTTGTCCTAGAATTTTGATCAGTCATCATATATCAGTAGAGCCTGCCATCACTAGAGGACCAATAGATAAGAACAGTACATCATCACTGCCAAGTTTGCCATCATGTTTAACTGGCAGGTTTTTGCAGGGCTCCTTTTCCTGCCCGTTCTGCTCTCAAACATCACTTCCATTGAGCAATTTGCTGTAGACTTTAACCTACCAATGAACAGAGATCTAAATTTCTGTTACCCAGTTAAATTCAACAATGCAGAATGCACCGATTACTAATCAAAGATTCCTCCAAGCATCCTGGGCTTCTTCGATGCTAAGCCTGTCTCACACAAGGTTCAAACCAAAGCCAAAGGAAAGCTCTGTATTAATGTATCTAACTATTCTCTTGATACTCCAATCGCATGACACAGAAATTAACCCAGGCCCTCATACTCCAAAGTTTCCATGTGGAGTATGTAAGAAAGCAGTTCGCTGGTCTAAAACCAGAATGTCAGTTGCTGGTGATTCATGTGATACATGGTATCACATTGACTGTATGGGGATGTCGTCAGAATCGTATGATAGAATCAACAAGTCAAATGTCAGCTGGATTTGGGAAGTCATTTGTCGAATCAAATTCAACCAACACCAATGTGGATGATATGTGGGAACAAATATCTTGCGAGCTCCAGAAGGTGCTTGGCACCATGGGTCCTTCCAAGTTTTCTTCTCCACGCTTTAGTCAACCATGGATAAATCAACATCTGAAAAGCCTATCCAGAAGAAAGAAACGAGCGTACAAAAGAGCACGCAAGTCTCGTAGACCAACGGATGTAGAAAGAATGCAGATCTGCCTACCATTCATACATAAACGACATGCTTTGTAAAGAAGGCAAACCCAAGAGGTTCTGGTCATACATAAAGAACACCCGATGCGAGAGTACTGGTGTCGCGCCCTTGCTGAAGGATGGTATTCTACAGTGTGACTCCACAGCCAAGGCCAACCTACTCAATGATCAGTTTGCCTCTGTTTTTATCCATGAGGATGCATCGCACCTACCAGACCTCGGTGAAAGCCCACACCCATCAGTCCCTGCCTTTGTTATCGACAGGGAAGGGGTTAGGAAACTTCTCGCCAACCTCAAATCCCACACAGCCTGTGGCCCTGACAACCTACCTGCGTACCTGCTGAAAGAAATCTCAAGTGAGCTAGCCCTAGTTCTTTCCCTTCTGTTTAATGCCTCACTACAGCAGGGTAAAATTCCTCACGCATGGAAAGTAGCCAATGTCGTACCCATTTTTAAGAAGGGTGACAAACACAAAGCGGAGAACTACAGACCCATCTCCCTAACCTCTATCATCTGTAAGGTCGCTGAGCACATTATCCACAGCCAAATCATCCATCACCTAGACGAACACAACCTCCTAACAGACTTTCAATTTGGCTTTAGGAGAAAACGATCTTGTGAGTCGCAGCTTCTTGTAACGGTAGATGACCTTGCGACAGAACTCAGAGATAACCAACAGATCGACGCCCTTCTACTCGATTTTTCGAAAGCGTTCGACCGAGTACCCCACGAGCGTCTTCTTCTGAAACTGAACCACTACGGAGTCAGAGATGAACTACTCTCATGGATTCGGGATTTCCTCCAAGGGCGAACCCAGCAGGTCCTACTTGAGGGGAAGAAGAGCAACACCACCAACGTCACATCGGGCGTACCCCAGGGCACTGTACTCCTGGGTCCCCTTTTGTTCTTGATTTTCATCAATGACCTCCCCGATTGTGTCTCCTCATCCATTCGACTCTATGCTGACGATGCCCTCCTACACAGAGATCTCGCAAATGTTCAGGAATGGGAGAGGAAATGGCTCATGTCCTTTAATGTTGACAAATGTGAGGTGCTGAGGATTACTGCACTCAATGTCATGTGTTCTTGGGATTGCAGCCCCAGCAATCAAAGTACGACTTTACTCTACGAAGAGGAATGCACTCATTGGAAGAAGAGTAGTAGATCTAGACTAAATATTTATTTAGATCTATTATTTTTTTATTTTGGGCTTTTGAAATTCAAGCTTTTTTTTTTTTTTTTTTTCTGCATCAAATTTTCAGGAATCAGGAAACATGCAACAAAAAAGGTGAATTTAAGTATGGATTTAAAAGCTTGAAAGAATCCTCAAACCTCCCAATTCGGCACTTGACAGTAGTACAAAGACTATAACTTCCGAAATTGCAAGACTGTCGAATTCGAAGTTTGTCAAAAATCAATTCTCATTCATCTCACCACAACAACAGAATCGAATACGCGGGACCACACAATCTCGAAAATAAAAAATCGTCATCATAGAATACTTCAGTTTTTACATACGACATATCAAAAGGTAATATATCTTCCAAAAATCATATCAATTAACAGCATGACATAAAATATACTAAACTCACTTCTCGTTATCTTCGTCGTCGGCCATCGTTCTGGAATTATTCGCCTGCAAAATTAAGCGTGGTCTCCTCGTTCAAAGATGCAAGATATGAAACTGACAAGATAATTCGGATACCAAAATATAGGTCAATGTATTTTGCACATGAGCGCGAGCTCAGTATCAGGTGCTGATTCTTCATCCGTGAAATTAGCTTTTATACAAACGAAAAGGAAAAAGGAGAATGAGTAATTAAAAACCAGGATATAAACAATGAAATGGAAGCAACTCTGAACCTTAGAATATTCAGATTTGATAGGAACAAGGCCACGGAATGTTTTCTTTTTTTTCTTCCAAAGTGGGGGCATATGGCACCGCTGAGACTATTCGATCGTGCATGGCTACACCAACCCCCCCCCCCCCCCCCCCCCTCCAATGAGAGCCTCAAAGTAGAAATGACTTTAAAAAACTCCTCCGACCAGAAATATTTTCTGTCCAATAAAAAGGGTAGGCCTACTTTGTTGGAAACTGAAAGGCCACCTACCAAGATCTGGTTTGAAAATATACCATATGGATTTTAAAAAAAAAAAAATCATATTTAGACCACTCCTTAAATATTGATGTAATAATCGGAACTGTTTTCAAATTGGTTAATATAAATGTATATCATTTATCTCCCTCTATCTCTCTCTCTCTCTCTTTGGACTCCTGAGAAATTTGAAAAAGACTAGATAGGGGGTACAGTGTCCTGGATTTATAGGGGGTGCTCCAAGGTAGGAAAAGCCCACGCAAGGCCCGCGAAGGGGGGGGGGGGGTTCAGAAATGTTGACAGTCCTGATATAGGGGGGGGGGGGTGCTTTCAATGGGAGGAAACAAGCATACGCATACCCTAAATGCCAATGAGTGGGGGGGGGGGACAAGACATTAATCTCCACCGAGGAGAGGCAAATGCATGGCATAATGATATACACTGCAGGAATTAAATTGAATTGAATTGAATTTGCGAGCGAGCAAAGCATGGGCGTCAAAAAGTCCTATGCTGACTCCGATGGCACTAACAATTATGTACGTATTAGTATTGAAGGTGTATTTCTTTCTTTCTTTCTCTCACTTGAAACCCGTTTATATTATTACGTCCAAAGTTTATTGAAATGTGTTAATGACATTCGTCATCCTCATATAAAGGGGCGTAATTCAGAGATATCTTTAATGCAAACATTAAACCCCAGCATTGAAGTCCCGCAACAAGATTTTATTTTGATCTTTATAGGGCTTGTCAGCCCAATATGTTTTTAAATACCTCAATATATACTACCCTCGGACACAATCATAACGATTTTTCAGTAAAAATAGCGATATTTTCGGAGGTGAAAATGATGATGTCGGGGGTACCTGCTTTTGCGGTTCTCATACTCAGGGGCTGCCGAGCGACTTCCAAAGTGTGTGTGTGTGCGGGGGGGGGGGGGGGTTACCAAGAAAAAGGGCACCTACAAAGGGAAATCTTAAGCGAAAATATACAATATTTTAGACATTGGTATATACCCCTACATTGTGATTACATTATCAGGGATGATTTCAATATTTGTTTCACTTTATACACCATACAAGATCATGCTTTGCAGTTGGGTCTGAAAAATTTGTGAGATCGCAGTGCGAAAAATTACATCTTATAAAGAGGAAAAAAACCCAATCCTGATGGGGTTATAAGCACATTCTCATAACGGAAGACTGAAAAGACCCTTATTAGAAAGGAAAAATGGGCACGTATCATTTTTAAAAGGGAAAGTATCAGAAGTGTAAAGAGGCACTTATCGCATCTGAAAAGGGGCAATGACCAAATATGAAAAGGGGCACTTATCATTAGGAAAATGGGCACTTATTATAAAGGAAAAGGGTCATTAGTTAAAAGCGGGGGGGGGGGGCATCGATCATATTTTAAAGGGGCATTTATTGGAGGTTAAGGGGGAACTTATCTGAAGTGAAAAGGAGTAACTTCTCGTACATAAAAAGGGTCATTTACCAGAGAAGGGGCACTTATGGGAGGGGAAGGGGCTCTGTTTTGAATGGGGCACTTATCATTAGGAAAAGGGACACTTATTAGAAAGGAAAGGGGCACTTGTGAAAATGTAAGGTGCGCCTATCCGAGTTAGAATGGGGGTAGTTATTAAAAGGGGAAGGGGCACTTATTACAAAGGAAAAGGGGCACTTGTCAAAATAAAAGAGGTACCTCTTAGATTTGAAAAGGGGCAGGGTCACTTTTACAACTTTTTATAGGGGCACTGTTGTCAAAGTAAAACGGGCACTTCTTACAAAGTTAAAGGGGCACTTTTCGGCTGCTTGAAAAAGCGGGAGGGGCACTGTGCCCCTGCCCCCCGTGAGGGCCGCCTCTGCAGTTATACTACATGTATATGGATGATTTAATTCTTGCTAAACATGGATAAAACGCCCGTAATGAAGGCGATGCTATAATGAGATTAATTTAAATTACATTCTACAACATCTTTTATAATGCCCTTTTTTTTGCTTGGTTATGCATGGTGGAAAACTGACAGTATTGTCAGTGTATTGATCGGCCTACATAATGGGCATATACTTTCTTTTTGTTTTATGAAAGGTAATATGTATAGACACATCAGTATGAAGAGGGGGCAGTTTGCTTGATGAATGCAATTAATTTCATTGCAGGAAGGAATGTGTTCACTATTTATAAGGAGTACTTCTTAATCGCAGAAGGGGGCACTTCAGAACTTGCTTTTGGAAGAAATGCACGGTGGGGGGGGGGGGGGCATTCCTCTTGGCCATCATCGTTCGGTCTAGCGGACCTTCTCATAGCTTTTACGGGGTTACAGACATTGTCGGTCACTTGGGCTGTCGATATTTCCTCGGAATAAAAGTATAACCGTCCCTTTCTCGTTTTTTTATGGTGTGCTGTATAATATTATTGTGTAGCTTCAATCATAACTTCATAACAATATTAATATTTTCGTATTATTAATAGATACATTGTATACAGATCACCTGCCCCACCTATGTTATAAACGTTTCTTTGTTTTTCCATTGATGTGTCTCAGTTCATCTTATGAAAATAGTGATGACTGATGATGATGTATTAATGATTGCTTGAGTGCTAAATAAGGCAATAAATCTTGTGGGTAAGCAATTAGGAGCCTTGGCTGTAAGTAAGTCACTAACGGGGCCATGACTTGAAAATTAAGGGTTATTGCCTGATGGAATTCGGTTTGGGGTTTTGAACCCAGAACCAGCAATCATTTAAGTGAAGGATCCATAATCCCTCGATCATCCCTATATTTCCCTCCCTCTTTCGATTTTTGTTACGGGGCGGGGGCCGGGGCGGGGGCATCCCTGGTAGGTCTACCCCCTCGACACTGATCTCTCACTGCGCCATCACTCTTTCAGTGAATGCTGAAATTCACCACCTTATTTTTGTGCTTGTTAAAGCAGTCAGGTTAAACTGTATAATTTTTGCAGGATGGACAAGACCCCAAAATGAAAATTGTATAGGCTACCTTCATATCATTGTGCATGCTAACATGCATGAACGACACTTATAGCCCATGGGTTGAAATCGGGGGGGGGGGGGGTGCTAAAAGATTGGGGAATACACGAAAAATGTAGTATTTTAGAGGGGCTCTGAAGATTGCAGGCTTAATAAGCCAGCAAAGAAGGCACCCGCTTCTCATATGATTTCTGTATTGGTAGATTTGTTTAAAGAGGGGGCATCGATCAGGTCATTATCATTTCTAGGCTAGCTGGAGGATTCTTTTTGTTACTAAAATAAATCTGATAGCTCATTAATTTGTAATGCTTACTTATATGACAAAATCTTGTCAAATAATTTGGCATATAATTTTTGTTCCCTAGTCCTTTATAATTTTATGCAAAATTATTAATGACCTATTGTCGCGCCATAAGACCTCTCAAAAAGGTATCCGATATAAATTTGGAGAGGTCAACATCATTTTCAATGTGATTCGATTCGCAGCTGTACGTTGGGAGAACAATTTACGCATAATGCGAAGTAAAAGCGACCGAAAAAGTACAAACAACGGATAGTTGGACCGTGAAATTCAACTTTTTTAACGTAAACCCTGAATTGGGAGCTGAACAGGTACGAATTTAAACTTGAATGTATGAGAATGATGAGAATTCTATGTTGTTTTGTGTCGTGTGTGGGCGTTTTCCTTGTGCTCGTATGGTTATGGGGATGGGTAGGCCAGCGCACGCTGTTACAATATGCCGCTGGTCTAGCGGCCTGCGGCATGCACCAGTGGAGGCCCACTGACTCTCCGTGGAGTAGTTCTGTATGCATTCCGATTTATTGCGTGTGGCTGTCACTGTCAGTGAGAATAGATTGTTATGGTTTACGTTTGGGATCCGAGGCTGTCGCGTTCTTTTCCTTCATCTCCTCATCTTATTACTCTACCTGTTCACCCTTTCCTAAATAAGTTTCTAACTCTTTGAGTGAGTCTGTCTCATTTCACCTCCTTTTCTTTTGCTGATGCAAGCATGATCCTTCATTCAGTTCAGAGTTTCATACTTCAGTCACTTTTTCAGACATCACTTTTTTTTGTTCAAATTGTCTTCAGAATAATGGTATTCCTAATTTGTGTTACTGTCAGGCCTACTGCTGAATATTCGTTGTGAAAGCTGTTGATGTCAGCTTTTGAAGGTAATTTTTCTAAAGGGGATTTAAAGGCATGTTCAAAGGTTTAAAACACATGCAGTGAGCGGAATTTGTATTGCCTACTTTCAGGAACATTTTTCACAAAATATGACCCCTTTGAGTGAAAAAAGACCTGTTTAAAATGGGCTTATAAGAAAGCCTTAGCCGATACACATTCACAAAAGCACCCTGTTTTTGGAAAGAAAAGAAAAAAAAAACAGCTTAATACACATCCACCTGCATTTTTGAAAATATGGCCCTTTTTCTTGAAATTTTCATGCTCTTTCTAAAAATAAAAAACTCTTTCCCCCCCCCCCCCCCCCTCCACAGAGTCCAAGTCTGAAGCGATCCCATCGGAACCAAAGACATCACAAAAACACATTTGATTCCAAAGGGATTAATCATGTGCCCATGGGTCATGTCATGATCCCTCATACACATTGAAGATAATGCTATTCCAAATACTAATTTATTCTTTATTACTTGGGCTAAACACTTTCTTTTATAAATTGCTAGATTAAGATTCTTAAACTGTATGTACATTTTAACTACATTGTAGGGTCTATATCCAGTGTTAAATATATGCCAAACGCAACTGATGTATCCATTCTCTTTTTTAATGCTAAACAATGTTTTACTGCTTATAACTACATGGATATATATTCCAGGTTCAAATTCAGATTCTTTCTTCTTTGGTGCAGAACAATACATTATCCCAAACACAGCTTCTGTTCCTTATCTCTGGTGCTAAACACACTTTATTAGTTACTAAGATTCTGATTAACACATATGTTTGGTGTTAATTTTATTCCATACACAGATCCCACACTTAATCTTCCGGTGCTTAACACCCTACACCAGCACAATGTTGGGCGGGATCCCCCAGGTGGCCCAGTTGTACAGCCAGTCGCCGGAGATGAACTATTTCGACTCCGCCAAGGACGAGGCGGCGTTTGTCCGGTCCAGACCACCCCTACCCACTGAACTGGCCCAGAGCTACAGGCCTCCTACCCCTTGGCCCGTCAGCCCGACCTGCCAGAAGGACTTTGTTCTGGTCTGTGAATTCTCGGAGCTAGAGGGACCAAAGCCACTGGTAAGTTCTTGCACAATACATTCAAGTGTGTGTGTAATTGGGCTTTCACAGACGTGTATCAATCGTGTACATGTATATGATTATTTACGTCTGGACACCAACATTTAAAGCCCCACTGCACTACTTGTAGCTCCTTGCGCCCTCTATATACATGTAGCAAACAAAGCCTAATCGGTGACCATTGGTTCCCCATGGTCCCCTTTTTCTTATGTTTTAATAATTGAGAGCTGATTTGATGAGATTACCACCGGTCAGTGACTACGTGTATGCAGGGAGGTCTAATCCCTCCTGGCCAAACTAGTGCAGAGGGGCTTTAACGTCAACATCCAAAAGACATGAGTTAGTTTCAAACCGAGTTCCGGCTGAGTCAGTTTGTAGGCGAAGACGTTGAGCTGACTAAGTGAACGTAATGCTAGGCCAGCTACCATCTCCCTCAAGCATTTGCTGTCCTATTAAAAGTTGGCTGTTTAAAATCACAGCCCCACAGCCTTGCATATAAATGTAGCTTTTCAATAATTAAAAAAAAAATCCTTTAAAGATAAAGACCAGTTTATATGGTCATGCGATTGCATTGTGAAAGAAACGTTGTGGAATCGATCAGAAAAGGTTGATCATCTAGCATAGTATTGGTGTGTACTGCAAGGTTCTGGAATCATCAAAATGAAATTTGGCCCAGTCTTGGTAAAGTTGTACAAGCACTGAACACAGAAAGATGTATATGGGACTACGCACACGTGCGTTATATCTATCAGGTCCAAATAGATATAATAATTTACCAAATATATCAATTAGTAGGCGGTTTCTCAGGCAAAATTTGTGTGATCACGTGTTATTAAAAACATTTCACAATGATTGGTAATAAGAGCTTCCATTTCATTTTTTGAGAGGGGGGCGTTTCCAAAACTGGTCTGTACCTTTAATGAATGATTGTTGTTTGAATGTGAAGAGGGAGGGGTGGGGGCCTCCAAAAACAACCCTGAATTTTGTAGTTTTATGACATACATGTACATACATGTACATGTACATGTACATGTTCCTTTTGTCCGCCTTTGGAAATTAAAATTCTGGTGTGTGTCTGTGAAACGCTGCAAAATGTTATGTGCTAAGTAGGCCTACAGTTTCATACCTTGACTGATTCAATATTGTAGTATTTTTGTATTTTAATGGATGTACACGTGTACATGTATCTGTATTTAAGGGATTTAAGTGGTTAAAGCCTTTGTCACAAATGCCATTACGAGCTACTACGCACGCTGTACGAACGATTTTTCAGACAATGGAAATTTGGGAAGACAATGGAAAAACATGGAGATTTGTACGAACTCATCGTTTGTACAAACCTTTGTGACTGTAGCTTTAAGTATCAATAAAGACAAGTTTCATATCTTTACAACGGGCATTCGTTTCAAGCAAATAAAGAGATAAAGTGCCTTGTACTTTCATGTAATAAGGAAGTACAATTCGATTTCTACCGATTTTATACCCCACGGAATTACATTATTTACATGTATAGCAGATATGTAAATAGTAAGCCTGGTATTGTTTTGATTTCAAAGTCCTTGGTATCATGTGGATCAAGGTGTGATCTAGATTTAGTCACCCTGCATTCAGACAACTGAAATTCTAAGTACAGCTATACGAGAATTGAGCTACTGTACATGTACATGTACAGTATAAGATATAGAATTAAAAATTTGTAGTCTGAATGAACCCATAGTATGATGAAGTATCTGTCTGTGCATCGTATCGAACAAAAACTCAATAGAGAATCAGCTCCGGTCTGAACATCGCATCATTCAGACTAGGATCCTAGGAACGTTGTGTAATTCGGCGGGGCTTTGCTTGATCGCACATTCGTGATTGGCCGGCTGTCGTGTCAGCTGACCCCGTCAAAAACAGTTTCCTACATGTGCATGTATACACCGTTATTTTTGTACGATGTTGTTATTTATTCCTTTCGCTGTACTGTATGTTGATTCTTTAAAACGTTTTTATAACTTTTTTTAATGTTTTTATACATTTTCTATGTTTTTATAACTTTTTATTGTTTCTGTATACAATTTTTGTATGCTGTAAAAAGTGTAAATGTAATATATATTCTGAACAGGCAGTCTATCAAAAGGATTGCTTTAAAAATTTAAACGAAGAAAATCTCTTAAAATGATAGCACAAGATTGATTCAGAGGCATTTATCGAACATGAGATCCCATCAGTAAACAAATTAATGAGTTTGAGGTAACAACAAGCATGATACGAATGAGAAATATACAGTGTATGTTTGTACACCTTTTACAACCGCTGTACATATGAAGTTGTCATACCTTAGTATGTAGCCTATTGTACATGTATATGTAGTTGTTCTGCTTGTGTATGTAAGTACTGTACGTGTACATGTACATGTACATGTACTGTATAGAGTCCAATTATAATATAATTCATTAAGCATGATGAATAATTGAGAAAGAGTCCCATTAGTTTGTAATTAATCATGAATAACATATCACCACCAGGTTAACGGGTAGTTAAGAGAGAGGAAAAGATCTTATACTGTAGGTAGTCTGCTAGTGCTATCCCGAATACAAGATACAACGGATATCTGGCTGTACACTACATTTACATGTACGGTAGATGCTTTTTCTGTACAGTGTATGTGTGCCCAACTGCCCATTGTAAGAATATATTAAAAACTTTTATTTTGATTTTGGCTCGATGCAAATCACCTTGAATTTATTTCAAGTGTCAAAATAGAATCTGCTTGTGTAAACAGAGCCAGCATTTCTTTTTGTGCTAAATTGTGAAACTGAAATAGCATTGAAAACAAAACCTTTTCAAATGAGGAACAAAAATGGGAGAAACAATTAACTGAACTTTTGAACTACATTTATGATCAGAAAAATGATTAAATAATTGATAAGGAAGTTATGACTGGTTGTAAGTTGCAATCACCGAATAGATGTCAATCTCGAAGTGGTGAATTAGTCATAGTTATAATATAAATTTGTAATACATTGTACACGGTTTATTTATAGTGACAAATCTCTCATTTGTTATTCACTAAGATTTCAGTGCTCTCCTAATACCATTTCAGAGAGCTGTACTCCAAATGTGTCATGGATAGCAAATTGTTATCATAACATCCCCCCCCCCAACAATAAAAAAAAAAAAAAAAAGAAAGTAAGAAAAACTACTTCTGAATGAGTTCATAAATTTTGATAAGTTATAAACATTTAAGTCATTTTTCCTTTCCTCTTTTGTATTAGTGGAGCGAACCACTAGGATTATAATTACTTTCTATGACCCCTTCGATCGTATAAAGAAAGCTGTTCCAATTTAGTGATTTTTTTCTCCCTCCTATTTTTTATATTCATCTTTTTACAGATTACGATTCCCAAAGATGGGGGTAGCAGCTTTGACAAGAACATGTATGCTGTCAAGATCATGGCGGTGGATTACAATGCGACCAACTACGCTCGCTCAACGTAAGCATCTCCCATACAATGTCCATTTGTGTAGTTTTCATCAGTTTTTATTTAGAATGGGTAGTTTTAGGCCCTTTCACAAATATATACCTCACTTTAGAAATCTAGCCATCTGATTGGTCAAAATTGGAGTCATGATTTTAGCCATGCCCGCCTACCGGTCAATAGTCTTTAAAAAAAAGCCCTCATGCTCCGATCCCCATTGGTTTACGTGTTCAAATTGTCTTTGTGCGACCATACAGTGCTTTTTGTCTGCGATTCCCAAATGATTGAAACATTCAGTCATTTTTCCAGCAAAGATTAACGGACAGTGTCTCAGATTTTTTCTGATGTTTTAACCAATCTTTACTCAATAAAAGGATAAGGTAAGAGTTCTTGGTAGATTTTTGCTTCAATTCGGCATATAAAAGACATATTGACTGCATTAATATTCAAGGTCTGGCTGTTTTATAGGCTCAAGGGAACGTGCGCACATCCTGCCATGACCCCGAGGCGCGCCTGTGTCAGGCCTCTCAAAATAGTCAATATCTTTATACCAAATTCCATTTGTACTATGGCTAATGCTTTCATACAATTTTCTTTATATTTTGAATGTAATTACATGTATATCAATTTATTTGTAATTTTGACATTGTTATCTGTTACGATATTCAATATTTTATCTTTGTTTATGTTGTGGTGGTGATGGAGATATACGTGTCAATTCCATGTCACTAACCATGTGCAAATGGGAGTTGTGGTATTTATCAAAGAAGATGCCCTGTAAGTTTTTGTTTGTTTGTGTTTATTTCACTGGTTCAAACAACCAATCTGCTCTAGGATAAACAATCCAGAATAAATCATAGCAATTTTTTCTCGAGATACAATCCCCATACCAGCTGAGCTCAAGATTAGCTTGAATGCAGGTGTGTATTGTGTGAGTTATTAAATGTACATTTAGGGAAAACGTTATAGGCTTTTTACTGACAGGCTAGGTATTGTAATTATGATAGGCTCATAGCCACTCAATCGGTCTGGGGAGACCATTAACAATCATAATGATAATCACATGTAAGCGAAGCTTGTGTAAACAGCAGAATCCTAATCAGGCAAAGTGCCCTTTACATACTGTACATGTACATGTATGCACCCTTTAATAATTCTCTTGTTTAAGACTGTTATTGTGAAAATAATGTTTGCAGTTTTGCACAATTGTAATCATACGTGTACAGCTTTAGCACTTAAGCCTTCCAAATATTTATTTTTCAACAAGTTTATAATCATTATTTCAAATGGGTACTGGTAATACGTTTAAGGGGAAACTGTTATTCAGTTTATTATTAAAAAACTGTACTCTCATGCAACATGTACACTGTACATGCACGCGTACATGTACATTATAACATCAACTAACCAAAGTTTTACCAAACAAATCAGGATTGAGTTGAACAGTCTACACCCCTTCCATGTAATGTATACATTCATACTATTAAACTGTTCCTCAAAATAATACTTTTTCTTCAGAGGGCTCTTTTCACACAAAAAAGAGGAAAATAAATCATCTTAAAGAGAGAGGAAATACAGGGGCTACTTGGGAGGGCTGTATAACTCGGGGGCTCAATTACCCCCACCTTTTGTCTTACACTCCCCTGCATCTGCATCTACATGTATATATTGAGCTCTGATTAAAATAATTACATTTTATTTTCAGCCCTATTGCAATACAGGGTAGTCACATTTCTATTTCCAGGCTTTTAATACATTGTGATGTCAGATTTGATTTGAGATGTGGGTGCCGAAACTCTGGAAAGGAATCATGGTAAAAATTGTCACACGACTAAAGTGAGAACTGTTTTATCTATCACCTCATGGTGCGGAGGTTGATGATCTCCCTTCCTCCTTTCTCCCCTTTTCTCTCCTTTTCTCTCTTCACCGTCAGCACTCTTTTACTTCCAAAATTTATCAGAGGCAACACATGTATTAAATCTACATGTGTACAGGTTTCTGTGGTATTTTGTAGTAGTCAAATGTTCTTTTTGAAAAATTGATACATGTATGTGGCCATCTGACTAATGCCTGCAAACTAGAAATTTTCTGACAAGTACATGTACATGTAGCTCTGTAGAACATATTTGCCCTACCGGTATATAAGTTGTAAACTTCTGAATACTATACACAACAACTTGTGTACCAGAGGAAACATTGCGTACACATGTTTAACAATACACACGTAAATGTATTACATATGTACACAACATACTCATTTGTATTTTTGAAAGGTTTGCTATGCCAGTTCAAAATTAATCCGCTTTGGCAGCTATTCAACTCGAGAGTCACAATTATATATCCATTTCAATGATTTCCTTGTTGACTCTCCTAAATCTATTGGATTAAACTTAATGAGGAGTTCTGGCAAGGGGTACAAAATTCATCAATTTATTCACATCAGCTCATGTTACATCAGCCAGACTTAGGCTACTTTGCAATCCTCTTAAATTTTCCCTTATATCTAGCTGTATTGTTTTGTATCCTTGTTATGTTTGTGTTCACTAACAATGCAGGAAATAATGAATTTTGTCGAAATTGGAGAGTCTAAAAAAAGAAGTATTTGTACCACATCAGGGGTGTGTAATTTGCATCATGATTACAACATTAGGAATTACTTTTTTTAATTTCATATCTGGATAAGCTAGCTGACATTTTCTTCAGCAAATATAGGGCTCCACAATTACTTTTTTGTTTCAGTCTATACTTACTAGCCCTACAGTGTATGGAAAAACTTCAGAATTTGGGGTCAGGGGATGTTTCATAAAGATCCTAAGTCGAAATTATTCTAAGTGGGACTTTAAAATAATAGATAGCTATTTGTAGCCCTAAAATGAAATATATTCAAAAGCAAAACAAGTAATTTAGACTTTTCATAAATTCCACATCAAGAACACAAAATCCCCTTGATAATATGCCTTTTAAAATAGCTTTTACGCCTTTTAAAATAGCTTTTACAAAATATTTTCAAAGATGCTAACGGCTTTTCAATCCAACTTAAAGATGAGTACAACTTAGGGTTATGATCCATAAGGTGGAAGTTATGAATTTGGTTAATGTTAGGAATTGGAAATCTGGAGCAGTTGTCGTGAGAGTGTCAGTTGTAGAAACTCTTTTATCAATTGTTATCATGGCCAGCATAGACTTTAGCAAGGTCTACAAGTCAGGCCTGATAAAAACCCGATTTAAATCGGTTATCCAATTTTATTTGATTTTTCCAGATTTTTTTTTTCTACCCGATTAAAAAAAAAAATCCAGATTTTTTTTTTTTTTTTTTTTTTTACCATTTTTTTTCCTTCCTTCTTTTATCCTGATTTTCCCGATCCCTCTTATTTTCTCTATTCTTCCCTATTTTGCCCTATTTTTTCCCAAATTTTCTTACTCAAAAGGGCGGAATGTTGTTAAATGCCATTTTATTCCCCGCGAATCCTTTTTTTTTTTTTTTTACTCAAGGGGGGCGTGGTTGAGGGGAAAATCAAAAAACCAATTTTTTTTTAGTGCTCACTATCACCCCTGACATGTACTGTATAGTTAACAACTAAATTATTAATACCCCTTGTAAATTTGATGTTTTTGTGTTTATTTAACTCAAGAATAAAAAGTGGACAGGTTGAATTAGGACATGTGTTGCCTTTTAGATGCAAGCATGTCACATTCTTAATAAACATAAACAGAGACAAATCAATTTTTCACACACTTTAAAAATATACAAAACATCGGTAAGGGTATTAATAATTTAGCTGTTAAATGTATGTACAAGTTAGTTTTGTTGCAATCAGCTGTACAGCTACAACTACCCAAAACAGCTCCTAATGTTTCTTTGTCTTCTTTTTGTGTGTTTTACAGGAACACCTTCAAGCTTTCAGAAGACACTTCAGTGGTGCTCGAAGACAAGAAAGATGGTAGCTATTCATATGTAAGACATTTCTTGAAAGTGCTAGACAAAATTCTGTGGCTTAAAGGTAATACAAAGTTTTGGAAAATTTTGAAAATTGGGTGGATAGTGTTTCTTTACAATTTTGATATATTTGGATGCCCCTATACATGTACTATAGGCACTAGAAAATTTAGCCCCTAAAACACTTCTGCTTTCGAGAAAAATTGAATATAAAAATTTACCGGTACTCCCGGTAAATTTTGATAAATTTCAAATAGCGCCCACGGCCGTACAGTGGTAGCTGCGACCATGAAAATCTCAGAATATGTAGTTGTGATATAATAATTTCCAAATGGAAATAGGTAATTGGTCAATTTTAGTCAAGAAAAATTGTTTTATGGCTTAATTAATATCTTGACCTTGAGAGGGAGCTATACAACATAAAGAGTTTATTATTTACAATTGCATAACTTTAGACTCGATTTCAACCGCGACAACGATCACTGAATATTGTAGGATCGCATATGCTTCCAATATTTTCATTTTAACCAAATTCATGACACCATACCAAAACTTTGTATTACCTTTAATAGTTTTAAACGGTAGATAAAATATGCAGAAACCTGATAAATTTACTACTTCTACTTCTACGACGATACTCAGCAGGATCCATAAGTCAGGATGTATAGTGCTGAGGAATAGTTTTGGTATGGTGTCATAAACAGACGCATGTGTTTGGAGAACATTTGACTTGCAATGTTGACATTTTGCAGCCAGCATTTAATGATTTGGCCCAAAACTAAGGTGCCAGGCCTCAAAACTAGATTTAAAAAAATTAATAAAAAATAAACGGTTGAAACATTTTACACATAGTGAAGAAAAGTGAAAACTCTGAGAGAAATTCATCAGATGCCTCCATTTTGTGGAATTATGATATGACTACAGTACAGTATGTACAAACAGGACATTGCCAAGGTTCTTTTCAACATTTCATGTGAGTGGACCTGCTATTGTTTGATCAAAGCATAATTAGGGTCAAAATCCAAGAGATTATCTTGGAAGTTTGCTCTGTAGTCTGTACTGTACTTCCTTTCATGGCATGCTTAAAGTAGACACACAAAGAATCAAAAGTGTTTTGAATTGATGCAAAACTCATATCATTGCGAAGGGGAAGCCTTACTGATCAAATACAACAACTCTTCTCTTCAAAATATGTTTGGGGCCCGCAGTAATCAATTCTCAAAAATGTAAGTTTTGAGATCCAGATTTTCTGCCTTCAGCGGTCCTTTGTAGAGTGTCAATATTTGTGACGTCACACACGGGACACGGCTGGCTAGCTGCAGACTAATACACGCGCGACTCCGGTACTGAGCTGTTTGTCCAGTGTGTGACGTCACTATTCAGAGCTCGCTACGCTTGTGTGTTTGGCTTACGTTCAGGGGCGTTCGGGGTCTAAGAAGGGTCTTTAAAAAATTGCATTTTACGCCTTTCCATGATATCAATATGATTTCTCAGCAAATTATTCATGTTTTTCAAGAGAAAATCTTTCCATCCATATGTAATTTATTCTAATTATCAGTTGTAGTGAATTTAAAGAGAAGGCTGATGTCTTGTAAAGGGGGAAATCCAAAATGTGTGAGCTCTCTCTAATTCTTTTCATGTCGATTTGGGAGAATATATCGCAGTGGTAATGTCCCTTGAAAATGAGTGTTTCCCAAATGCCCTCATATTAAAAATATAGCACCCCCCCCCCCCCCCAAAAAAAAAAAAAAACCCAAAAAACTAATTTTTAAAGTGTTAAGACGGTACCCATATTTCTTACAGACACGCGTAAGATGCTCAATATACACCCATGGTTTCTATGTACAAAGCATGTGTTTAGCCATGAGATTGAGTCAATTTTTAAAATCCTTTTGATGATTTTAAAACCTTAAAGTAGAGACGGGTCTTTATTTACTATAAAATAATCAACCTTTCCCAACAGACCTGTTTTTTAACATATTCAAATTGATGGATGTTTCATTTCTGGAGATCGATGGTTACAAGTTATTCTGTTAACTTAGATGAATGAACTGCAAAACTTGGAATCCAGTTTGCATAGATTACACATTGCTATGTTGGGCAAGCCTCAGACAAGCTTTCAGGTTGTCAAGAACAACCTTTGTTTGACTGAAAACCATTCTATTGCTAATAATGGCACTACTAAAACTCAATTTTTTCATCTCGAAAATAAATTGAGAATGTTTCAAGCCTCCTACAGTAGGCTGTGTTCTCTCAAGTATTGTTTCCCAATTATAATACAAAGTACACAGTGGCACAGAGCCAGAAAATAATGTACACACATAATCTTCCCTATTGTCTCCCGATTTGTTTTGGGAAGTAGGTACATGTCTGTAATAATCATGTGTTTAATTGCCGGCAGCAAGATCATGTCACCATGGTAACAAGATTACGGCATGAATTAATGATAAGATATCCTGCAGTCTAATGTCTAATATTGCCTCATGGGTTTGTGGAAAGGGATCGTTATTTGAGCCGGTAATGGAATATATTTCCATTTGTACAGAAACCCTGTAGCATTACTGTGACCTATAAACAAGTCTGTTATTAAAGAGAAAGTTGAGAACTGGGAAAGGTGACAAATAGTTTGTGAGCTTTTTTTATTTGTTTATGTTAGTGTAGAAGAGTTTCTTTAAAGGCCGTCTGTACTAGTTTGGCCAGTTAGACCACACAGCGTGGTCACTGACAGGTGGCTATATCTCATCAACTCAGCTCTCTATTATAGACAGAGATGATCATGGGGAACCAACAGGCACCAAATGGGGAAGTTTTCTATATAGAGGGAGCAAGTAGCTACAAGTAGTACAGTGGGGATTTAAAAAGGTGTCCCCTGAAAAGGAGGGCTCTTCAAATGCCCTCATATGTGAAATATAACAAGTAACAGCCAAAGGTTGTGGACCATTCTGTCATGCGCTAGATGTATGTGTACATGTAGTCCCATGTACACATTTTCTGTGTACCTTGCTGTTGACTTTTAGCAAGACTGCCAATTTTGATTATTTTTGTTTGTTTTTGTTTGTTGTCAGCGGATTGTGACCTTCTACACATGGAAACTGACGACCATCTCTCTTTAAATTCTATTTGCATTCATGAAGATCACCAGTCCTTTTCAGGCCTCCTCTCAAAAAAGAATACAGTACCTCTTTCAATTTCTCTACCTCTATCCATAAAACAGGTACTCATCTATAGGTCGAAACCAAAAGGGTGTACTGTATATACATCTCTCTCACTTTCTATCTATCCCCTTCCAACCCAACCCTCCTTTTGAGGACTATTCACAAGGTGAAACCGCAAAGTTATGAATTTATACACACCGACAACCTAATAAGAATTTGTAACAATATTAATGTAGCACCAATGCTAGTTTCCTTTAAATTTCAAGCACATTAACATTAATGAGGATAAAACATACATGTACATGTGTATACTTATTTTTTATTTTTTACTGTTCTTATTTGTGCACAGATCCACCATTTTACCCTGTATGATATCCATGCCAGGGGCTTTGTCAGACCTTTTTGTATGGCCTACATCACTCCCGATAAAAAGTGAGTATTGGAAAAGCTTCTAATGATATCAGGGGGTTGTTTTACAAAGACGAAAATCAACTTTAAGTTGGACTTAACTATGGCAGGCCATTCATGCCCCTAGTTGTTCTCACCATTATGATCTTTAGATAACATTTTTTCTTCAATAATGAATTTTAAAAAAATATAAATTCTGTAGATATTTGACCATGATTTTTAAGTCCATTGAGAGACAAGTATGCCAGTAAATGGTGAGAGGATTAGCATGAACAATGGCATAAACAGCCTGCCATATTTAAGTCAAACTTAAAGTTGATCTTAGTCTTTGTAAAACACCCCCCCCCCCCCCTGGTGTTACATTTGAAGGCACTGTGTGCATAAATCTATCTTGAAAAAGTAAGAATATGATAAATATGTTGGAGGTGTGAAGAAAAGTGGTTACAAACACCTGGGCCCTGTTTCACAAACACTTGTTATCAATTAACAAATGCTAAAATTCTTATAACAGTCATTGTAACTTGCTATTGATAACAAGTTTTGTGAAACAGGACCCTGATGTAACAATTGAAGTCACTGTGTGCATAAATCTATCTCGAGACAAGAAGAATATGAAAAAAAATGTCCGGAGGCTTGAAGAAAAGTGGTAATAAAAAGCTGGTATGTTAAAGATATTTATGTCCCTTGATTTTCTTGGATTTTAGAAAATAAACAATTTTTCTGGGGATGGGGTCATATTATGACAATATGATATTAATGGGGACCACTAGTAACATCCCATAGTGTTTGCAAGATTGGGGAAGAAAACCCCAAATTTTATACAAAATATCAAATGAGATAGATAACATTGAATGTATCTATTGTAGAATATTTATGTGTTAACGGATCTTTTGAAGGTTAATGAACAAAATACTTATTTAAAGAAAAAAAAAAACATAATCTGGCACTATCCAGAAGAAAACAATTGGTTCATTATTTACAAGTAAAATAAATTTTTTGTTAAATTCACTGTATGTTAATGATGAAATATTGAAACTGTTGTTTGTTTTTAAGTCTGTTATGCAAATTTTTAATCAGGTTCTCTGTTTTGTCCTCCTGCTACATGTACAGTATATGTAATTCAATCCTGACCTTGATTTTTTTTTTCTGCAGCAAACTCCGCTCAAATCTGCAACATATCATGGCCTCCTTTCATCAAGTCAGTCAGTACTATCGCTATGGCAACTACGTGATCTTTCGGGAAGAGATGATCAGACGATTGGCCGATCTTATCTTTACTAAAGGTACGCCAGCTCCCGAGAGAGAAAAATCGGCATAAACAATGGAAGCGTGGAAGAGTACATCATTGAAATAATGATTAACAAACAACTAAGAAGCAACATTGATTAATAAACAAACAGAAAAATTGAATAAACAAAAATAGATATAGAAAATAATTATAATCAGAGGTACCTGTATGTATGAAGGAGAAAATTATTGAAAAGTGATTACGGTAATAAACAAACAGAAAAGGAGTACAGTAGATGATGAAAGAATTTCGTGCAAAAGCAGATATGGGTAAGGTAGACAAAAGGTGGTAGAGTTTTAAGCAAAACAAAAACATGATTACAGATGGTAAGGGAAAGAGGAAAAGAGGGAGAGTGAGAGAGGTAGAGAATGGAAGAGATAAGGAGAGAGGGAGAGGGAGAATGGAGGAGATAGATAATTATAGAGAGCAAGAGAGCGAGAGAGAGAGCGAGAATTAGAGAGAGAATGGAAGAGATAGAGAATTAGAGAGAGAGAAAGAGAGAGAATGGAAGAGATAAGGAATTAGAGAGAGAGAGAGAGAGAGAGAAAGAATGGAAGAGAGAAAATTAGAGAGATAGAAAGAGAAAGAGAGAATGGGAGAGAGAGAGAGAGAGAAAGAGAGACAGATAGGCATGCAGAGAGAGAGAGAAACAGATGAGTAGTGAGGGGAAAGAATAAGGGAGGATGGGATTGCATCATGATATCATTAGGAAGAAGAGAATCCTGCAAGATGAATTAAGAAAAAACAAAATTGTAGGTTATTGGTCCACTTGAAATTTATTCTTTCAATGTCCTTGCCGTTCTTCCACAGAGAGCATCAAGACGCAACTGGAGGAGATGGAAGTTAAGCAGGAGGCAAGGGTGGAGCGAGCCAGGAGACACATCCACAAGAACAACCACATCTTGCATCCCAACTCCAACTCCACTACCAACAACACCACCGCCACCATCATCACCACCAGCACCACCACCACTACCACTACCAATGGGAAGAGTAGTGGCGAAGGAGAGGATGATGGTGGGAAGGAGAGAAGGAAGGAGGGGACGGAGGAGTCGGTGGGAGATGCGGAGGAGCAGGAGCAGGAGATCGTGGCGGAGCTGAAGGAGTACGCCCGGAAGCGGGAGGAGCTGGAGGCGGTGGAGAAGGCAATCAGGGAGATAGAGGTCATCCTGGAGGCTGTTACACCTGCTCTGGTACGTAGAGTTGGTTGGTTGGTATTGCCTGACTGCTGGGAGAGCATGTGTGTACTTGTTAGTAAGCAACCAGAGGACTGACGGCTTTAAGGCCTCTCTGAGGGACTTTGTAGTGAGGATTAATGCCTTACGAAAGGGGCACTAGTGCATCAAATTGCTTTCGAACCCGGTTCTCCCAGTTACAAGACCACTGCTATACCACTGAGCCACCGCGCCTTCCCCAAGTAGGGCTTGACAATGGTGATGGTGGTAATGATAATGGTGACGAGGATGGTGATGGTGACGATGATGGCGATGGTGATAATGATAAGGGTGATATTGATGCACATGATGTAATGCTGCTACAGACGATCTTTAAGATAAAATGCTTCACGTCCCACGTCTCTAAAATACTATCAAATTAGATACTAACGGGGCTAAGATGGTGATTATGTTAATGATCACAGTATTTCAAAAATGCTTTACGTCTGTTATCTCTTAAACCCACAGAAAAAGAACAAGAAGATGGAGATGAGGTACCGTCGTCTAAAGGAGCGATACTCCGACCCTCAGACCAGTAAGCCCAAGCCTGCCCCTGCGCAGAACATCCATCAAGAGGGTTACTGCAGTGACGAGGATAAGTGCAGGCAGCCTCACAAATCAAGGCTCAGGAAAAGTAAGATCAAATCTTCCTTTTCTGATTTGTTTACGTTTTCAAGACATGAGCATGTAGATAATGACATAGATGCCTTTCCCTGGACTTGCATCTCCAGTCATTCTGTGTCATACCAGAGGGCCTAAGTGCACTAACTTATTCAGAATCTTCTTGTTACATGATCCCTTTTGTAAACCTAATAAATTTCTGTATTATTACATAAACACCAGCATCATTGCTCTGCAGTCAAATCCATACTCAAAACAAACTCCTAACTTTAGCCTTAGAAGAAGCGCTATACCCTAACGCTAATCCTGAACCTAAACCCAAATGCAATAGTTATATTGTTGTTGTTGGTTTTAATGGCGTTTTCCATCGTCGTTGGATACAAGTAAACTTGTAGCTTTAATGAAAGAAAGCACAAAGCAAATTTTGCTGGAGCAAATGTCACCTATACTATAGGCTATCATCCATTCTATTTGTTTGTATTCAGGGAGTTCTAGTCACTCCGAGATGGTCGAAGAAACCGACTCAAACAACGACCCCAACGCCCCCTACCAGCCCCAGATAGTCCAAGCAATCAACCCTCGCAGGTTCGATCGCAGTCTACGAACCCTACACGAACTATGCAGCTACGGGGCTAAGGAGGGGCTCAACAGGTTAAGAAAACTGTTGAAGGTAGGTCATATGCACACATAGCTGCATTACTATCCTGGCTGTGTATTAAAACCTGTTCTATTGATTCTCAACACATTTCAAACACCACTGTACAAAACTCAACTGATTTCACTCAAAATCGGTACTTTAGTGACAATTGATGACACCTAAATAGCAGTAAAATACAATTTTTTCAACTCACCGATGTTAGAAAGAATAATTTAAAAATTAAAATCATGAGTCTACTGTCAAACTTGCTTACAGCCACATCGGCATCATTGTGTGCATTTGTGTGTTATTTGTGTATTGACTATTCATGTGTGCAATTGCTGCCTATTTACACGTAGTGCAGCGCTAGAGGTCAATACGCATTAGCATTGACTCTCTATGCTTTGCTGGAGTGGGTCATATGGTAGATTAAATTGATTGATTGCATTTATACGGTCCTACGACATTTGCTTCGGCAGCCATTGCCCAAATTTGTTACTCCAACCCAGGACCCAGCACTATTTCTTAATTCTTACCGCCTAACTGAACCTCAACTTAATCGCAAGCCCAATCACATCCCTGACCCTAAAACCAATGCTTTGACAAAATACCTCCTGAGCGAATGTCACAAGAGCGAAGGTCAGATCACCATGTCTACAACTAAGCCTAATCTACAGCCCGGTTTCAACCATAACCCTAAACTGAAAATGCTGACAAAATAATTGCCAGAGTAGGTGTTGAATCGCCACATGTATGTCAATGCAAATCGATCAACCTGTTCTTCTATTTGTTTATGTATAGCGTTACTGCTCATTCTCTGCAATCTCCAATCTCTTGTGGAGCTGTATCAATATCTCCATTACTCCTCTTTTCTTAATAGCATTTTGTTGAATGTCTGCTTTATACATGAAGCAATCAATAATACTCATAATAATACTCAGTTTATAAATAGCGCTTATTACAATCACTAAGCGCTTCCAAACTTGAAGATCATTACCCCAGATTTAGCTGTGCTGCCATTACGGCACTCTAGCATTTCAAAGAATTAATTCTTGCCAGGTACCCATCTACATCACCTGGGTTGAGTGTGGCAAATGTAGATCAATGTCTTGCCAAAGGACATTAGAGCCGCGGCGGGTCTTGAACTGCAGACCTTGTGAACGACAGTCCGGCGACTTAACCACTCGACCACGGCACCTCTACTATGTATGAGTTGGAGCGTGGAGTCATGTTTTCTCTCTTTTTGATCTATTTTTTGATAGTTTTACTGCCGAGATGCAAACATTCTCTTCCTGGAGAAGCAGGAGTCCCCCCTGGTGGAGCCGTCCGTCTCCCTCCTCACGATAGGGAGAACCGTCACACTTAACTTCCTCAACGCCATCAACCTGTGAGTATATATTCCAGTGTGTGTGTAATTAGGGTTTTACAGAAGTGTGTCTCAATCAGATAGTATTATTTACAATGTACGTCTGGGGACCAACCTTTAAAGGGATCCCGGTAACTTTGTCTTAGATCATTTTAAAACTCCTTGATTTAGCTAATGCTGCAATGATAACTATAAACCTTTAGTTAAGTCAGAACCCCATGACTTTTACAAGCCAATCGCCTGTCTGATTATGAAGATATTTATGATTGGTAATAGAAATTTCATTTTTTGTTTTCCTAACAGTTTTGTATAACACTACAGTCTATTGGGGAAAATAAGTATGGTAAAACCGGTCACTCAAATATTTTACTTTTTTGAGGCACTTCATGATATTTTGAAGTGCAATTTTGTTAGGGCTTCAATATTACACCATACCACAGACACTGATAACATGTAGAGCCATGCATCTCAGTTTTAACATTGTTAAACGATGCCTTTAAAATTATTTCCTGATTGTTTTTTATCTTGGCTTTGTAGACAATGTATAGCAAACTGTCAATGGGAACTCCATGGCCTCGGCAGGAGGTCCCAAGGCATGGTGAGTAGAGCATAAAGCCTAGCTAAACTTCCTGGGCCCCCATTTCACAAAACTTATCATCAGTGACATGTGACAGTTTTTGTTATAAGCTACTGAAATCCTTGCTTCTGATTGGTTATCAGCAGATTTGTCACCGATTTTTGTCATTTGTCATTGAAAAAATGCTTTGTGAAACGGGTCCCAGTTCTATCTTCCACTGAAACTGAAGAAAGTGATACAGACTTTTATGATGGTTGACTAAATACTGTTTTATGGAATCACTTGCTTGAAGACCTTAGAAATATGGAAACATATGAGAAAAGTTCAGGAGGAATTTCAAAAACATATTTAGCACTTAGCATACTGTGTACTTCATTCTGTTGTAGTCAAAACAATATACGATAGTTAAAATGTTATACAGAAGTTTTATGTTATGTGCTACCATTTTCAGATCAGATTATAAATTATCCACAGAACATTGTTTCCCATTTGGGATAAGACTTTTTGCTGGCATTTTATTGTTTTTCTTGTTTTTTAATACATTGTTTCATATAGAGAGAGCTGGTTTTGTTTTCTTAAATATGTTTATTGCATGAAATGAGATTAACATTTTCTAAAGGCTTCAGAGGGACAATGGCAATAACTCCTTCTTTTGAATGATGTATGCAACTATATACAAACCTTTGAAGGTAGAATATGAATTTGAGTAAACTAATTGTAAATTGAAGAAGCACTTTGCTGGCATTAAATGCCTTGAGCAGTGAAACGTGTACTAAAGATCACCCTGGCCTTTAACAAAATTTTATTGCATGGAGACTAAACTTTGGTTATCGAAGCAAAGCTGATAACGATGATAACTTTGCTTGAGAATTATGCAATTAATAAGTTTTACAATACGTTTGTGAAAACTGCTTGGATGACTGTGATAACAGCTGTCCCTTGCTTTCTCCCCTGCTTAATCTCTCATTCCCAATCTTTATTCTATCTTGTTCTATTTCTTGCTCATTATTTTCTCTGCAACATCATGTTTCCTCGCCCCTCCTAAATGTTTGCTATCTATTTTCCGCCATCGCCATTTTTTATCTTTATATATACCTCTATCTATGTACATCCCTTTCTCTCTTACTCTGTTTTTTCCTTTGTCTCTGTCTCCTCTTCTCTCTTTCTGTTGTTTCTCTATTTCTTATGCTTTTTCTTTCTTTCCCTCTTTGTCTCTCATCGTCTCTCATCCCACTCTACCATCTTTAATGTCTTACTACATGTAACTCATGCCTTTTCCCCCACCCTCTTTTACTTCACCTTTTTGCTCCTGTACCACCCCCCCCCCCCCCCCCCCCTCCCCTTTGGCTCCCTGATTGTCTCTGTCTGTCTCTGAATCTCCCTTGCTCTCTCTCTCTCTCTCCCTCTCCATCCCTCCCTCCCCCTCTCTCTCTCTCTCTCTCTCTCTCTTTCTCCCTCTCTCTTTCTCCCTCTCTCTTTCTCTATCTCCTACTCTCTCTCTCTCTCTCTCTCTCTCTCTCTCTCTCTCTCCTGCTCCCTTTCCCTTCATCTAACCATCCCTGCTGCTCTGCATGCTCTAACCAACCCCCATGGATCGCATCATCTAGTCCGCATCCGTTTCCATGGAGAGTTTCTCATCCTGCCAGGAAGATCAGTCCGTCTTTGACTCGCTGCCGCCCAGCTACGAAGCTCGCTTTGTCATGGGATCCACGTACGCATCATTAGAGTAAGTACCTTTTGTGAGTTGAAACTTCCCTTGATATGTTTCTCATCAACCCATTCAGTGCTGTAGACGGTTTCAAGTGCATGGACCTAAACATCAATTTTGATTCGCTCATATTTTTTCCCATTACACGAAATTGATATTTTTATGATTTAAACAAAAAGAAATTACATGAAAATGTGAGTGATTTCATGACAGGCATATTGATATCAAGTGGCAGCCGTTTTTGTTTAGATGTTTTGTTTTTTCTCTCCATCTTTTATCTCTCCCTTTCCTCCATCCCTCCATCTCTCTTTCTCTCTCTCCCTCTCTCATGCCCTCTCTATCTTTCCATCATTTTCTCCGTCTCTCTCTCGCTCTCCCATCCTTTTTTTTTAATCTCCATCTATTTTTCTGTCCATCTCTCTCTTCCCCTCACTCCCATCCTCTCTATCTTTCCACCTCTCTCTCTTTCTCTCTCTCTCTCTCTCACTACACTTCTCTCTCTCCCTTCCTCTCTCTCTCTCTTGTTCTCTCTCTTTCTTCCTCTCTCTCTCTCTCTCTCCCCCTCTCTTTCCTCTCTCTCTACACAGATCACTGTACTACGAGGTGGACGAGAGCATGGAGGATCTATTCTTGTGTGCTGACCCTACGACCCCGCTACTGGACAAGGAGTGCCTCTTCATCGAAGAGAGTTTTGGCAGCTGGGTCGACATCTCTCACTCCTCCCTGACAGATCAGCAAGCATCATCATCAGGTAAGGCTTACATAACTTATAATTAAAGATAAAGACCAGTTATGGTCATGCGATTGCATTGTGAAAGAAACGTTGTGGAATCGATCAGAAATGGTTCTCTAGCATATAAGTATTGATGTGTACTGCAAGGTTCTGGATTAATCAAAATGATAAGAAATTTGGCCCAGTCTTCGTAAAATTACAAGCACTGTACACAGAAAGATGTATATGGGACTATACGCACACTTGTGCGTCACATGCGTTTATCTCTCACACACCAATAGATAAACTAATTTACCAAATATATCAATTAGTAGGTGGTTTCCCGGCAAATTTTTTATCATCATGTATTAGTCAAAACATATTCTTTCACATGATTTGTAATAAGAGCTTCCATTTCATTTTTTGAAATTGGGGCGTTTCCAATACTGGTCTTTACCTTTAAGGTGCAGGGAAAACTGACATTGTCGTGAATATAGCTGTTGTTGAAATTGCATTGGTTTGGCCTAGAAAAGAAGAACGATTATTCCTGAAGTTTCATAGATCTACTGAGGTAAATATAATGTCACTAGTGGTTAAAAGTTTCAAACATTTTGGGAAAAAAGTAACATTTTAAAGTCTGAAAATCGATTTGCAGAAAAAGATTGTTAAGGCATACTTTATTTTTACTTAGACAGAACTTCATGCTTGATATTTTTTCTTCTTTTTTTTCATCAATTGAAAAATCGTGCCTCACAAACAAAACCATTACAACTCGTGCTCACATGCTCTTTGTTAATTCATGAATAGATTTTGCCAATGTCAACTAACATCGCATTTTCTTTTCATTTCACTGTTTTTCCTTTTCATCAACTTTCCTGCACATTTCTTCTTTCTTTTTTCTGTCATGTTGTCAATGTTGGTTCATCCTATTTTCATGTTCTTTGTCATCCATTTTCTGTTATGTCATGTACATGTATGTGATTCATTTGTGGTCAAATTTGTTAATTATTGTTTGTGTATATTTCTTGGTTATGGTATATTCTTATTCATTGTATCTTTTCATCCAATTCAAATTTTATTTATGTATGTACCTTCTTCTTTTACTCAAAATGTGTAACTTTTATTACATCTTATTTTACAACCGCACATATTTCTTTTACAAAATTGAATTTATTTGTGGAAATTTGTGCATGCTTAAATGTCCTCTTTAACTGTTTTTCTTCTTTCAATCGACTACATTCATGTATGCAAATTCACTGCATTTGCTGCATCTTCTTTGACTTATGTGTTGCTTTTGTCACTTCATTTGAATATTTGCATGTCTTGTTTTATTTTATTTGATGTGCATGACTCTGCATGTGGAATTTTGGCATCAAAATGGCTTTGTTCAATATTCCTTGCACCTTCCTAACCAAACCACCGCCATCATCATCATCATCATGATCCTCATCCTCATCATTATCATCCTCATTATCCTCATCCTCATCCTCATCGTCCTCATCCTCATCATCCTCATCATCATCTTTCACCATCATTATTATTATCATTTATCATCATCATCATCCTCATCCTCATCCTCATCATCATCATCATCCTCATCATCATCATCCTCATCATCATCATCCTCCCCCTCCTCCTCCTCCTCCTCCCCCTCCTCCTCATCATTGCTACTCCATGTCTTTCTACTCATTGCCTCCATTCCTGCATGCCATTTGAGTTGATTTCTCCAGCTTCCTCGACTTGCTCTTTCCAATCAGCCTCCTCCGACCCTAGGACACACCCATTCCCCGCCCACAACCACCAACACCACCACCACTGCCAGCCTCGCCCATCAGGGGAAGAGGAGGATGAAGGAGCAGAGAATGGAGATGTTTTCTCATCACAGGTGTTAGCTGACGTTCGAGTACAGCCACCTTCCCCCTCATCCTCATCCATTGATACCGGTCCCTCGAATGCTTTATCGCCGGAAGAGGAAAGGGATGCGGTTGCCATGGAGAAGTCATCTGATGCTGAGCCACCCCCACATCCATCCCACCAACCACACCGAAACAAGCTTTCATCTGGGGAGGAGGAGGAGGATGGTGTATCCATGGAAACCATGTCAAGCAAAGAAGAGGGGAACGCCAAGCTGAGTCATAAAGGAGGTAATTTTCAGGAAAACTCTGCATTAATGGCATTGTTGATACTGATGAAAATACCATATTTCAGTTAATCTTCTCAAACATATTCTGTCTTTAAATACTTTATCTTCACATTTGTATGGAGAACATATTTTGTGTTTTAATTTGCAGAAGTATGGCATAAGGAAGTCAATGCTTTGTGCACAATAAATCAGCTAAGAGAAGTCTGCTCGCTTGAATACGAGCTAATATCTTAAAACCTTTTTCATACATGTTTGTTATTTGGCGTCACCTCTGCCTGGGAGGCGTAAAATCAAACTGAATCACTGTAACCCTCTGGTCTCTCCTGCCCGTATAACTGATTGGGGGTGTGCAGGTGAACCACTACACTGGGGTTTCCCCTACTCTTATACGAATAGTGCAGTGGGTTCTTCACATGCAAAGGTTGTGACTCTCCTCTACAAGGGGCCGCCATTTAGCGTCCTATCCGAGGGACATTGTGTTTGTTGTGTGCAGTTTATACCCACCTCCATCTTCATCCACTCATTCATCTGAAGTGTTTCATTATGACTGTTTCTTTTGTAAAGGAAATTTCACCCCAAGAGCAAGCTTTAGTTATTCTGAGATAGTCATTGCATTCTGTTTCATATTAAAAATAAACTCCAGTTCTGGTAAAAAAAAAGAAAATTAATTCTCACAGAATCAAACGAAACTTTACATATACACTGAATGTTCAAGATTACAAATAAATGACATGTGCCAAACAATTTTGGAAGAAAATGTATACTGGCTGAGTAATGAGCATAGAAAGACAAGGAAATCAAGGTAGTACTAGCCCCGACACCATGTGTGTTGTCCCATATATAGCTTTCTGTGTACAGTGCTTGTTACTTTACCAAGACTCAGTCAAATTTATTATGATTCTGATGACTCCAGAACCTTGCAGTGCACACCAATACTTACATGCTACATGATCAACTGTTTCTGATCCTTTCCACACCTTTTCTTTCACAATGCAATTGCATTACCAGTACTAAAGTTTATCTTTAATGAGTTACAATTGTTCCCCAGTTTTCAGAAAATACAATGTATACCTTCTCAGCTACGATTTTCTCTCATTGTGAAAAGTAAAGGTTTTGTTAATGAATTAAAAAGTCTTTTCAACCAGAGCTAGGTACATGTTCAAACTCGCCTGGTACCTCACATTATCAAGAAAATGTCTATTTTACGCTAAATGGTATTACACCATGCCAAGAATATCTTCAATCATATATCTCTTGCATATTTTATTTAAAGGCACACTGTCCTACTTGTAGCTACTTGCTCCCTCTATATTGAAAACTTCCCAAATCGGTGCCTGTTGGTCCCCCATGATCCTCTTTTTCTTATGTTAAATGAGAGCTGAGTTAATTAGATAGCCACCTGTCACAGTGACCTCGATGGCTCTCTGGGTGGTCTAATCCCTTCTAGCTGCAGTAGTAAAGCCTCCCTTTAAGGAACCTTGTACATTGATAGGCAGAAATGAATCTCATCTTTCAGCATACGTACACTTCTTCTTTAGGGCGAGGTTTCCTTTAAAGGCATCGTTTAACAATGTTAAATCTGAGATGCACAGCCCTACATGTTATCAGTGTCTGTGATATGGTGTATTATTAACCGTATCAGACATCTGAGCAGGGCAATTTTCAAATGTTATTGCCCTCAAGGTTTGATGGATAAGCCAACAAAATTACAATATTTTAGCCCGCTCAGAAAAGTCAATGGGATTTTGTGTGTAATTTGCCGGTCAATATGGTTATACAGTAAACCAATGAACAAATATTTTAGCCCGCTCAGAAAAGTCAATGGGATTTGTGTGTAATTTGCCGGTCAATAAGGTTACGCAGTAAACCAATGAACAAATATTTTAGCCCGCTCAGAAAAGTCAATGGCAAAATGCATGTTAAACTAGTGAGCAATAATATAGAGCCAGTTGTAGTTTACATCGCGCATCAGCTACTGTAATTTACATCGCGCATCGTGTATAAGAAAATGCGCACTTTGCGCGAACTCTATTGTGACGTAACAATCACACCCAAGGCAAACTGTTTGCAGTGTATCGAAAATCTGTCAAACACTGGATGAACAGTGCTGGTTTGACAATGTTTTTGCAACTTCTAATGCTAGGAAACCCTGTATAGCCTACATAATTTAAGAGTATAAGATAGTAAGAGTTTCTTGTTTGCTCTAGATGTCTAATGTGGTTAATAATAGTAATATTGACTGCCTAATTCAGGGCAATACGACTTGTCATATATCACCCTCACCTTCAGTTCGGGCGATATATGTCGTATTGCCCGGAAGGCAGTCAATATTACTTAAATATTGAAGCCCTTAAATATGATCATGAAGTGCCTCAAAAAAGTAAAATCTTTGAGTGACCGGTTTTACCATATTTTCCTAATAGACTGTAGTGTTATAAAAACTGTTAGGAAAACAAATTCAGAAATTTCAAATTCCAATCATAGATATCTTGATAATCTGATAATCTGGCTTGTAAAAGTCATGGGATTCATGGATGACCTAAAGGTATATAATTATGATTGCAGCATGAGATAAATCCAGGATTTTTGTAAGAATCTGAGGCAAAGTTACCCAACCACTTTAAGGGTTTTTAGCAGGATTTTTTTTCTGGCAGTCGTATCCTAATGAGGCTTTTTTTTCTTTCTTTTCAATTTCTCTCTACAGCAAGCAGTATAGAGAGTCTAGAGAAGTATGCCACAGTGCCTTCGGGGCAAGAACCAGTACTACGTAGGAACACTAAAGTTCCAGTTGGGTGCTATGCATCTAGACTAGCTAGCACCAACTCTGATCTACCAGGTAAGTTGAGGTAACATTTGATTTGATGCGATGCGATTTGACTTGACTTAAGTCAACTGGACTTGATAATTCACTACCAAAATTCATGTAACATAGATACAATAAATTGATGTACAACCAGTACTACGTAAGGAACATTAAAGTTCCAGTTGTGTGTTATGCGTCTAGACTAGCTAGCATTAACTCTGATCTTCCAGGTTAGGTGTAGCGTTTGATTTGATTTGATTTGATTCAATTTGATTCAATTTCACTCAACTTGACTTGACATGACTGGACTGGATCATTCATTACCAAAATTATTGTCACAAAGATACAACAAATCAGTAATGCAATAGACATATTTGAGTAATAGGAACTATCATAATATCATATTGCTCATAAAGGTTAGTCCATGTAATGTAATAAACACAAAATTAAATTTAAATTCAAAATTGTTACAATTAACAGTGTACATCAAGATAAATACATATTTACAGGAAAAAAAATAAAAAATTATTCCTTGTTAGTAAAGATCAAGGCCCATGCTTTTTTGTACTTATTCAATCTGGAGGGCTTATGCTTTATCTACCGTATTTGCCGGCGATAAGGCCGCAGCGCCGTATAGGCCGCACCCCCGATTTTGACATTTGTTGTTGTTTTGTTGCCGAAAACCCACGCGGGGAAGGACCTTCATTTAACATCGAGGTGCAGTTAAAGGCGCTGATTTGTGCTTGTAAACTTGTCACAAATAATAGTAACAATGTCGTTTTTAGAAGAATGTGTAAGATCATTAATAAGAATTAAAAACAATAGAGTACTAGGTCCTAGGATAGAACCTTGTGGTACACCATTTGTTATATAAAAAAAATTGAGGAATTATTATTATAAACTACATATTGAGATCTATTAGAAAGATTACTTTCAAACCAAGATGACAGACAAATTTTAGTGTTGTTGTAGTTTCCGAGTGGTGAGTCAACACACTGATTACTGAGCTGGGAGACATTGCCAGGCATAGCGCCATAAATCGAAACTAAAAAAAAAAAAAAAAATATATATATATTTTTTTACTCTTTCGCCGCATAGGCCGCACCCCGACTTTTTGATATTTTCTCTTCCAAAAATAGTGCGGCCTTTACGCCGGCAAATACGGTAGTTGAAAACAAGTAAGACCTGGTTCATGTGTGTAATCAGTCTTTGGGTGAAGAATAAAAGAATCTTTGTCCTTTCGGTTATCCCTATCATACATTTACAGATATCAGTTACAAATTGCAGTTAATTTTTAAAATATCACAGATTTACTTTGCAAAATGATGTAGAAGAAATAAACAATCAGAAACACTTTGCAAAAAGTAACCACTTTTCCATAAATTTCTTTTCTTCCTATTTTATGTATATTCTGTTCATAGGCTCAGGGATCAAAGAATTCATCAGCCGTTATGTCTTTGCCATCCATCTCATCTATGCACTCCTGTCTGGGAGGACTGTTGTCATTGCTGCCTCACCGACCAAAGAAAGGTACGTACAGCATCATTAACAAGAATCAGAAACAAAACCGGGCCTAACTTGGTACCCTGTGGTACGCCACAAGATACCATCATTAGGAGAGAGTTACAATTACAGACCAACAAAAGAAAGATACGGCATCTCATACATCAGTAACATCTGTAGGATGATAGGAACAAGCCTCAACACATACAGCATCATTAACATGAATCAGAAACGAAACCGGGCCTAACTTGGTACCCTGTGGTATGCCACAAGATACCTCCAATAGGGGAGAGTGACATTTGTAGACCTTAGTGCACTGAGTATGGATAGCAGAAGAAAGGTACAGCATTTCGTACATCATTAACATAGGATGATAGGAACAAGCCTCATCGCATACAGAGAGTGACAGTCATAGACCTTAGTGCACTGAGTACGGATAGTAGAAGTGCCGTAGTCAAGTGGTTTAAGCTCTTGACTTGAAAATGTCGAGGGTTTGATCCCCGACACGGCACTAATGTCCTCTGGCAAGGCATTTATCTTCATTTGCCACTCCATATGAAGATACACTGGAGAGAAATTGGGGCTTGAAGAAGTAAAAAAACTTGAGGGTTAATAGATTTTTGAGATGCGTTTAGGGTCTTCAATTTTAAAAGGGGGCTATCTTTTCTTTGTGAATAAGGCTGAATAGAGGGGGGGGGGGGGGGGGTGCCTGTTGCAAAAAAATAAATTTGTACAAACATGTGCATATTGCTCTTGTACATGGAAATTGCTATCATCCAGTTGTAATCATCTAATGACATGACCTTTCACCCCACACAGAGAGGTCAACTCTTTGGTCAGGACTCTATGGCTGTTTGTCCCAGGACATTCAAGGTAAAAGATTTATCTCTAGGCCCCTCTGGGTTTTTCTTTTTTTTCTGTTCCTTTGAATACTACAACCAGTTCAGAAAAGAAAAAAAGGATTTTCATTCTCTTCTTCTGCAAATCCCCCGCATCAATTCGAAGAAGGGTCAACAAAATACAACCTTTTCTGGTCCCACTATTTGGAATAGTCTCCCATTAAACATTCGTTCCTGCTCCTCAATCAAATCATTCAAGAGAAATCTCAAGACTTATTTGTTTTCTGTGTGATTGTTTTTTGACAAGGCGTTGTTTTGAGTCATGTGGGATGTGGACAAGGTTTGGTACTGCATGGGCCAAGCTTGGTTCATGTGGTGCACAGCTTTCTGAATAACTTAACACAGCTTTACACAACTTACACAACAGCTTTTCTGCTTTATTACTAATGTAAAGCGCTGTGAGTATGTTTATGTAAAGGCACTACCGTGTGTCTCAAAAAAAACGTAACACTTTTGAAATGGTTGCCAAATTGAGCATATATAATTTTATGAAAAAATGTTGATATGTATGGAAAGCTAAAGGACCAACCTTTCATATGATATGAAAAAATTGAAAAAAAAATCATGCTTCGATGAACAGTGTTCACTTAAGTTAGAGGTATGAAAATGGGCCTGCGCAGGATTTTTCCTTCCAATTTTGGACAGGTAAGTTACTTTTAGCATACAAAATAAGTTTGATATGAGATATTCATGATCGATGGATTAAGAGTTAAAAGGATGTTTTGAATACCAGTCCTTTCTCTCTGTCATTTATCAATCCCCAAACACCACCCCTGCCACACACACACACACACACACACACCAACTTCCACTCCCATCTTATTGTATCATTGATCTGGTAGATGTGAACAGGATGAAGGAAGAATGGGAAAATGTTAAATTGAAATACCGTATTCAAAATCATAATTGACATTATGCAACCCACTCTCCTCCCCCCCACAACCTTTTCCCATCCCATCACCTACCCCTTGCCTTTTCTTTATCAGTTTTCTTCCGTAAGTTTGGTGGATCATCAATCACATTTTATTCAGGTTTTATGAATGACCCAAACATGTAATAGCTAAGTACATCATTCATTATGCATTGAAAATACCAGAATTCGAGGTATTCAAAATATCCTTTTGATTCAAAATATCCTTTTGATCCATCGATCATGAATATCTCATATCGACCTTATTTTGTAAGTTACAAGTAATTTACCTGTCCAAAATTGGAAGGAAAAATCCTGCGCAGGCCCATTTTCATACCTCTAACTTAAGTGAACACTGTCCATCGAAGCATGATTTTTTTTTAATTTTTTCATATCATATGAAAGGTTGGTCCTTTAGCTTTCCATACATATAGACATTTTTTCATAAAATTATATATGCTCAATTTGGCAACCATTTCAAAAGTGTTACGTTTTTTTTGAGACACACGGTATACAAATATAAATATGTATGTATGTATTTGGTATTCACTGTATGTTCTAAATTTTCTATTTTCTATCCTTGACAGTCGCTACCACCTTGTAGTTCCTTGGCACACGAAGCCTCTATGCATGACGGACCTAGCCAGGATGAAACTCGTGGGCCTCTCCAAACCAAAGTCTCTAGGAAGAGTGGTTCCGTCATCGGTACGCAGATACGTCACCTTGTTCGACTACGACCACCAAACTCTTTGGACGCCAGCTTACAAGGTTTGTCATTGTGGTGTTCTTTTTTTGCTGACACCAGACTATTAAAGACACATAGAAGTCAGCTCTCATGGGGAATTTGACACCGTTCGGGTGTTTACCCAATAACAGGTGTTGTCAATCACCAGGGTTAGCCTTCAGTTTTATGACCATTAGACCTTATGTAATGATTTGCTTTTCCCTCACCCGAAGCATGCTCGAAGACTCTCCGAGTGATACAAAGGGGTAATTCTTGATTGGCCTACGGGTTTGCTGTGTGCAGATTTGTACTCCCATTAATGGTATTCCCACCAAGTCTGGTGTCAGCGAATTATGGTGTTCTGTACATGGAAAGTCTCGCACACAGTTTCGTTATTAATCAGTTATTAATCAGTCACGGTGACCATATGGTAGGAATACTCCCCAGAGAGTGGAGATGGTGTACATTGTGTGTCAATGAATCCAATGACTGGGGTAATAAATCTGTTAAACACACAGAGATGTTATTTCGTATTAAGCGCTATACGAATCAAAATTATTATAATTATTACAATCTTCTTTTTCTGCTTCCTGTCGAGGAACAAGGAATTTTTCGAAAATTCTTATGCTAATTATTTTCACTCAAACTTTGTTATATTCTTTCTTTGTCCAGGGCAACATTCTAGATTCCATCGTAAATCGGAACAAACACTTCCAGATCGACCAGTGTTACCTTGCACATATACAGAGCGTTCTACTACAGCTAGCTTCAAAAGCATTCCTTTACTATCATTCCTACTGCCTGAATTCACCAAACTCACGTCTAATCAACAGGTCAGTATATTTGCTGTTGAACTTTAAGATGCTAGTAGTAGTAATGATAATGATGACAATAATAACTATAATGATAATAATAAGAATAACCACTGTAACCGCTGTTATTTTTGCGTGATCAATTTTTCGTGCTGAGCGACCACAAAACACATTCACTGATTCTTAAATTCCTGCAAATGCATGCAATTCAGCCCGTTCAAAACACGCTTAAGAAGTCATGCTTATATTTTTCTACTTTTACAGTATAATGATAATAATAATGATGATGATAATAATAATACTACTGATGATGATGATAATAATAATGATAATGATGATGATAATGATGATGATAATGATAATAATAATAATAATAAAAATAGTAATAGTATTAGTAATAATAATGATAATAATAATAAAAATAGTAATAGTATTAGTAATAATAATGATAATAATAACAGTGATAGTAATTTCTTCTGATGATGATAATGATGATGGTTATAGCAATGATGATAGAAATAGTAATAATACATAACAGTCACTTTTAGAATTTCATAGTATTTTTTTACAATACAGATTTATGAGTATGCAATGAAATTGCATCTTACTAACACCCCCCAATAATAACAAAAATATGTGTATGTTTTAGATGTTGTTTGAGTAGCTTCTTTATTCATAGCTGTAAGAAATCTAGATATTAATGATAAATGAACACTCTTTTTACAGATGCATACAATTTGTGAATTAACAACTATTAAAGCCACACTCTCCTACTTGTCGCTACTTGCTCCCTCTATATAGAAGACAATGCCTAATCGGTGACCATTGGTCCCTCATGATCCTCTTTCTCTTATGTTAATTGAGAGCTGAGTTGATGAGATAACCACCTGTCCAGTGACCTTGCAGGGTGGTCTAATCCCTTCTGGTCAAACTAGTACAGATAAGCTTTAACCCGTTGACTACTGAATCCATTCATTGCCATAGGCTTAATACAGGGGCCATCCGGTTCCAGTAGACAATCGGTTAATAATGATATTGATTTTTAAAATGGAGTTTATGTCTTTCTGTTTCATGTTAACAGTACTTCAAGCGCAGACAGCACGTCACGTCTGATGAACAGCTCCCCAGCGAGGGTCAATTCTGCATCGTTTCTCTCCAAGCTGGGTCTGGTGGATGGGGACTGCAAGATTGTAGAGGTATGTGCACTCTAGCTCAGAAATATATTGTTTAAAGGGATTGGGTATCTTTGCCTCAGATTCTACACAAAATCCTGGATTTAGCTCATGCTGCAATCATAATTAAAAACCTTAATGTCAGTCAGGAATCCCTTGACTTTTACAAGCCGATCACCTGTCTGATTATTAAGATATTTATGATTGAAATTCGAAATTTCAAAAACCGTTTGTAACGGTTTTTATAACATCACAGTCTATTGGGGAGAATGAGTATGGTAAAACTAGTCACACAAAGATTTTTATTGTTTTGAGGCACTTCACAATCATTTTGAAGCGCAAATTTGTTTAGGGCTTCAATATCACACCACATCACAGACACTGAAAACACGTAGAACCATGCATCTCAGATTTGTAAAACTGGAAACATTGTTAAACAATGCCTTTAATACAGAGTTTGGGGTAGGGCCTGTGGGTTATATATTATGTCTCTCTCACTTCAATCTGCTGGTAACCCGATTTTCAAACTTGTTCTGAAACTTGACAGTACTGGGTGGAGCTTATCAAGCGACAGCAACTAGATGAGATCATGAGGCAACAGGGCTACGCTGATATACCATCCCCAAGTATACGCCTGGATCATCGGGTCTGTAGCAGGTATCAGATGTAGATCAAAGGGTACCGCTATGTACCGTGATATACATGTACCTTCCCCTAGTAGACGACTGGATCACCGGGTCTGTAGCAGATATCGGATGTAGATCAAAGGGTACCACTATGTACCGTGATATACCCTCCCCTATGTATACAACTGGATTATCGGGTCTGTAGCAGGTATTTGATCCGAATAAAAGGGTACCGCTATGTACTGGGATATACCCTCCCCTAGTATTCAACTGGATCACCGGGTCTGTAGCAGATATCAGATGTAGATCAAAGGGTACCGCCATGTACCGTGATAAACCCTCCCCTAGTAGACGACTGGATCACCGGGTCTGTAGCAAATATCATATGTAGATCAAAGGGTACCGCTATGTACTGTGATATAAACTCCACTAGTATACAACTGGATCATTGGGTCTGTAGCAGGTATCAGATCCAAATCAAAGGGTACCGCTATGTACCGGGATATACCCTCCCCTAGTATTCAACTGGATCACCGGGTCTGTAGCAGATATCAGATGTAAATCAAAGGGTACCGCTATGTACCGTGATATACCCTCCCCTAGTATACAACTGGATCATTGGGTCTGTAGCAGGTATTAGATCCAAATCAAAGGGTACCGCTATGTACCGTGATATACCCTCCCCTATTTGACCGGATCATCGTGTTTGTAGCATATATCAGATGTAGATCAAAAGGTACCGCCATGTACCGTGATATACCCTCCCCTAGTAGACGACTGAATCACCGGGTCTGTAGCAGGTATCAGATGTAGATCAAAGGGTACCGCTATGTACCGTGATATACCCTCCCCTAGTATATGACTGGATCATCGCGTCTGTAGCAGATATCAGATGTAGATCAAAGGGTACCACTATGTACCGTGATATACCCTCCCCTAATATACGACTGGATCATCAGGTCTGTAGCAGATATCAGATGTAGATCAAAGGGTACCATAATATACTTGTTCATAAAAGTTACATGTATGTAAACGTTATTAATCTATGCACCGATGGTATACACAGATGGAAGTATTCTTTCTGGCATTCTCTGGCAAACAAAATTCGTTCATGAAGCTCCTCTACCACTTTGCCAGCATTTATTCTTAAATGCACAAAGCTGGGACCCGTTTCACAAAACCTTTTTTCAATGACAAATGACAAAAATCAGTGACAAATCTGCTCATAACCAATCAGAAGCAAGGATTTCAGTAGCTTATAACAAAAACTGTCATTTGTCACTGATGACAAGTTCTGTGAAACGCCCCCCATGTTTAAAAAAAGATCTTTGGATATATGGGGGTCATTTATACACGCCCTATCTACGAATCAATCGGTTACGTTATATTGCAGGCCGAATCGTTATATCTTTGTATGTGGAGACTGAATTTCTTCCAAAGATTATTTGCATATTTCTTGCCTTGTCTTAATTGCAAGTATTGTTTAATTAAACATTCAAACTTGCATGAATGCTTTACACAATGAAGCTCCTTACATTGCATATCAAATGTGCTTCAATCAGTGTTCCATTTTTATGTTTTATACTCTATCTTTTGTTAGGTATTTGATTATTTTTTTCAACAAAATATATATTTTCCCATCATCTTGTTACTAATGCCTTTATGAACTTCATATTACATGTAGGGCTTGATATTCTAATATTTACGCTTTATACAACTTCATAAACTCTTTATTTTCTTGCCCGATGAAAAGAGAGCCTATTGATGGATACTGAATGTTCAAATTAAATTAGTGAGGGACCTAAGCCACAATTTTTTGCATCAATCAAATAACTTCTTATATCACTTGTTATACTGATAAATGTATGTTGACTTACCGTATATAACGGTGTATAAACCGCACTTTTTTGCCGCCGAAAAAATTTCAAAGTCGGGGGTGCGGTTTATACACGGTACACCAAAAAAAAAAAAAAAAAGTTTCAATTTATGCCCCTCCACCTGGCGCTATGCCTGGCAATGTCTCCCAGCTCGGTAATCGGTGTGTTGACTCACCACTCGGAAACTAGAACAACACTCAAATTTGTCTGTCATCTTGGTTTGAAAGTAATCTTTCTGATAGATCTCAATATGTAGACTAGTTTATAATAATAATTCCTCCAATTTTTCTTCTATTACATGGTGTACCACAAGGTTCTATCCTAGGTCCCTACTGTTTTTTTAATTTACAGAACCGTAATGATCTTACACACAAAAAAAAAAAATCTCGGCAAAAAAAAAAAAGTTTTTTTTTTTTTTTTTTTTTTAAGGGCGAAAAAGAGGGGTGCGGTTAATACACGAGGGCGGTTTATACAACGTTATTTACGGTAATATATTGATGTCGTTAATTGTCATGGAAATACTGACCAGGATTAAATGTTAAAATGTTTCTGCTTTAAATGCTTATTTGTGCTATTTATAAAATTGAATGTAATTTACATTATACTCGTTTGTAACTTGCGAAGGTATTGATTTTCTTGATATGCATGTATATGTGACATTTTGAATGTGCATTTAACTTATATCTCAGGTTGTGTATTGCTATGGGAAGAAAAAAATGTAATCTTGTTTCAAGGCCCGAACTTGTAAATATGTCATCTCTGATTATGTTGCAATGGAGATGATGATTACAAGTAAGCCGTGTACAACATAAAAAAATGCAATGAATGGTCTTGTTTTGCGAATGTAAATTATTCATATTCTGAGGAAGCACTTGTGAATGAATCTGCTGGAGGATGTTTTAAATGAGTACTCTGATCTGTTTATTCTTTAACAACGAAATGTGTCGTCTTAAAGATAAAGTTGAGTTCTGGTCATGCAATTCGATTGTAAAAGAAACGGTGTGAAAGCGTTTTTGAATTGTGATAATGTAGACCTAGCGCATCATTAGTGATGTATACTATTGTGGAATTATCAGAATGATAAGAATTCCACTGTTTACAGAAATATGTATATGGGACTGCACAAACATGAGGCATGAAAGTGTGTGTTCCACAGCTATTACTTGTCACTATTTCAATTGCGAGGGCATTTGAAGAGCCATCCTTTCAGAGGAATTTTTCTCTATGATACTCTTCCACATCGACATGAAAGAATGATAAAGCTTATAAATAATGTCACCATTTTTTTCCACCGTTCCCAGAACTCAACTTTCTCTTTAAGACTGCATTATTATAAATATATGAAATTTGTGTCTTTCATTGGATATGTAATATTGAATTGTATGTATAAATAAGAAAAATATATTCCTTTTGAAGGCCAATATTTGTCAATCCCACCAAGTGTGATGCAAAATAGAATTATCCATCATGGATTTGGTTTGACGGAAGAGGTTGCAATATTTGAGGTCAAAGGTCACATATAATCCTTTCCCCCGCTAGGCACCCTGCCAATTATATATTTGGAAAGGGTCCATAGTGTATTGTAATCGCACTAAAAAGTGGGGTTTTCGTTAAGATGATGATTTTTACAAAATTTGCGCAAATTATACTATGTACAGAGTCCATATTAAAAATGATATTTAAAACTATTAAAAACTATTACACAGTGCAGTTGAAGTTCTTAAATTGACACAGTTTAGCACTTTTGGATTGCAGGCAAGAAAAGTATAATGATACTATCAATAAACATTACGCTCATTGCACACCTTTTGATCCAGTTTGGAAGGAATTGCAATATCATAAGATACATGTATTAATATTCAAAAGTGTGAAATTATTCTAAGAAAGAAAGATTTCTAGAGAAAGGTAAAAATAAAATCGAGCTTCATGATTATCACATCACAAAATCCATTTATTACCATTTTCCCCCATGTTGAGATTGCACAAAACTCTTGTAGACGGATTTACTTGTACTTCCAAATTAATAATTTCACGATATCCAGAATATGTTTTGATATTTTATTTGTTTTGTAGTGCTCAGCTTTTTTCATTTACTTCACATATTCGCTTTCTGCAAGAAGGCCGTCACTGCCATTGCCAATACATACAAATACGGTAGTTATTTCATCTCATCAAAAGTTTTTTCATGCATGTGTATGGTGGGTATATTAAAGTTTAATGAGTTAACTGGTCATATGTACTGAGATAATAGGGACTTTTAGATTTGCGTGGACTGATACGTGTGACGTCCATTCAAGGCAGTGCATTAAAAGGACGTCGATTGTAGCAATCCACGTTGTCGTTGTGCAAATCTAAAAGTCCTTAATACTGACATGGTGTACGTATAGTTACTGTTTGGCACTAATGTGCTACAATTACAGAGTGTAAAAGATTTGTGATGGAATTATTGAAATTTGTGGGTTTCACCCTTGAAACTTCGCACAATTGTAACTGTGTTTGGACCACATCATTATACACTTGACACTAATCCTGTTGTAAATCTTCTGTTTTTTATGTCATTTATGTGAATCGAATGTTCCAGTGCAATTAAAATGTAACTTAATTTGACTTGTTGTTTTCATGAATAAAAGTGAGATGATTTCTATGAATGGCCTGCATCCATTGCTTGCTTACCTGTTAATGTACATTTATTTCTGCATTACAAATCAGGGGAGTATTTCACAAAGATCCTAAGTTGGACTTAACAATTATGGAAAGCCGTTAGCATGATAGCATCTATGAAAATATTTTGTAAAAGTTATTTTAAAGGCATAAAAATGTTGATTCAAATCATTCATATTTTCTATTATCAAGGAGAGTTCATGTTCTTGATATGGAATTTATGAAATGTTTTAAATATATTATTCTAAGGCTACAAAAGACTCTCCTTTGTGAAACACCCCCCTGGTAACATACGTAACTACAGGAGAATAACGAAAATTGACAATTTTAAATGTATTTCGTGAGGAATCGCTCTTTATTTATTGAAAAAAAAACACATCCAGGGTTTGCGAATGAGCCACGTTATGAACATGTACCAACGCTTCTGGGACGCACATTCTTCGTATAAAATATTGCACTTAAACAATGCTGGAACGAAGGGGAAAAAGGAAGGAACAAAAAGGTGCTCTTCAGAAATAAACCAATACTTGTCAATCGTACAAAAACCCAAGTCCAGAAAAAAATATTTTATAGTATTAATGCCATACACCTTCCCCATGTCAAACCAAATTTTATCTACATTGCCATGATTTACATGTAATTCATTTAAAGTAGGCAATTTGTGAAAAGAAGCAATAATATGTATTTCATAAGCCATTGGCTAAGATCAATTAATGAGGCAACTGACATAAATAAACAGAACAAAGAAATTTAATGCTTGGGCAGTGTGTCCAACAAAATCGAGGGCAAAAACAGTTAAATAAGACTCGGAAACAATTGGGCATCCATGTACATCATGCATGCGCCAATATGCCAGGGTGTTCAGTACAGATCCCTTTAACTCGAGTAATCTTACAAGGTACAATTGAATATTTTCGACATCAAAATGAAAGAGGTAAATCTAATAAAATATTCTTGCAGCTTCACTCTTTTGCTTGAAAACACTGCAACACTAAAACTGATTTCAACTTGCCTCAAATTCATTTATGGTTATAAATATGTAGTTCATTACTTAAGTTTGTTTGCCCAATCGCTGACAAATAAAACTTCACAACAAAATTCATGTATATCCGTGCCCCTCCTCCTCCCAGCCCCCCATCAAAAATGATATTTTCTATCTTTTATTATCTTATTAGCACCATCAGTGATTTCGATCACGAAATAAACCCTCTGTTAAAAGCTGGAAGTGTGTTAACTCTATGCAAACTAAAGGGTAACAGTCTCCTATCGCTCGACATGTCCCAACCTTTAAGTAACTCTACGCTGGCTAAGCATAAGGACATTTCTCCGGTGCAATCAAAGTAAACACACTTGCGCAAAGCCAAGGGACAATTAGAACTCGACACACCATAAATGATTTGTGTGTTATGCACTCTGTCAAAGATATTATTGTCATGAATGGAAGATTGCCCAAAAAGGCTGACCCCCTCAATAAGGCAGGGGATAGGGCTTTTGAATGTTTATTTTTTGTGGTAAAGAAGCATCATTCATGGTGAAGTTGTCATTGGTCTCAAAATAGTTCATTTTATCTTATCGGTCATCTCAAATTCTCACTCAATGATCGGCCCAACATGCAAAAGTACTTGATAAATTCAAAATAGCGCTCTCTAAATCAAAGCAATCCTTCTCTCTCGGCTACACTCCAAACCGAGGGGTGGACACCAAAAAAACAAAAAACACATGTACCTCAACATTAAACATGTTTTCCTGAGATAAAATTTCACGAGAAATAAGCACAAATCAGAAGAGGCAAATTTGATCATTTGATCAATCTGCCTTTAGCGTTTTAAAGCAAAGATATACCACGTACATACGTTGGCATACAGCAACAGCTCTCTCTCTCTCTATCATGATTGATAATATATACATATATGAAGTACGAAAGTGAAAAGAATCGTATTTCTATAATGAAATGTAAACAAAGTACCCAGTCAGCTGTCATTGGAAGACGATCTTTCACAAAGAAGTTTTGAATTTCTTCTTCCTTCCCGTACAATATTTTGTCGATTGCCTGCAAGAAGGCCACAAAAGCCATCTATGGTTGATAGCAGTCAGAGCCTTCTCGCGGGCAGTCAAACACTCACACCATCCTTGCCTTCTTGCGCATTTTCTCTCTGTCTCTCTCTCTCTTTCTCTTTCTCTTAAGGCCTTTCTTAACAATTTACCTTTCTCTCTTTCTTTCTCTCTCTCTCAAGTCCTTTCTCTACCATCTACTCTTTCATTTTTCTTTCTCTCTTGTTCTATCGTCATTCTCCTTACCCTTGAAATTTCTAATTTTGGAGACTCACACAAATGTAACCTTCCGCCGGACTAAAATATTCCATCATGACCTTGCCATAATGTCTCAATTACAAGATGTCATTTTCATCTATTAAGAACCATAACGACGTTAAACTCTTTGTAAAAGTATACAATAATACTCCCTTTCTAATTCTCAAAAAACGATATTTCCTTCTCTCCTCTAACCCACAGCAGTCCAGATTTTTCTGAAGGTCAAATTAATAAATCGACCCTTCCTCTTCAAATTGGCAACAATTATTTGTATTTCTACTGTTTCATAGAAAGAAAAAAAAAAAATGTATATTAAAGATAAACTTTGAGTTCTGGTTATGCGATTGCATTGTGAAAGAAAAGGTGTGGAATGGATCAGAAAAGTTGATCATATAGCATGTAAGTAATGGTGTGTAATGCAAGGTTCTGGAGTCATCAAAATCATCATAAATTTGACAGAGTCTTGGTAAAGTAACAATCACTTACACAGAAAGATGTATATGGGACAACACACATGGTGTCGGGGCTAGTACTACCCTGATTTCCTTATCTTTCTATGCTCATCACTCAGCCAGTATACATTTTCTTCCAAAATTGTTTGGCACATGACATTTATTTGTAATCTTGAACATTCAGTGTAAGTTTCGTTAGATTCTGTGAGAATTCATATTCTTTTTTTACCAGAACTCAAGTTTATCTTTAATATGAGCTGAAACAGTGTAGGTAAAAAGTACCCCCAAAACCTGACAATTTCCAACTTGCACATGAGAGTAAAAGTGATTAGAAATTTCACTCTGCCTTGCCAATTTAGAGACTTCAATGATTATTTGCAATTAATTCGCACTTATTCAAGAACGGCACAATGTACTGCAACAGACATGGACTCAAATTTTCCTGATATTTTTGAACACTTTTTGCTCATGTACGATGTGCAATTTAGAGCTTCTTGGATCAAAAGATAAAAATAAAAAGATGAGACTACAACGTCCGTCGTCGGTCACTAAAAGGTGACACTTGCTGTGGGTCAAAAGAATGTAGGGACTATCAATTCATTTTATGCTATGGTCCTATTCTTTGCTCTTTCTCTTTCCCTCTCTCCTTTCTTTCACTTTCTTTTAAACTCACTCTCTCGCTCGCTCACTCACTCATCACTACACGTTTGACTTTTCTGTCATAAAACATTTTCTTGTTCCGTTTGCTATGTCCACTCCCGTTTCAAATATATCTAAAATCGCAGCATTTGACAGGTGCATATAAAGAAATTTGCACACACTTATCACAAAGTTTAGACCCGGGTTTACAAGGCAATGGGCTCTTAGATTTTTGTTTTCCCGATCTCCCGATTATTTTCTTGTTCTTAAAAAGAAAAAAATATTGACTTTCAATTGTCAGTGTTGTTATTTCATGATGTTAATGAACAAATGTCCCCCTTGGAATCTTGCAGCTTTCTTTTCAAATGCAGGAAATACATGTACATGTGCATGTAATGAATTAAGTTTTCCATTTTCAACAGATTTGGAATCAACCAGGTATTATCTGAAAACTCTTCTATAAGGAATTTTTGTGGTAAAATCATATGACCCAGTAGAGACTGAAATAAGGTGGTTTTAATTGGAAAACAGAAATGACAGTCCTGAAGTTTGTGCTGTTCACCCATATCACACCAATTTCAGAAGATACTTGCATATGTTAATAATAATAATAATAATAATGTCTTGTTTACCCAGGGTAGCCTCATCAGTATTCATACTGTTCTCCCTGAGGGCCCTGCAATCAATTATTACCCCTATTATTGTGCCTATAGTGCCCAGAGCGAATTAAAGTACTTCTTGATAACATCCCTGATTTGCAATGCTAGGCTTCTGCAGCATCTCATTTTAGTGTCACGTGCTCAGGAGCCTCGCACGTGCCCTCGCCGTCAGCTTCCGCACTCGGCCGCGGCTGGAAACACTTTTCCCATCATCCTCTTCCCCATCCCCACTCTGAATATCTTCCCCGCTCTGGTTATCGCTTTCATCAAAGTCCCCGTAATACTGCATGTGTCGCCCTTGGTTCCGTGTCCGTCGTTCCGACTGCCGCGAGACCTTGTGCGACGGCTTGTAATTGTCGTCTTCGTCGTTGTAATCCACCTTGGAGCGCTTCTTTGGCGACGAACGCGGGGAATGTTTTGATTTTGCTTTTCGTTTCTTGCCGATGGCCTGCCCTCTTCTGCTCTTTTTCAAGGATTTTTGAGTCCTTCTATTTGTGGTCCTCCTCCTGGTTCTGTAGTGACCTTCGACCTCAGAGTCGGAACTGTCGCTGTCGCTTTCCTCGGTGGAGGATGATTCAGATCCCCCGTTAGAGTTGATGTCAGTGCCGGCTTCGTAGTTGCTATGGTCACTCTCACCACCATCTCCTCCTTCCTCTTCTTCTTCCTCCTCCTCCTTCTCCTCCTCCTTTTCCTCTTCTTCACTTTCGGATTCTTCCTCACCTCGTCTTGTCCTCCGACGCCCACCCCGTCTTGAATTGTTGCCATTGGTTAAACTTCTCCTTGCTGTTTTTAGAGGAAAAAAAAGAAGATATATCCAGTTCCTTTCATAAACACATCAAAAGCATGCATTTTCCTGTAAATGTACTCTACACAATAAACATACAAATAATGCTTTATGATGGGGAATTCTTTTCTATAGATTATTTCAATCAACTGCTTTGTTTCAGTATCCAAAAGTAGTAATCTGAGACAAAAAGTTGATGATTTGCTACGAGCTAAACTTACACCTCTAGACCAAACACTTGTACTCTCTAAAGACATGGGGAACGTTATGTTTTTAATTCACTGGCCCGAACTTAGGTATGTGCTTCAAAAGTGCCATCTTTATTTTATGTAGACTATTTTTTCTGAGGAATGAGTTGGTAGGGATGGTGTTTATCAGACTTCTTCTCTGGAATCAGTCTCAGTTTCTTCTCCTTCTCCTCTTCCTCCTCCTCCTTCTCTTTCTCTTCTCCCCCGTCCTTGTAAAAGAAGTTTTTAAATCTACATTTCAACTTACATCTTAACCTTGTCTTCCTGCCTGGGTCTTCATCTTCTTCCTCTTGCTCCTCCTCCTCTCCTTCTTCCTCTTCTTCTTCTTCTTCTTCTTCGTCTGAGTCATCTTCTTCTGAATCATCCGCCTCCTCTTCTTCTTCTTCCTTTTCTTCCTCCTCCTCCTCCTCCTCTCCACTACCATCTTTTTCTTTTTCCTTCTTTACATGCTGTTCGTCGATCTCAGTTTCTTCTCCAGAATCAATCTCAGTTTCTTCTCCGGAATCCTCCTCCTCCTTCTCCTTCTCCTTCTCCTCCTCCTCCTCCTCTTCCTTCACTACTGGCTTTGCGAAAGACCTCTTTGCCTTCGCCTTTCCTCCTTTCGTGCCACTCTTAGATTCGGTCTTTGATGAATTGTTGTTGTCAACTTTTAACTTCACGTTAGATAGAGGTTCTGAAAAGAGCCAGGAATAGTGATTAAAAGGATTAGTGTCATATTTACACTAAATTCTAAAGAAACGTATTTGTGAAGAGAACTATTGTTTATACCTCTTCTCTCTCTTGTCCTCTCCCTTTTTCTTCCTCTCCCTCTCTCTTTCACTTTCTCTCTCTCTCACTCTCACTCTTTCTTTCTTTCTCTCTCTTTTTTTTTTCTTTCTCTTTTCTTTCTCTTTCTTTCTATCTTTGTTTCTATCTTTGTTTCTCTCTTTGCTTCTCTCTCTCTTTCTCTCTTTATTTCTCTCTCTCTCTCTCTTCCTCTCTCATGAAAATGCTCATAAAAGTAGTGTGCTTGTGTGATGTTGGTTTTTACACAGAAGTATCAATGCGATTTGATTATGTACGACTGGGTCAGATGTTTTACATCATTATTCAATCGATACAACTTTTATTTGATTATCACTACATCTCCCAAAAGTTAAATTAAAGGATTTTTTTCCTTCACTATAACTACTACTGGAACTCTGCACTCTTTTTGATGACATCATGGGTTAGTGTACCTCATGGGGCCATTCAGATTTAAAGCTTTAATCAACTACTCACCAACGTCGGTATCGGAATCATCCTCGTCTTTATCATAACCATTCAGCTGCTTGGGGTGGGATGCCCTGGAAGAGTTACCATGGCAACCACTTGTTCCTGGCTTATCTTTATCGTCCTCCTCCTCCTCATCGTCCTCCTTCTCGTCCTCCTCATCGCTCTCCTCTTTCCTCCTCTTCTTGGTCGACCTTGCCATCTGTCTCAGGTTGCAGGAGGGGCCAGGGGCGTCGACGTCGATGTCGCTGGCGTCGTCGTCGCCGTCCATCGAGTGACCTGCCGTCAGTGACCTCTTGACATTCAACCTCCTGACATGGTGTCTCCGTGGCGACTTGTGGCGCTCCTCTGGACTAGACATGAGTTGCTTTCTCCTAGGATGACACAGATACAGTGTATGCAGACATTAAAGGTAAAGACCAGTTTTGGAAATGCCCCCCTCTCAAAAAATGAAATGGAAGCTCTTATTACCAATCATGTGAAAGAATATGTTTTGACTAATAAGTGATCATACAAATTTTTTACAGTGAAACCGCCTACTAATCAATATATTTGGTAAATTATACATCTTTCAGTGTACAGTGCTTGTAACTTCATCAAGACTTGGCCAAATTTCTTATCATTTTGATGATTCCAGAACCTTGCAGTACACACCAGTACTTAAAGTATATGCTAGACGATCAACCTTTTCTGATCGATTCCACAATGTTTCTTTTACAATGCAATCGCATGACCATAACTGATCTTTATCTTTAACCCTTACTGTACTGGGCTATTTTGAGCACCCACTGACTGGGGGGGGGGGGGCCTGGGAGGCCCCCCCCCCCCTATGATCTTGGCCGTTGATTGTCCGATGAACACGAAAATTTGCATGTTTGTAGATATTTACGTAAGGAACAAGATGGTATAATTAGTTTTTTCCGAATATGCAAATTTTTGTTAGCCTAATTAATTATGCAAAATGCGCTAATTTTATGCATTTTACAGAAAACGTGTCAAACTCCACTTTTTGAATGTTGAAACTCATTATTCATATGAAAATTCTTTTCTAACACAAAAAAGTTATTTTAATGTAATTAATAATGATAATTTATGCACATTTTGATGCGATTTTTAATTATAATTTTTTTTTTGATGACATGAGCATACTAATTGTTATGTAACGCCTTACAGGTATATCCGATTTCGACGAAAATGGTATCGAAATGTGCGTAAGACTTGAAGGAAAAAAGTCATGAAACGACAATTCAAAATTCTAAGCGGTTGCGGCGCAATCTCCGAAAATGTCGAGGGGGGGGGGGCCTCCCAGGCCCCCCCCCCCCCCCGCCCTCCAGTACAGTAAGGGTTATACATGTGAGAGTTGACCACTATATAACTGCATAATAGATATATTTTCACAGTTCCTTAGTTCCAATCAGATGACACAGATACATTGTATGCTAACATTAAGATGTGAGAGTTGACTACCACGTAACCCATCATTTATATTACTACATACCGGTAATAGAAATATTTTCACAGTTACTGTAAGTTCCAATCAGTGCAGAGTCTCGTAAAGAGTTGGGGTTGATGCGAATCAATCGCAAGTCCACTAATCAAGTTTGCAGTCTCCTGTCTCATATGTACATATTAGTGATTGATATCAATAGCAAATAAGGTGGAATTAATCACAACTGTTTATAAGACAGGACCCAGGGGATGTTTCACAAAGACTAAGATCGACTTTAAGTCGGACTTAACTATGGCAGGCCGTTCATGCCACTAGTTCCTCTAACCATTCCTGGCATTGGTTTCTCAAGGGACGTACAAATCATGGTCACAAATCCACAGAATTTACATTTTTTGATAGTTCATTATTGAAGGACAAAATAATATCTAAAGATCATAATTGAAAGAACGATGGTGAGAGCAACCAGTGGCATGAAGGGCCTTCCATAGTAAAGTCCAACTTAAAGTCGATCTTAGTCTTTGTGAAACACCCCCCTGGTCTATGAATCTTTAACAGTGGTACACATGCACAGATCCTAACAAAACGTAATGAAGGGCACATATTTACAAAACGTGAACATGACGTGAAATAGTTTGACCTACTTTTTAAAGCCCGTCTTGACCTGTTTCTCATACTTGAGAGCAGAGCGATAGCTGCCGATGATCTTCAGGAAGTGTTCTTCAAAGACCGCTGAAAGCCTCAGGGTCATACCATAAATCTAGACAAAAATGGAAAAATTCTTTGGATTAAAGTATTTAAAAATGTGCTTTTCATGTGTATAAATATATTATATATTGGATATTAATATAGCGCACATACATGTATCCACCCTGCAAGGTGCTCAAGGTGCTCCAATATTACCCAATATTATATTGCTCTGCTGGGCTACTGATTTCGGTGCTCACAGCATTCAAGGAATTCCTTCCTACCGGTACCCATTTAACACCTGGGTCGAGAGTGGCAAATATAGATTAATGTCTAGCCAAAGAACATTAGTGCCGCTGTGGGTGCGGGACTCGAACCAGCCAGGTGACATATCCACTCTACCACGGCATCTCTACTTATGTATGTATGTTCTATCTTACTTCTGTTCCTTTGTTTGTAATGCAAATGCTTTTATGTGATCTCTGTTTTTTTTTTTGGGGGGGGGGGGGGGGGGTTGTTTCACAAGTACACCTTGAGCATTTGATTTCAATTGGATTCAGCGCAACAATGAAATCTCAGTCATATATTATTATTAATATTATTACAAACATCGGGTGGTATTCTCAAAAGTGGACTAACGTTAGTCCATGGTTTAATCCGTCGACTAAGTATGGAATGCCAAGTGTGCATATGAATGTTTTTGAACAATTTAATCTGTCACTAAATTAAAATAAAATATTTTCATTAAAGAAATATTTTGTAATCCGCTTTCGAGAATACCAGCCATAGACTTACCCTAGACTTTTTGTTTGGAGTGAAGCTCTTGGCATTGATGAACATCAACCTGACATCTTTGCCCAAGTCCATGGGGTCTCGGTAACTCCCGAGGGCAAACTGCTGTTTGAGTGTCGACAAGTCCATCGGATGATCGATGATTTCCCGATACTCCTGCAAGAATAGGAGAAGGAATAATTAAGCAAATAAAACACGGGTCAAAGTCTGTTGATATTGTGATACGATTTAGACCATTTTCTCATTATCTAAATACAGTCAAACCTGTCTGTAGCGACCGCCCAAGGAAAACGCAAAAATTGGTATTTATAGACAGGTTCCTGTAGTACATGTTTCAATGAGAAACCGCTTTTGAGGGAAACAAAAAATGTGGTCTTTGTAGAGGGATGGTCACTAAAGCAGGTTTGACTGTACTTACAAAAGAAAAAAAAGAAAATGTGGTTGAATTGTTGCATAAAGAAATCAATTTCAAGAAATAGACAGGATGAAAAAGCTTTGAGCAATATTAATCACCATTGAGATGCAAGGTTTTCTGATACAGATTACAAAATCATGTCTTCTCATTCTATAATATATCCCAAGTTGGCCATCCAATATTCAAATGTGCATCTTCTTTTTTACCTTCATATATCAAATTGAAATCCAACTACCACATACATCAGTGAATCTTGATGTACACCCCCTCTTTCTTTCTTTTTTTCCTCTCTCTCTTTTTCCCCTTTTACCAATATTTTTTCCTCCATATTTGTATTATTATGTATCCATTGAGGGTAGTCATGCTATCAAGCTTTGCTTACTTTATGAAACCTCTTGTTTGATGTTTTTGATTAGTTACAGCCTGCCTTACTTTATTCTACATACATTCTTTTGTCATGTGTAAAATTTGCAATGTCTTGTACGTTATATATTTGTAAAACTGCAAAAGAAAAAGAAAACCAAACATAAATAAATAAATCAAATCAAATCAAATCAAATCAAATCAGTATCAGTTATTGTAACTTGTTACTGATAAGAAGTTTTATGAAACGGGCCCTGTTAGGTGCATATTGATTTCCGGGATACAACGATAATAGAACGATCGCTGCGTTGTATTACTCACCGGATAGGCCCTTTCATCCACCGGCGTCCTGAACGGTTCAGAATCGTGACAGTCCCACATATCCTTGAGGAGTTTCTTGCATTGCTCGATCCAAGCCTTGGAGTTGTAGCACGCTCTGCTCTTACGCTTCTGCTTTTTGGATGGAGAGCCCTAAGATTCAATTCAATTCAAATAAATTAATTTCCATAACTCAATCAAAACATGAAAAAATGTGAACATAAAATGAATATCAAATGACATTTGCGTTTCCAGGATTCATCTTTTTTCATTGCATTGGAATTTTTCATACAATCATTGGTATATGGGAACCTATATTGTACTAACATTGCTTTTTAATACATGTAGGTTCCTCATATTTCACGTTACTGACTATTTACTGCCATCATTGTTTTATTGACATTATGCTTAATCTTGCTGACCTTATTTATGTAAACTGTTATCTTAAAAACAAAACAAAACAATATGATATAAAAAAATGAAACTTATTTGTTTTTATACAATATTAATTAAGGCATTCACTCTGTGTAAAATAACAAAAGTTTAACAAACTTTTAGCTTTCAACATACGATACACCATAAACAAATCTTGAGATGGAGAGTCTTGGGATGCCTTCATAATTGTTACAAGGATATAAGATGGTCTCTTATTACCTTCTTGCCCTTAGACCGACTTGATGAGCCTCGTTTGTCCTCGCTGCCTGAATGAGAGTCGTCCACGCAGACGTCTACATCGCTATCCTTTGTGATACGGTTGTAGATGTCCATTGCATCGTCGCAGTGATCGTCCCTGTCGATGATAGGAGATAAGTGAGATTGCAATGTGACAGGACATATTATAGGGGACATCATCATCATCATCGTCGTCATCGCTGTCATAATCATCATCATCATCACCATCTTCATGATCAGCATCATCACCACAACCAACATCTGCATTATCACCATCACGTCATCATCATCGTCGTCGTCATCATCATCATCATCATCATCATCATAACCATCAGCACCATCCTATTCCTCCTCATCATCATCATCAACCTCCATGAGAATCTTGATCAAAGTCTCGGCCCACTGGACCATGATGCTGTCCCTCTTGGTGAAGGCGAGGGTACTTTCATCAACCCCATCATCATCTTCACCATCATCAACACCACTATCAACGTTGTCGCTATAATCATGAATATCACCATCATCACAATCATCATCATCGGCAACAACAGAATCAGCATTACCATCATCGTTATCATCACCACTACCACCTTCACTACTACCATCTGTCATGATGTTCGATTAGACATGATATTGATATCGATGTAAACAATGTGATCGAGAGATAATGTAATGCATTGCATGTTGCAAGGTCAAGAGGTCAAATACGGCATGTTACATGTTCGCCAAGCCGGAGCGGAAAAGGATACAATAAAGACTATGAGACTCGTAATACTTGTGTTGAATTCCATTTATTCTATATCCTGGTTAGGATATGACATTGGCGACGAGGATGAAAGTCATATAGGACAATTGTAGATCTGTTTGAGAAGGAAAATGGCGTTTGGAGGTGCAGATATCAAGGGACTTGGTCAGTTTGATCCGACCGGAGACGCCAGTGTTGTGAGTGAAAGATGGCAGCGCTGGTATGAGGAGTTTGATGCGTACGCAGATAGCCTCGGTGTGTTTGTCGACGGGGCAGAGCCGGCGCAGTTGACTCGACGTAGAGCCTTGATGATGTACTCGGCTGGAGCGGCTGTGCGGGAAGTTTTCAAGACCCTTGAGGATACTGGCACCAAGGCAGATTATGACAAGGCTGTGAACGCTTTGGAGAAGCATTTTGTTGTGCAGTCAAATTCTACCTTTCAGCGTCATGTTTTCAGACAGATTACTCAGCAGGCGGATGAGACTGTGTCGCAGATGGTGACACGGCTTAAGAAGGCAGCAGAAGGCTGTGCTTTCAGAGATGATTTGGAGAACCAGATTCGTGATCAGGTCGTTCAAGGGTTGCGGTCATCTAGACTGCGAAGGAAACTTTTGGAAAAGGGTACTGCACTCACCCTAACTGCAACCTTGGCGATAGCAGCGTCACTTGAGGCCGTGGAGGCCATGGATTCTCAATTCAGAAAACTGTCATCGGTGGAAGAGTTTCCTAGCTCTAGTTCCCAGGTCCGTCAGGTCAGTAATGAAACCCGTGAATGCTTTAATTGTGGGAGAACTGGGCACAGTTATAAGGACTCGACATGTCCAGCCAAGGGTCGGATATGCCACACATGTGGGAAAAAGGGACACTTCGCCACAAAGTGCAGAGATGGTTCAGGGAAGAAAGAGCAGACAAGTGGACCAAGCTTTAAACCTAGAGGAAAATGGGGACAGAAAAGGCAAGGTCACAAAGTGCGACAAGTGGATGAATGCACATGTCACTGTCAGAATAAGCAAGGTGATGAACAGAATCATAGTGATGATAGTGAGAGAGGATATGCATTCGCTATTGATACTGACAAGTGTGAAAAGGTGCCTGTTGTGATTGGAGGAGTACCAGTTGATATCATAGTAGATTCTGGAAGCACTGCGAATATCATTGACAGAGCATTATGGGAGTTCCTGAAGACAGAGAAAATTACATGCTCATCCCGAAGGTGTAACAAAAAGCTCTATCCGTATACTTCTGTAGAGCCACTTCAGACCATTGGATGTTTTAAAGCTGTGGTCAAGGCAGGTGAGAGAAGTGTATGTTATATATGGTTTAGAGTGGCAGTGCGCCCTCTTGTGTTATGTACTGACTTGACAACCAGAATGGAGATTACTAGAATAAAGCACTAACCAGTTGAAGTTGTAAACTTTAAACAGACTTTATTGCCTATTATGTAGAGTCAAACAAAGGCATAAAACATGGTGTCAGAAGTGTAGTGACCATGGACTCATTCCTGAAATCGGCGTACAGCCAGGAAGAATAATTTACAGAGTCGAACTGTACGTTCCGAGCAAGTTTGCAGCAACCGAGTACACGCGAAGTCGTCGTACAGTGGACAGATTAGCGAATGGTTCGTAGCATAGCATCCATAAACGCGACGTCGTTGAGCAGCGGTGAATATGACTTATGAACATTGTCGCAATAGACTTGACTCGTCAGACGATGTAATGTGAACTATCAATAATAATTACGATGTTTAGTTATTTTGGTTGTTTTACGTGTGCATTGTTTGGAATGAAATGGTGTGGATTTATGGAAAGAGTGCATTAATATCAGAATTAATACTCGATAAGTCCAATCAGTCTGGTTCATTCAGTGGTTTAGCAGTATAGTTTACTCCGTATTAGAATTTGCTGATTTGTTACTGTAACTAGTGTAATTGTATAGGCGGTAGAGATAAACATGTCTAACACTGAGGCAGTACACGATCCTCCCCAGAGGGGGAGTGAAGAGTCAGAAGGAGTAAATGAAACTGGGACTAACCAGGGTCAGGTCTTGAGTGATAACAATACTGATAATGATAGTGTTAGGACCAGAAATAGGCCGGGCAGTTCAAGTAGAACAAATGTGCCACTCCCAAGACCTCTTTCGGTAAAAGGGGATATGAAGAAAAACTGGGGTATTTTCACCCAGATGTGGGACAGTTATGAGGTCATAACTGGGTTAGAACACGAAAGTAATAAAATTCGTGTGGCACATTTCATAACGGCACTAGGAACTGATGCATTGGAGATTCAACAAGGCCTCCCTTTCAGAAATGAGGAGGATAGAAAGAGTTATAAATGCATAAGAAAACTCTGGTCTGAATATTGTGTCGGGCAAACAAACATTACTTTTGAAAGATATCAGTTCAATAAGTGTGTTCAGAATACTGATGAGTCAGTTGAGAATTATTATGTGAGGTTAAGGTCTCTTGCAAGTACTTGTGAGTTTGGTACTCTAACTGATGACCTCATCAGAGATCGAATCGTTCTAGGGATTAGAGACGATAATACAAGAAAACGTCTTTTGCAAGAGCCAAATCTTACTCTGTCTAGTTGTTTGGATATCTGCAGAGCTATGGAGTCGTCCAAAGCTCAGAGCAAAGCCATGCAGGAACCAGTATCTGCCTATGCAGTGTCCCATAAACCAAAGGTTTGGAAGCATAGTGGGGGTAAGGGCAAGAAGCTAGCTCCTAAATTGATTAATTGTGGTTTCTGTGGTAAGCAGCATGAAAAAGACAAATCAAAATGCCCAGCTTATGGCCAAAAGTGTAAGCTGTGCAAAAGAGAAAATCATTTCGCTGTGAAATGTAGACAGAATAAGAACAAGGCTCACAGAGTAGAGACAATTGAAGAGGATGAAGATTCTGAACAAGAGTGTGTATATGTTTCTCTGATAGGCACAGATGAAGCATTTCAGGTATCTGCTGATAGTAAGAGTCCAAATTATCAGAAAAAAATCATTGCAAAGTTTAGAATCAATGACGAAGACGAGATTGGTATGCAGGTTGATTGTGGAGCGACATGTAATGTTATCCATCTAGAAGATGTTCCATCTGGGACAGAGTTAACTAGTACAAATCAGGTTCTGATTGTGTATGGTCAAGGAACAGTACCAGTTGCAGGGAAATGCAAGTTGCATCTTAGGAATGTAAAGAATAACAAGAGGTACTTAGTTCCATTTGTTGTTGTGAAGGGTGAAGTCACAAGACCACTGTTGGGAGCTAGTACAGGCCAGCAGATGAAGTTGATCAAAGTACAGTATGAAAACATTAAAGTTGTTCATGCAGTAGCTAATGATGATATTCTGATCCCATACAAGGATGTATTTACAGGGTTGGGTAACATGCCAGGAGTAGTTCATTTGACCTTAGAGGCTGAGGCAAAGCCAGTAGTGATGCCCCCTAGAAGGGTCCCTCTTTCAATTAAAGAAGATTTGAAAGAAGAGTTGTGTAGGCTTGAAAAGCTGCAGGTGATTGAGAAGGTAGAAGATCCTAGTGATTGGGTATCTAGTCTTGTAGTAGCTAGGAAACCAAGTGGTAAATTGAGAGTATGCATCGATCCGCAACATCTTAATAGGTCGTTGAAGCGTGAGCATTACCCATTGTCAACGATTGATGATGTCCTACCACAGTTAGCGAATGTGAAAGTTTTCAGCAAGGCCGACTTGAAGGAAGGTTTTCTACAGTGTAAGTTGGATGCAGAATCATCCAAGCTTACAACATTTCAGACACCTTGGGGTAGATATAGGTTTCTTCGCTTACCCTTTGGTCTATCACCTTCGCCTGAGCTCTTCCAGAAGCGCCTAGATCAGTGCCTTGAAGGCCTACCAGGAGTATTCGTCATAGCAGATGACATTCTCATAACTGGACAGGGTGAGACACATGCAGAGGCCTGCATAGACCATGATCGTAACATGACTAGTTTCCTTCGCCGATGTCGCGAGCGAGACATCAAGCTGAATTCTAGCAAGCTTGAGTACAAATGTAAGGAGGTGCAGTTCATTGGTCACCGACTGACCAAGGAAGGTGTTCGGCCCGATCCTAGCAAAGTCGCAGCTCTCGTTGACATGCCACAGCCAGTAGATATACCTGGAATCCAGCGATTTGTGGGAATGGTTCAATACTTAGCAAAGTTCTTGCCATCATTGTCGGGGCTCAGCGAACCGTTACGTAGGTTGACCCACAAGGACACTCCCTGGAACTGGGGAGAAGAACAGTCTAGAGCGTTCATCGCGATCAAAGGACTTGTTACAGAAGCACCGGTTCTCCGATACTTTGATCAGCAGTTGCCGGTAGAGGGTCAAGGTGATGCCTCACAAAAGGGCCTGGGTTTCGTGTTGACTCAGAATGACCAACCGGTGACATACTCAAGTAGAGCGTTGACTGAGGCCGAAACTAGATATTCTCAGATCGAGAAGGAACTTCTTGCGCAAGTTTTCGGACTTGAAAGAAACCATCAGTACGTGTACGGTAGAAAGGTGATCCTTTGGACAGACCACAAACCGCTAGTGACAATAACGCGTAAACCGTTGGCTTCTACACCAAAGAGACTGCAAAGATTACTATTGCGAATGCAACAGTACAATGTAGAGATCTTCTACAAGCCGGGTAGAGAGATGTACCTAGCAGACACTCTGTCGCGAGCATACTTACCGAACTCCGAGCAATCGCCGACAGAGAAAGAAGTTGAAAGCATTCACATGCTTGAGGACATAGCGGTGTCGCAGAAGACGTTAGCGCTCATCAGGATTGAAACGCAACAGGATGAAAGCCTACAAGCGGTAAAGGGACTGATCCTTGAGGGGTGGCCCGAAGACAAGTCTCGTCTGCCACCTGGGACTTCTCCATACTTTGACATCCGTGATGAACTAACGTATGATGAGGGTATAATCTTCCGCGGGCAGCGTTGTGTAATTCCTGTCAAAGTGAGACCTCGTGTGAAACAGCGACTTCATAGCGCACACACAGGAATACAGGCCACACTCGCAAGGGCCAGAGAATGTGTATTTTGGCCAGGGATGACAAGCGATCTTACAGACTATCTCTCACACTGTGAAGTCTGTGCAACCTTTGCTCCGAAGCAAAGAAGTGAACCTCTGATCAATCATGACTTGCCGAAACGTCCGTGGCAGAAACTCGGTATAGACTTATTCGAGTTGAACAACAAGAACTATGTTTGTGTTGTGGATTATTTTTCAGACTACTTCGAAGTTCTTCCTCTGCCACACAAGAAAGATACCAGAGCAGTCGTCAGGCGACTAAAGAGCATTTTCGCATGTCACGGTATCCCAGAAACCATTATGTCGGACAATGGTCCCCCATTTAACTCTCAAGATTTCGCGACCTTCATGCAGGAGTATGAGATTGAGCACATCACGAGTTCCCCATATTATCCCAAGAGCAATGGGAAAGCGGAGAGTGCCGTCAAGATTGCGAAGGGTCTCTTACGTAAGACAACTGAAGCTCAAGAAGATTTTCAGCTAGCTCTTCTAAATTGGCGTAACACACCCACAGCAGGACTTGATAGCTCGCCAGCTCAACGCCTGTACGGTCGTCGCACTCGCACTCTTGTACCAACCGCGTCCAAGCTTCTGATTCCACGCACACAAAATAGAGTTGTCGCAAAGAAAGCGGAAAAGCAGAAGAAGCAAAAGCAGTACTACGATAAGAGCACGAAAGAGCTACCACCATTGAAACGCGGAGATATTGTTCGTGTTCAGCCGCAGTCTAACGCACAGAGTAAGCGATGGCACAAAGCGAGAGTAGAGAAACAAGTTGATTCCAGATCATATCTAGTCAGGTCAGAGAATGGCAATATAGTTCGACGAAACAGGAAGCACTTGCGCACATGTAGTAGCACATTCAGTGACCAGTCAGATATATTCTCCACGCCTACTAGCGTAACTCGCGAACAACCAGAGCCATCAACATCCGAAGCGAAGCGTAGCGACACAAATTCTCCAGATCACGTAGCGAAGTCTCCTCGTCGCGAAGCAAATAATGATATTCGCGAACCCCAGCTCGCTGAAGAGACTCAAGAACCACCAAGACCAGCTCGCCGTAGTACCAGAGCTCGCCATCCACCAGCTCACATGAAAGATTTTGTTGTTTATCATTAAATAAACATTATGTTAACTACTTTATATAGATGTAGACAGACAACTATATATTTGTTTCATTAAGAGAAAGTTAATTGTTTATACAGGAAAGTCACCTGTTAATTAACAAGAAAGAAAGTTAGTATGTTGTTTATATTGATTGGTTGATGTTGTTTAGACAAATCAAAACAAAAGTATTTGATTTTGGATCTATTTGAAATTTGATGAAGATGATACATAATCTAAGCCAGTGTTCCAAAGGACTAATCGAGAGAAAACAGAATTTAAGCTCATATGTATTGTCTCAAAAGAACAACAAAACCACTCAAGTGTAATTATGCATCCATGCTGAAGTTGATTTATTATGATACTATTTCTATAAACACAGATATTTCCAGAGGATTTATAATTAGATTTATGTGTACTGACATGGGCATTCATACATGCATTTCAGGTCGACAAACTAATACACAGGTATTAACTTCTTAAAGAAGGAAGGATGTTATATATGGTTTAGAGTGGCAGTGCGCCCTCTTGTGTTATGTACTGACTTGACAACCAGAATGGAGATTACTAGAATAAAGCACTAACCAGTTGAAGTTGTAAACTTTAAACAGACTTTATTGCCTATTATGTAGAGTCAAACAAAGGCATAAAACAGTGTAGAAGCTGAATTTGTTGTCATTGCAGAGAAAGGCGAACCACTGATGAGTAGAAAAACGGCATTAGCCCTTGGTGTGCTACGGATCGGGATTGATGTGAACTCTGTGAAATCATATGTAGATATGAGAGAAGAATTCAAGCCAGTATTCCAAGGCGTTGGAATACTGCGTGATCGACAAATCAAGCTGAAAGTTGATCCCGAGATTAGACCTGTAGCCCAGCCAGTTCGAAGAACACCATTCGGTTTGAGAGACAGAGTGAAGGAGAAGATCCAGGAACTAGTCGAGCAAGACATTATAGAGCCTGTGGAAGAACCTACACCGTGGGTTAGTCCTGTAGTCATAGTACCCAAGCCTAATGGAGATATCCGGATATGCATTGACATGAGGCGGGTCAATGAAGCCATTGTGAGGGAGAGACATCCGATACCGACAGTGGATGAAATACTCCAAGAGTTGTCAACAAGCAAGGTGTTCTCAAAAATTGATCTAAAATGGGGATATCATCAGTTGGAGTTAGATCCTGAATCCCGAAAGTTGACCACGTTTGTAACACATTGCGGACTATACCGTTACAAGAGATTGTTATTCGGTGTGAATGCAGCACCTGAGATCTATCAGCACGAGATCCACAAAGTGCTTCAAGGACTACCTGGTGTTGCAAACATTTCTGATGACATCATCATTCATGGTGCCACGCAGGAAGAGCATGATGAGAGGCTTCGACAGACCTTGACACGATTGAAAGATGCAGGATTAACGGCCAATGCAGAAAAGTGCCTGTTTGGTGTGTCCGAGTTAGTATTCATGGGACACAAGTTGACAAAGGACGGCATCAACCCCACCAAGGCCAAGATTGAGGCTGTAGCAAACGCATGTGAGCCAAAGAATGCAAGTGAAGTACGAAGTTTCCTGGGCCTAGTGAACTTCTGTGCAAGGTTCATCCCAAACTTGGCAACGGTGGCGGAACCTCTTCGGAGGCTGACTAAGAAGGATCAGAAATTTGAGTTTGGCATGGAACAGAAGCAGGCTTTTCAAACACTGAAGGACAGTTTGAGTAGTGCCCATACTTTGGGTTACTTTGATCTAAAGGCCCCCACGCAAGTTATTGCAGATGCCAGTCCTGTGGGACTTGGAGCCGTGTTAGTGCAGAAGCAAGATGGTGAATACAGAATTATAGCCTATGCAAGCCGTTCTTTGACAGCAGTTGAGCAAAGGTATTCACAAACAGAGAGGGAGGCGTTGGGACTCGTATGGGCGTGTGAACACTTTCACGCGTATTTGTACTGGAACGAGTTTGAATTGTTGACGGATCATAAGCCACTAGAAGCAATCTACTCGCCCAGATCCAAACCATGTGCACGTATTGAACGATGGATGCTTCGACTTCAGCAGTACAGATACAGAGTAGTGTACATAGCTGGGAAGACGAACATCGCGGATTCGCTATCTAGGATGCTGGATGTGGATAAACTGAGAAGCTCTACATTGGAGGATGAAGCAGAGTCATTTGTTAGATTTGTTGCCACACACTCTACCCCGAGGGCAATGAGGACAAGAGAGATTGAGGAAGAATCTGACAAAGATCCAGAGTTGTTAGATTTGAGGGAAAGAATCCAGAAGGGCGATTGGAATACATGTCCATACAAGGTGTATTCAGCCATCAGGGACGAGCTGTGCATCATTGGGAGATGCGTAGTGAGAGGGAGTCGACTTGTAATACCAACTCAGTTGAGACCAAGGATGATAGCGTTGGCTCATGAAGGTCATTTGGGAATTGTTGGCACGAAGCAAAATCTCCGATCTAAAGTGTGGTGGCCCGGCATGGAGAAGGAAGTTGAACGCTATGTAAAATCTTGTCATGGGTGCCAGATTGTAAGCAGACCCAGTCCACCTGAGCCAATCCGAAGTACGCTCTTACCAGCTGGTCCATGGGAGGATGTCGCAGTAGATTTTTTGGGACCACTACCATCTGGTGAATCAATTCTAGTGATCATTGACTATTACAGTAGATATTACGAATATATTGTGATGCGATCTACAACAGCAGAGAAGACGGTGGCAGCTCTAGCAGGGATCTTCGCAAGACATGGTTTGCCACTAACGCTGTATTCTGACAATGGGCCTCAATTTATCTCGCAAGTCTTTGCAGACTATATGAGGCTGACAGGTGTACACCACCATAGGGTTACACCTAAGTGGCCTCAGGCAAATGGTGAGGTTGAGCGACAGAACCAATCCCTCGAGAAGAGAATGAGAATTGCTCATTCAGAAGGCAAAGACTGGAAGGAGGCGCTGTTGTCATATGTTGCAGCATACAGAGCTACACCACATAGCACAACAGGTAAAAGCCCAGCTGAGCTACTCTTCGGACGGAAGATCAGGACAAAGTTACCTGTTATCAGTGAATCTCTAAATGACCAAGAGATCAGAGACCAGGACGCTGAGAGCAAAGGTGCATCAAAACTGTATGCAGACTCTAAGAGGGGTGCCAAATCATCTGATGTGGTGCCAGGAGATGAAGTTCTGGTGAGGAGGGAAGTGTCTAGCAAAATGGACACACCATTTCTACCACAACCATACACAGTTGTATCCAGAGAGGGCAACAAGCTGACCATTTGCTCACCAGAAGGTGTGATGTATGCTAGGAACACATCACATGTGAAGAAGTATCATCGACAGGGTATTCCGTCTGACATAGGAATACTGCAGCCGGAAGCTGAGACTACAGAGGCCCAGGTTCCACTCTACCATGGTGTTGGTGCTGAATTGATAGCACCGCAGTCTGATGTCGAGACTACTAGTGATCAGAGCCAACATGAGGGGACTGAGCGTCAGATGGGAGTTCCGAAGACCGTACCATCACCGACCCAGACATCAATTTGGAGCAGACCAAAACGCCATCGTTTGAGGCCCAAGCGATTTTCTGATTATTTGTTGGAATGAAGATTCCGTGGAAACAGCCATCTAGTATTGTGACGCGAAGTGTTCAACCAGTAAAAGTGACACAACAAAGTTTTTCAGTCATTTTAATGTTTGAGTGTTAAATTGTTTCACAAAGAGTTCAAGTGCTATTTTAGCAAGTACATAGGGTGTATGCCTGTACGCTGCCCTATATTTAATGGAATGTTCACTACATTAGGGTGTATGCCTGTACGCTGCCCTATATTCAATGAAAAGTTCAGTAACCGGGTGTATGCTTGTACGCTGCCCTATGTGAAGAAGAAGAAAAAAGTTTGGGTGAATGCTTGTACGCTGCCCTATTTGAAGAAAAAAAAAAAGTAGTTTTGGGTGAATGCTTGTACGCTGCCCTGAGTTAAAGTGATTAATTAGTGAAATTTAAACAAAAAAAAAATGAGAGAAGAAAAGGGTGCAAGCTAGTGCCAAGAGAAACGTGGGGATTCATCTCAAAGCAAACTCTCAAGTTGTTAGCTGACTTTGAAGCTCAAGTGAAAGACTAGCAACTGAAGAAAGGACATTATAAGATTAATTATAATGAGAACTCTAAAATGTCTCATGACAGATCTGATCAACATCCAACCCAGAGATGAATATTGAGAACTCTAATGCATGCGTCTTATGAAAGACTCATATTATAAACAAACAGAGACTTTATAGTTAAAGCAGTTTGATATGTCAGTCAAGTAGTTAAATGAAGTGAGTTGATCATACACTGCATATATTGTAATGTCAAGTTGTTTGAATATTCATTTCATGATGTGTATGATGAGAAATGTATAAGTTCTGAATTTGGAGTTCATTGTTTTAAAAACAAAAAAACAATGTGTGTTTGGTTGAAGTTCAAGTTCAATAGTTCGAAGTCAAGTAATACACGAGTCGTTATTAGTATGAAAACAAACAAACGATATTTGGATATCGATGTGGTCAATGGAAAAGTCACATACATGTATTATATTGATACAAACAGTTCAAAACTTATTGCATGCTAAAACAAGTTTTGAAATCAAGGTTCATGTTTATTCATTGAAGTAAAATGGAAAAGATATCTTTTAATCTGATAAGGGAGGGATGTCATGATGTTCGATTAGACATGATATTGATATCGATGTAAACAATGTGATCGAGAGATAATGTAATGCATTGCATGTTGCAAGGTCAAGAGGTCAAATACGGCATGTTACATGTTCGCCAAGCCGGAGCGGAAAAGGATACAATAAAGACTATGAGACTCGTAATACTTGTGTTGAATTCCATTTATTCTATATCCTGGTTAGGATATGACACCATCATCATCAACATCATTCTCCTTCTCATCCCTGAAAGTCTTCTATACTTACTTGGTGACCTCCATAAGAATCTTGACCATGGTCTCGGCCCACTGGACGATGATGCTGTCCCTCTCGTTGAACTCGAGGGCGTTCTGCTCCAACTTCCTGACCTCCCACTGCAGGGCGGTGATGCGTCGGTAGAATCGGCGCTCCAGGCGGCGCATGATGGTGCTGAGGTCTGTAGGGTACGGCACCATGTAGGCGTAGGACGGGTAGCGACTGAGGTCCACAGGGGTGTTAAACTGCTCCGCGATACGAAGCTCCATGACCTACATAAAAGGTGAAACTTGTTGAGCTGGCACATTTCCTTCTTTCACTATTATCTTGAAATAAAGAATCTCTCTGTTCTCTCCTCAGATCAAGGCCATCTCAGGAGAAACAGATGAAATGGCGCCACTATAGAAAAGTTAGACCAGGGCCGCGTATTGTAAAGAGTTGCAATTGATTCAAATCCCTAAATTAAAATTAATCGCAGCTGTGTACTTAGGAGATAGGAGTTGCGATTAATTTCAAGTTGCCATTCATTCAAATCAATAATAGCTTGAAGGTCAAAATAGGGATCATTCCTCCTCAAAAGGGAATGGTTAAGAGTTATGTTTTCGCATGTACATGTACATGAAGATGTCATGTCCATGCTTCTCCTGCAGTAGATTGGCCTATAACTGAGGCCTCCTTTAAAGTCATCATTTAACAATGATAAATCTGAGATGCGCGGCCCTTCATGTTATCAGTGTCTGTGATACGGTGTAATATTAAAGCCCTACAAAAATTGCGCTTCAAAATGATCATGAAGTTCCTCAAAAAAGAAAAATTTGAGTGACCGGTTTACCATACTCTTTTTTCCCCAATAGACTGTAGTGTTATGAAAACCGTTAGGAAAACGAAAAATGAAATTTTTATTTTCAAAAATAAATATCTTTATAATCAGACGGGCGATCAGCTTGTAAAAGTCATGGGATTCCTGACTGACCTAAAGGTTTATAACCATGATTGCAGCATGAGCTAAATTCAGGATTTGTTTCAGAATCTGAGGCAATGTTACCGAGTCACTTTAATACTAACCTGTTGTAGGCATTTGAGTAGTCTATCGCAACAGGTGTCTCTATCCGTTTCTCCCCATTCCCCTGGGCCAGGAACATAGAGCATGGCGAGAAGCTCGTCGTCGTTTACAGGTATACTCCCTCCTTTGCTCTCAGGCATATCTAAGAGAGGTTGGAGAGTGAAAGATTCATCAGGCAATGACTGGTATATGTTTGAAGGTATAATCCCTCCTTTACTCTCGGGTCTATCTATACCTTGGAAAAGTGTGGATTCAAAATTTACAGCTACCCACCAGCAACCCAAAACAGGCAAAGTTTTTAGCTCGTAGGTCAAGCTATTCAAGCCTCCCCCACAAAAAATTTAAATTAGCTCAAAGTGTTTATAACGAAGCCATAGCTGATACGATATTGACTTTTTCCCCATGATACATCACGTTAAATTGACTTGGCACCTGTGTCGCTAAATGGCGCTGTGGATTGTGAATCCATCGTATTCCCATTATCAACTACTAGCTAGAAGCAAAAGTATTTCTTACTTTACTATATTACTTTCTCTGGACCTGGTCAGGAGGTCACCTTTAGAATATAATAAGTTCTTGTTCAGAAAACAATTTGAATAATTTAATAATTTGAATATTAGGACACTCCTAATGTTTAAATGTCACAGATAGGACATACATGACATATCATAATTCCTGCAAAGTTCTACAGGTTTTGATGTTGGCTGCAAAAGGGACATAGTATCTTCAACAGATGAGATGACATTGTGTAAGTAAAGTAATACATAGTCCGTCGGAAGAAGGTTACATCTAAGAGTCTCCAAAATTATATATTTCAAGGGTAAGGAGAATAACGAGAGAACTAGTGAGAAAAAAAGAGGCAGAGAGAAAGAAAGAGAGAGAGAAAGAGAGGGGTAGGGAGAGAGAACGAGAGAGGGAGGGAGAGAGAAACGGATCAAGGAAACACAAAACATTCAAAAGATCATCTATACAAGGTCAGAGTTCATGAAGGAATGTACTCACTCTTCTCATCGATAGGCTCCAGATCCCAAGGACTCATCCGCTCACATTCTCCGTTATCCCAGCTAAAAATAAACAAAAATAATTATATTATTATTATTATTATTATTAGTTACTGCTAAGAAAGCATGTGTTTGCTTGTAAACAACCAGGGACCGACGGCTTTAAGTCCTCTCTGAGGGACTTGGTAATGAGGATTAATGCCTTATCAAAGAGCACTGGCGCATCAAATTGGTTTCGAATTTGGGACCTACAGGTTACAAGAACACTGCTAAACCACACTAAGCTACTTTGAGCACAGATTGTCTCCTACGTTTCAAAAGTACATGGTGCGTTTTAGTTCATACATTCACTATACATCTAAAACTTTCTTTTAAATTTTTGTTGGTTTACAACTCCTGATTTTGCTATGTCCATCATTTGATATATGTGTTCATACACAATCTCATGTATCTGTTTTTATATATCGAGTGAATAAATGAAGTGAATTGAATTAAATTATGTTTAGGTAACGCAGTGTAACGATACTAGTGTACACACATGCAACTCATTATCCAGACACGAAAAGTCAGTTCAGGCAAATACCAAAACACTGCACACATTAGACAATAGTTCAAAACCAGGGAGGTGTTTCACAAAGACTAAGATCATCTTTAAGTTGGACTTAACTATGGCAGGCCTTTCATGCCACTGGTTGCTCTCACTATTGGTCTCTCAACTATGATCTTTAGACAATATTTTTTCCTTCAATAATGAACTATCAAAAAATGTAAATTCTGTAGATTTGTGACCACGATTTATATTTCCCTTGAGAAACCAATGCCAGGAATGGTTAGAGGAACTAGTGGCATGAATGTCGATCTTAGTCTTTGTGAAACACCCCCCAGAAGACCAACAAGCCAATACTTACTCCACTAGATAACACTGGAACAGACTATCGGGATGTTCTGGGTCTAGCGGGCTGTGAGCGACGATCGTCCCTTGCCACCAGGCGTCGTCAATCATCGCCCTGAAGCGATCTCCTAGCTTCCACTTCATGGCCACCGATTGGTCAAAGTGCTGACGGAGAACGAGGAAGTCAATGACGTCTGGCATGTCATGGTATCTGTAAGGCAAAAAAAAGAAAACAATACTAAATACAGTTGATAATAACAATTTTAAAATGCAACAAGAAATATTCCAGGCACTTCCATTTTCAATAGGTATGCTAAAGGCAAAAATTGATTTGAGTTAATTACTAATAAGAAGTCAAACAAACTACCCCCTCCATTTATTTTAGAGAGAGTCTTTTAAACAGAAATAAGGGAGGAATATGAATTTTAATCACTATATTTCATTTCACTTGCTACAAAAATTGCTCTTGAACAATATCAACATTCTTTGTTGTACAAAAAGAGAACGCACATTATAAAACAGAGAAATGCCAATATTAACAAATCAATTAGAACAGACATGGCATGTATGCATTTAAAGAGAAGGTTTAGTTCTGGGAAGAGGTGAACAAATAATCTGTGAGCGTTATCATTGTTATTATGCAAGTGTGGAAGAACATCAGACTAAAAATGTTATGTGAAAAGCATGGCTCTTCAAATGCCTTAATATTCTAAATATGGCATGTAACAGCATAAAAATTAAGACAGATTTTTACGCCACATGTTTGTGTAGTCCCATATACATCTTTCTGCGTACAGTGCTTGTAACTTTACCAAGACTAGCCCGAATTTCTTATCATTTTGATGATTCCAGAACCTTGCAGTACACGCCAATAACTACATGCTAGATAATTAACCTTTTCTGATCGATTCCACACTGTTTCTTTCACAATGCAATCGCATGACCAGAACTCAACTTTATCTTTAAATCTATTCATGATATAGTTTGATCAAATTTTTTTATTTTGTCTAGTTCTAAAAATTTAAGAAGCGGCTGTTTACTTCATAGAGAAGCTTCCACCTGTTGATTTCCTGGTCTCTGGGTCCATGAAGCCCAGCTTGAGACCGCACAGTGTAGGAGGACCAACCTGGTACTTGATACCCATCACACGCACTAACTCATGGTCCTGACAATAAAGAACAAGAAATAATGATTAAAGACCATATCCGAACTGAAAAATTAATCAGAAATGGATGGATTATATATCAACGGAAAGCTTATAAGCCATAGCTTACAATAATATCAATTATTTTCCATTCTAGTGTCTGTCAGAGGAGTATCACCTCTCTGAACACTCCAAATTTAAAGCTTTGAAAATTGTGTGTCGACCTAAACTTGCTAACGCCTTGATGACATCATCTTATGTGGAGTATGCATATTCACAATGACTTTGCATTAATTAAGCATGGCTCATCGCCTCAGCTTTACAGATAAACCGATGGGTTCCACATGTTATGTTCTCAATGTAACTTCGGCAAATTTGACACCTTTTGACCAGTAATTTGAGGGGTGCGGAAAATGAAATTTTAATTTGCTTTTGTGCAATAATGAAAGGGTAGATACTTTTTATTCCTCTTTATTTTTATTCTACATTCATTCAGGTTTCCATTTATATCAAGTTGTACTTTATCTTTGAATCATATTTTAGAAATTATGATAATCATAAAAAAGACAAGGAAACCCCATTAATAATATCGCTAGATCATATAAAACTGACATTACACAAATTGTATCACTACAATTATTAAATCTTAACCATAATCCTATGTAGCAAATGCAAAATTAAAACTATGATTGCAGTGTCCTCAGGGAGAACATTATTATTACCGATGAGGCTACTCTGAGTAAACAAGACATATTATTACAATTACTATTAATTCTTTATTAACCATTATTAATCTTCTGCACTGCTTATTTTTGACAAAATATCATATCGCTCCTGACAAACAACCTTAGCGCATCTCAGTTTTATCCTCATTTAATTTCAAATCATTAGCGCTTAAAGACTTCCATGATTAGCGCTTTAAAAGTAATGTTTTTATTATTATTATTGTTTTTTTTAAAACAAATTAGACAGAACAAAGTAAATTTTTAACCTTGAGATTAATCTTGGTCCAATGTTGCTTTTTTGGTTCTATATGGTACACCTTCCTCTTCTTGACCGCAGCAATGTACGCTTCGTGACCTTGCCGAAAGTACATGACCTCGTCCCCCATCTGCGGCACGTAGGGGCAGCGCCTTGGGATGGTGTCGGTGATCCAATGAGGGGGCTTCATCTCTTCAGGGAGTTCAGACATCGACTCCTTGTCGTCGTCGATCTCCATGTCGTCGATGAGGGCCTTTGGAGGCTGGGGAAGGGGTAAAGATTGGATTAGATTATGAATCTCGGTTTGTTTGACTCTCAACTCAATCTCTTTCTCCCTCATTCTACTGATCTAACCTCCTTTTTCTAGAGCTAATTTGCAATCATTCATTTTCCCTTTTTGCATCTTTCTTTTTGCTTTCTTCTATTTTCCTCCATTTTTTCCCCCCAAAAAATCTATAATTTCTTAGCTACATTTTTTTCTATTTATTGATTTCTAAGCATACTTTGTTCATGTTACAGGTGTATATTGTAAAACAGCATCTAAGGAACTAACACTTCAACAAGCTTTGCTTCTAGTTAGTTCCTCTTTTCTTGTGCTTTTTCTATCATAATTGTTGATTCATTGCATATGTTTGTAATATAATTATTCATTGTATTATGTTTTGCATGAGAAATACAATCATTTGAATTTGAATTTGAATAAATAATGGTACAAAGTAATTTTGTCCTTGTTTTCACGATGTGACGGTAGTGAGGAAAATCGTAACGCAAAGTGAATGCAATTTTTTTTCACTACCGTCACTTCGTGAAAACAGCGACGATATCATCTAATCTGGGAATTTATGGAGTGCTATTATCTAGTACAAGCTTCCCGGAGTAATTTCTTTCTTAAACTTAAAATACAAAGTGCTTAAAGGGTTTAATACAATTATTTAAAAAAAAAAAAAACTTTGTGCAAATTAGTAAGAAAGAGCTGTAACCAGAGTTATAGACAAAAGATAAAGAACGTGACCCTAACCGGGAGGTCCCAGGTTTAAAACCAATTTCAATGCACTCATACCCTTTGTCAGGCATTAATCCTCATGACCCAAGTCCCTTGGAGAGGACGTAAAGCAGTCGGTCCCCTGGTTGTTTACTTTCAAGCATATACATACTTTCTTCAATAGCAGTCAGATAAATCAATCGTCGTCAAACTTACCCTTCTTTTCCTTGTGGATTTCACCGGGGTCGCTGATGGGGTCTTGGAAGGCGAGGCGCTGGACTCCCCTCCCGACTCCCAGGGCAAGGTTTTTCTTCTCGTCTTCTTCTTGGGCGGTTGGAGGTTGATGCCCGCATCAGCCGTCCAATCGGAATATTCGCTGGATTCACTGTAAAATTAAATATTTATTCAATAAATTTTGACTAATGAGTGGTTAATGGCTTTTTTTGGTCCCTCACATCCCTACTATACCCATTAATTATTTTTAGTGTTACTGTTGTTGTTGTATTTGTTATTATCTCATTACATTTTTTAAATATATATTGTTCTAAATTTTTTGTTGGATGTGAAATAAACTGAACTTGAAACTGAACTAATCATTTCCCCTGTAAAGCATGTGACAACCTTCATGTTTTTGTGAAATTCAGGATTCCCCTCGTGCCACTCTATATCAAACTTGGCCTGATGCTGCAAGGAAATACAATAATGATAGTAGAGGAATGATGTACAGCACTCATGTCTGGCACATTGCTACTCCTGGCGCTTCCACTATCATTACCCCGGCTTCAGCACGGCTGCCATTAGAACGGTTGAGCATTTTAAGGCATTAATTCCTGCCGGGTATACCCATCAACCCGACCCGGGTGGAGAGTGGCAAATGTAGATTAATGTCTTGCCAACGGACATTAGTGCTCTGACAGGGATTTGAACCAAGCACCTTGTGATACACAGTCCGGAGACTTATCCATCGAACAACACCTCTACATAGAAATCTAAAATAACTCAAGAAATTCTGAATTTGTTGGTTTTTGTACATGTATTTTAATACACTGAACAGTGAAGCATGTGATATTAAAGGGATTGTAGCTTGGCAAATGCTGGTCAAAGGCATCTACGTCTTCTTTTAGACAACTGCACGTAAATTAACGGTAATCAGCGACTTAATCTTCACATGGTCAGCGTTCGCGAAACTGACCGAATTTCTCCTCACGCTTCGGTTTCGCGTATGTTGCACGCACATGAATACTGCGGTCGCGTTGTCCGTAGTCTTGTTATATTCGATTGGCCCCCGAGTCAGGCCACGGGAATGACACGTAGTCTCATCATGCTACAGCCCCTTTAACATACCATTGGCTCGTTTCTCACCTTTCATGCTCGCTTGTGCTGCGCCACTCGACCTCTTCCTCGGAGGTCTCTGCTCCGGTCATGGCTCCCTCATCCACAGGCTGGTAAAAACAAAAAATTGGAAAAACAAAAATATTCAGTCAATTGTCAAAGCATATGATATATCAAAGTAAAGACTCTACATTCTTCTTCTCCATCTACCACTTCTCCTACCCTCTGTCTCCTCCTCTTCCTCTCCTCTCCTCCTTCCTTCCCACAAACTTCCCAATATCCTCTCCATTCTCATCCTCCTCTTTTCCTTACAACCCCATTCAGGTTTTACCTCATCCATATCTGAGAGTGTATCCTCCCCTTCTTCTCCTTCCTCCACTTCTCCTACCCCTCTCCTCCATTCTCACAACCACCTCAATATCCTCTTTATTCTCCTCTCTTCCATCCTCCATTCCTCACAACCCATAAAGGTCTTACCTCATCCATATCTGAGAGTGTATCCTCCCCTTCTTCTCCTACCCTCTATCTTTTCCTCTTTCTCCTCTCCTCTCCACTTTTCTTCCTCCTCTCCTCTTCCTCCTTCTACCCCCCCTCCTCACAACCCCATTAGGGTCTTACCTCATCCATATCTGAGAGCGTATCCTCCCCTTCTTCTCCCACCCTCTGTCTTCTCCTCCTCCTCCACTCCTCCTCCTCCTCCTCTCCTTTTCTTCCTCCTCTCCTCTTCCTCCTTCTATCCTCCTCTCCTCACAACCCACTCGGGTCTTACCTCATCCATATCTGAGAGTGTATCCTCCCCTTCTTCTCCCACCCTCTGTCTTCTCCTCTTTCTCCTCTCCTCTCCACTTCCTCCTCCTCTCCTTTTCTTCCTCCTCTCCTCTTCCTCCTTCTATCCTCCTCTCCTCACAACCCACTCAGGTCTTACCTCATCCATATCTGAGAGTGTATCCTCCCCTTCTTCCACTCTCTGTCGCCTTCTCCTCCTCTCCTCCTCCTCCATCCCGATCCCATGTTCCAGAGGGGTCCCATCTTGGTTGGCTCTGGTCCGGTAGTTGTGGTTTGCCGTCTTCTTTGGCTTCTTCCTTCTCCGCAGCCTCTCGTAAGAGTCGGTAGAATCAGTCTGCATGGCAAAATGGGATGGAGTTGTAACATTTTTAAAGGTATAGACCCCCTCTCAAGAAATGAAATGGAAGCTCTTATTACCAATCATGTGAAAGAATATGTTTTGACTAATACATGATGATAAAAATTTTTACGGGAAACCGCCTACTAATTGATATATTTGGTTAATTATCATATCTATCCTGCATGGGGGCTGTTTCATAAAGAGTTCGTAAAGTTACGCATGACTTTACGAACGACTTGTATATGAAGTGCCAGATAGGATGCCCAAAGTTTTTTCTGATATTTCCAATAACCTCAATTAAATTATGGCAAAAAATATACTTTGCATTAAAAATGGTTGTTATAATAAGAATGTTAATCTACATCTGCACATTTCAACTTAATAAATAATAATCAATAATGATTGAGCATCCCATTTGGCTTTTCATATACAAGTCGTTCGTAAAGTCATGCGTTACTTTACGAACAGCTTTATGAAACACCCCCCAGGATAGATATCGCGTAGTCCCATATACATCTTTCTGTGTACAGTGCTTGTAACTTTACCAAGACTGGGCCAAATTTCTTATAATTTTGATGATTCCAGAACCTTGCAGTACATACCAATACTTATATGCTAGATGATCAACCTTTTCTGATCGATTCCACAACGTTTCTTTCACAATGCAATCGCATGACCAGAAGTGGTCTAAACCTTTAACTCCCCTGTAACTGAGTCTTACCTAGACATTTGCCCCGGATGCCGCTTCACATTAAATCTAGGTCGTCAATCGAAAAGAAAAAATACAAAACTTGGCAAAGAGATTAGCATCTTCCCATGGAATTCCAAATCTGTGTACAGTAATAACTCACCGTTTCAACAGGCGAGGGAAGCACCTTCTTTTTCCTCTCCGCCTTGAACCGTCCTGAGGCCTCTTCATCCAACTTTCTCCTGAACTCTTCCTGAAACCTAAAATAATATCAAAGGTAACAAGATTTTGTTAAAGTCTCTGTAATTCCATGTTTTCATAGCAGCTTTCATGTTTGTATGGTTTTCAGGAAAAAATTGAGCTTCTGTACGGATGATGATGACAAAAAATACATTTAGCATTTTATAGAAGCAATGTTAACATGCAAGTATACATGAATATAGGTATGAAGGGGTTGAGAATAGAGGTACAATATTTATAAAACAAGACACAGTTGAGGACCGATAATTCAAATACAATTTGAGATATAGATATGAAACTTCATGGGCTTATCTTTTATGAGATACTTTATCTGTATGCCAGGTTTCAGAATTTTTCGTCATTCCAAGGCTGAGATTGAAAGGGGGGGGGGGGGGGGAAGGAGGTGGAATCCACCCCCCTCGGCTGAGAGAACACTAAAATAAACGGCCTTTTAAGGGTTAAACCACTGAGATATAACAACAATATGGATAATCATGATAAACACAATTCATCATATATACACAATGATAAAAACACCAAATAAGTAATGATGACAAGCATTTAGCTACATTTAGATTACGCACAGACATATAAATGCTCAAGCCACCTGCAAAGCTCATAGGCACTGAATACACTCAGCAAATAGCTTCCTTCTAGGTTCCCATGCACTACACCTGGGTGGAGAGTGGCAGATGTAGATAAATGTCTTGCCAAAGAAAATTACAGCCCCACCTGGGACTCGATTCACAAACCATGTGATCCACAAACTGGTGATGTATCAGCTAGACCATGACAACAGAAGATATACAGTCAAACCTGCTTTAGTGACTACCTGTCTACAAGAACCACATTTTTTGTTTCCCTTGGAATGGTTTCCTCATTGAAACATGTACTAAAGGAACCTGTCTACAAAGACCACTTTTTGTGTTTCCCTTGGGCGGTCGCTGTAGACAGGTTTGACTATATTAGTTTTCAATGTCTTACCTTGTAACCGCACGGGACAACGCTGGCACCACCATCCTGGTCTTGAACGACAAGATGTCCGCCTGGGATGCACGCTGGCTGACGGGAACATTTCCCGTAGCCTGACGAACGCCCTCTATCTCTCCAGCTCGACGTAATCCTCTTGGGGACATGGAAGGAGACAACGGGCCATTTGCTGATGAAGGAAGGAGAACAAATGATTAAAGGGATCGTTTTTAACAATGTTAAATCTGAGATACACGGCCCTCCGTGTTATCAGTGTCTGTGTTATGGTGTAATATTGAAGCCCTAAAAAAATTGCGCTTCAAAATGATCAAGTGCCTCCAAAAAGTAAAAATCTTTGAGTGACTGGTTTTACCATACTTGTTTTCCCCAATAGACTGTAGTGTTATGAAAACCGGTTGGCAAACGGTTTTCAAAATTTGTAATTCCAATCATAAATATCTTGATAATCAGAGAGGCGATCGGCTTGTAAAAGTCATGGGGTTTCTGACTGACCTAAAGGTTTATAATTATCATTGCAGCATGAGCTAAATCCAGAATTTTGTTTCAGAATCTGAGACAAAGTTACCGAACCCTTTAATTCCAAATGAAATTTCACATACTAGAAGGCAAACCTGCATGTACAAGTGGGAAAGAGGTGCTTCTTTCTGCCCCCCTCCCCCATCCAAAAAATTTTCCCCAGCGGTTCCAGAAAAGAAAAAAAAAATTCATAGTGAGCTTGAATAACTACATAGCCTAGAGTCATACATGTACATTCTGCATCTTTTAATGCCAAATATGTAAACCTCGACCCTTGGGTAACGCAAGATGCTAGAATGGACATTTTTTCTTTTGCACCATACGCATTGCTATAATGTTTGGGACAGCAATAAGAACTTTATCGTTCATCATTCATTTAAGATGCTCTATCTGCGTACAAAATTTCAGAATTTGTTGTCCCTCTAAGAACTTTTAAAGGAATAATTAACACAAAAATATGGCACTCATTTGGAGTATTTGCTTCTTCTCTACCCTTCCTTGTGTGCCTCAGAATGGAAGTTCTGGGAGGTGTTTCACAAAGATCCTAAGTTGAACTTATCTCTAATTAGACTTAACAGTTATGGAAAGCCGCTAGCATCTTTGGAAATATTTTGTAAAAGATATTTTAAAAGGCATACAATGTTGCTTCAAATCATTCAAATTTTCTATTATCAAGGAGATTTCATGCGCTCAATGTGGAATTTATTAAAAGTCTAAAATATTTGAATTTTTGCTTTTGAATATATATCATTTCAAGGCTACAAATGGCTCTCCATAATGTTTAAAACCAACTTAGAGTTTAGTTTGACTTAGGATCTTTGTGAAAAAAACCCCTAGCTAGGTAGCTCCATACAAATGCCTACTATCATTATAATCATTACATCAAACAATTGTAGAATTTCGTCCCTCATGTTACCTGATCTGCCCGGGGTACGAGGGCCCTCATGAGGGGCATCCCCCCTCTCCTCGTCTTGGTCCTGCTGCATCCGATGGATGAGTTCATCCAGGAGACTAGCGGCTTGGTTGGCTTCGTTCTCCTCCTCGTTCAGGGGCTCCTCCCCCTCCTCCTCCGCCTCCTCCGGCATCTCCCCGTCTCCGATCACCTCGTTGTTACCTGGAAGGAAGGAGCAGATTTGATTTGATTTGATTTATTGGTTTCTGCATCATTTTTCCTTTTTTTCATCATTCATTTTCATGAACATAATATGGTTTGATTCAATATTTTAAGTGTATATAATTTTATACAGATAATAAACAAAATTAAACAAATAAATTGAATGCATAATTAACATACATCAGATGCACGAGGGCTACAGAAATAAGCAAAGTAGCTTGACGTGCCCGCAGCCCTCAATTTAGATACAGCAATAACAATAACAATAAAAAAGAGATACAGGGATCGTGAGTTCAACCTACTCAATACAATGTACAGTGAAACCTGGGGGGTGTTTCATGAAGCTGTGCGTAAAGTTACGAATGACTGACAAATGATTTGAATATAAAGAGCCAAATCGAATGCCCAAAGTTTTTCCTGACATTTTCCCATAAATAATCTCAATTAAATTGTAGCCAAAAATACACTTTGCATTAAAATGTTTTGTTAATAATGATAAGGTTAATTTACAATTGCATATTTCAACTTCAGCTTATGCAATTAAAAGGATTTGAGAATCCCATTTAGCTCTTCATATTTAAGTCATTCGTAAAGTAATGCATAATTTTACGCACAGCTTTCTGAAACATCCCCCTGTATATAAAGACCGCTCAAGGGAAAGATGAAAAGTGGTCTTTATAGGCAGGTGGTCTTCATGTACAGGTTTCAATGAGAAACCATATTCAAAGGAAAAAAAAATTGTGGTCTTTTGTGACAGGTGGTCTTTCTATACAGGTTGACGCTATTAAAGCAGGTTTGACTGTACATGTAAACATATCACGATCCACAAACAAAGATGGTAGCACTGTTAACTGTGATTCAACAGGTGCCTAGTAATCTCAACTATTTTTTCTTCTCTCTTTTAAAACTTTTATTTATCAAGTAATTCATACATACATCATGATAACAATAGTCATAAAAATCACTGCACAATAATTACATTAAGGTAAAAACAGATGAAAAACGTCAAACAATACAGAAATAGTGAGTAACACTTTCTTTTCTACAGTGTATATATCATATCATATCTGCTAGAAAAAATCAATCACAAAGTCATACGCCAGAAAACAAAGGTTAAAGATATCATGCAGAAAGTCAGAGAATCAAAGTGGAGATGGGCTGGGCATGTACTGTAGCAAGACTTCAGGACAATAGATGGACAAATCGTTATAACAGAATTGCAACCAAGGATGGGAAAGAGGAGAAGAGGAAGGCAGAAGTGAAGATGGAGAGATGACCTTAACATCATACATGGGAACGGCCGTTTGGACTAGGACAGCTAGAGACAGAAGAGAATGGAAATGTTATGAGGAGGGCTTTGTCCAACGTCTGGATGAACTATAGCCTGATAGATAGATAGATATATCATAGGATTATATATCAAAATACTTCTTCCACTAGTAATCTCAACTTACCATTTTCTGCCACACCGATCTGGGGTACGAGGGCATTGTCCTTGCAGTTCTCCCGCCCGGGGACGAGCCTCTGGTATCGAGGGGGGTGTGGGTTGCCGTCGATATCTACCAGGAAGGGAGGGGGCATGAGATGGGGTGCCTGCTGGGTCTGCTCGTCCAGGACGTAGTTGTTGGCGTCGCGCACCAGGGGGCGGTAGTCGGTGTGGAAGAATTGCTCTTTTGGGACCTGCGAAAAGAAATAAGAGCATAATTTTTATATTACTTCACTACATCAAAATATGAGGGCGGTAGTCTGTGTGGAAGAATTGCTCTTTTGGGACCTGCGAAAAGAAATTAGAGCATAATTTTCATATTACTTCACTACATCAGAATATGAGGGCGGTAGTCGGTGTGGAAAAAGTGCTGTTTTGGGACCAGCGAAAAGAGATTAAAGCATAATTCTTATATTACTTCACTACATCAAAATATGAGGGCGGTAGTTGGTGTGGAAAAATTGCTCTCTTGGGACCTGGGGAACGAAATTAGAGCATAATTTTTATATTACTTCACTACATCAAAATATGAATATTATATATTTTTACATGTGTATCTGAAACATCTATTTTTTTTTTAAAGTGTTCTGTAACTAGAGTCAAAAGCAAAGTTAAGTAAATTATAACAGTTCTTTTCTTCAAAAACAGTACCTTAACTTGTCAATCTGTACAGAGATATTTCAGGACTAAATTTAATAACTCTGTTACTTTCTATGACCAATGTTGACCTTTTTCCACGACCAGATATAATACGCCTCCACTCACACGTTCAATTCATGAATTTCCATGATTTTGGGAGATTTAAATTTAAAAAAAATATTTAAAAAAAATAAAAAATAAATAAATACAAATTAAAAAAAATCATGTCTTTCCGTGACTTTCCAAAAGAATTCATTTTTCCATGACTGCGAGAACCTTGCCTCAAACAAAATCCAGCAAAGCTGGATGGTAAAAACTAAGCGATTTCCAGAACTTACCTTGTCATAAGGCTTGCTGGAGCCCATCCCAAAGATACTAAAATGGCCGTGAGAATCAGTGGCTACAAACTGCTCTCCGGTGGGCGAGAACTTGCAATCGTAGATAGACCCAAAGCCTTGTCCTTCGATCTGTAGATAAAATGACAAGCAATACACACATACATGTTCCAACTTAATAGTATTAAATAAGTACAAAAATACCGTCTCTAAGCACTTAACAGATATCATTACTCAGATCATCAGATTAATTCATGCCCAGTGCACTCTCTCCACCCCCTGGGGAGTATTCCTACCATATGGTCACCATGAGAGCATATGACAATTTACTAACACAAAGACTTTTGTAATCCTACCAGGTCGCCATTTCTCTAATGGTATAGAGTGGCAAATGTATATTAGTGCCATGTTTTGAATTCTAATCTTCGAATTATATCTAAAGCTGATATCTTTAACAGTATACAAGTATGGAACCACCAAATTAATATTACATGGTACAATAATTCTGGCATTAAGACCATTTAAGAGCTAAATTTTTTCCTAGTTCTGTACTTACTGTGTTGAGAAACCTGTAGAGCTGTTGTCCTGTAGACAGATCCCACAGGAAGATTAGACCGTCGTGACCCCCGCTCAGGAATATCCTCACATCTTTAGGATGACCTTCTAGGACGTACACCTCATCTGTGTGACCCTATGGTGGAAACAAACAAACAAAAATAGAAATCGAGAGTTTGGTCATCCATTTTCATAACACTCTTGCAGTTTCAAAGCTAACACTTTGTTTCAAGGATGGCACAAACAGGGAAGTGGCAATTCGTGTTCAGAATTTGCAGTCTTTTTTATTATTATTGTTTAACAGAAATGATTGATAATTTGGGCAACAAGAAGAGATGGAGAGTTTGGTCATCCATTTTCATAACACTGATACAGTTTCAAAGCTAACACATTGTTTCCAGGATAACACAAAAGAATACCGTAGGGAAATTACACTTTTGGTTCAGAATTTTCAGTCTTTTTAATTTCTAGTTATTATTGTCTAACAGAAATAATCAACAGTTCAGGCAACGTGTATTGTATACAGCAGTATAAAGAAAAAGAAAATTATTTTTGAGAAGGATGGGGGTAATACAGATATCAATTTCTCATACTTTATAGTAATCAATTTTAAGAAAATTATATCTTAATGTAATGCTCTACTTGCAAGACAAACATTATTGCACATTTTGTGGTGCATCATGTAGTTGAAGATGTCAACAGGGTACAATCAATCTGCAATCTGTTCCAAAGAATTGATGAAAGGCGCAATCACATGTGCAGCACATCCAAGAGGATGAATAACCTATTCCTGCACCCATCAAAAACATGTGTTCACTCAAAAACAGATTCTGGAAAATGATTCTTTTGACTCACGTATAGCTCATAGACAGAGCTGCCAACCTCCAGAACAGAAAATCAGTAACCATAAGGCTCAAAATCAGTAATTTGGGGAATAAATCAGTAATTTCCTATGCGGCGCCATGAATCTTAAAAGAATGGCAAGCGGACGCATGCGCGCATGATTACATGTATCTGAAATTTGTTGTGATTTTACTCCCACAAAGTTGCTAAATATTGATTTTCAGTTCATCACAACACATAAGTTTTCAATGAAAAATTGGCTTCTATTAAGAGAATACTTGATAATTTTCCATCTTTCTCATGCAGCGATTGCTGGATGGCCACCATACTGTACAGCACTTGCTACGATAGATCCCTATGCGCAAAAAAAAAAAAAAAATCCGTAATTTTTAGACAACATTCCATACTGCCGTAATGGTCGTTAATTTCCGTACCAATTAGGGGAAATCCGTACTAGTTGGCAGCTCTGCATAGACCAGTTTGCCATTGTACGAGTTCCAGACCCGTAAGGAATGATCGTTGACGGCAGTGACCAGCAAACAAATGTGCAGCACATACAAGAAAATTAACAATTTTTTGCTGCACGCATCACAAGCATGTGTCTACTTGAAAACGGAAACTGAAAATGTATTCTTTTTTACTCACGTATAGCTCATAGACCAGTTTGCCATTGTACGAGTTCCAGACCCGTAAGGAATGATCGTTGACGGCGGTGACCACGTAGTAATCGTTCTTGTTCCATCCAACCATAGTCACTCGATGCTTCACGATCTTGTTACCTTCGTCCAGTTTGGGTGCTCTGGAGCTGAGAAAAGAATACGATATACAATTTACAACTAAATCAGGGGGAAAAATAGACGGAGGCTCAGGGCAAAAAAAGCCCCTGAAAGTCATTAAAGAGCCAAAATAAAATTGCATAGAGTTCAATGCATAACAAATTAAATAGTGTTATTTTCATGCAGGCAAGCTTGAATTTTTTTACCCTGAACCCCTTATAAATGTGATGTTTTTTGTGTTCTTTGTAACTCACGAACAAAAGGTTGACTGGTTGTCAAATACTTTTAGAGGTAAGGTTTAATATGTCACATTCTCAAGAAACATATATTGGGACAAATTAATTTTTCACATACTGCTCTTGTGTATGTTTTTCCACTGTTAGGAAATCTACAACTTTTACAATGAAAACTTACCCAGGTAATCTTGAGTTCATGTTGAGAAGGATATTCTTCCAGCCTTGCCTCTCATATCGCCATACCCTGGCCGTACCGTCTTTACTACCGCTGATGAAGCGAGACCCAGTGTGGCAGAATCCGATGCTATCCACTCGATCCTTAAAAATAAACAAAAGTAACATAGTATCAGGAAAATAGCATCCCACACTATGAATATGACGAACAAAGAAAGCGGACAAAATATACAGTTCCTCAGGTAGACAAAGGAACATCCCTTCTCTGCTATTATGTAAAAAGGTGAATATGCATGTGACACCTGTTCTACACATTTTTACATAATAGCAGTGAAGGGATGTTCCTTTGTCTACCTGAGGAACTATATTTTGTCCGCTTTCTTTATCAGTCATGTTCATAGTGCCAACTATCATGCTTGGGTATTTTTGTAAGTTATAAAACTGAAGAGTTTAACTACCTAAAACATGTACAGGTAACATTATATTCAAGTAACATATGCACATTTTACTAGAACTTTGTGTTTGTGTTGGATGCAAATTTAGAAGACATGTGGTGAAAGGAAACTTAAAGTGATCATAGAATTTTATTTTCTGCTCAATATTGTATTTTTCTACAATAAAATGCAGTCAATAGTCACTTAGTCATTATTAGTCCTCCAATGTATTTCTCTATTTTTTCATCAGTTTCATAAATTCTACCTTTACAAGAATTGAACTACAGCTTGTTAAAATGAATCAGATTGAAATGAATTCATTAAGCTGACTTCGAAAGGGAGTTTTTCTTACTGTGTGTGCCTCGAGCTCTGTCACTTTCTCTGGAGGAATTGTGTTGAAGTTGTAGACTCTGATGGCTGTATCCGTGCCACCAGCAACTAGGAATGTACCACCTACAATAGATCAATCAGAAGGAAAACGATGACGGCGATGGTAATAACAATCGATCACACATCAGGGGGGGGGGGGGGGCGTTTCACAAAACTTGTCATCGATGACAAATTGTGTTTTTTGCCATAAGCTACTGAAATCCTTGCTTCTGATTGGTTATCAGCAGATTTGTCACTGATTTTTGTCATTTGTCATTGAAAAAAGGCTTTGTGAAATGGGCCCCAGCTCTTCATGACACAATGTCTGGAAGCACAAAGGCTCATAAAGTTATTGCCTTTATTTGTCATTTGCTACTGTTTAACTCTTTATATGCCACACAAATGATCTCCTTGTGCCACATTGTATATACCATGGAATAGATACTCCAAAGGCTTCAATATTATTGAACTGTTTCTGACACTGCGCGGTACCTGTTGGTGGCAATAAAAAGATGCTCAAGACTCTAAACGATATAGTCATTAGCTTGTGGTGCAAAACAGATTTTCCTCAAACTTATCATGGCCCGCGTTGAGGTGGGGGGGGGGGGGTTTGCACCCCCCCCCCCCCCCCCGCCCTTTTAGGAGACTTACCTGGACTAAAAGACAGACAAAGCATCTGTGAACCAGGCCTGTTTCTCTCTTGGAATTTGATTGGCTTGTTGCTATGCAAAAGAGAAAAAAAAGCTCTAGAAATTAGATACTAGTAATATGACATGCCCATACAACAAATTGTTTTTTTTAATTTTTATATACAATCCAAAAGCTTTACAAAATAAAGACAATTTAAATAAAGTGAGTTTATACACAGGTTATTTCAACAGAATCGCTTCACCTAGCACCTTCTTTCCTTGCTTTAAGTTGTATCAATTGTGTTTTTTTTTATAACTGCATTCAAACTAATATCATTTATTTCTAAAACATTATATTTGTCATATATTAATGATATTATTACAATTCTTTTTGGGGGTTATAATCAAGAGAGAAACAAATTTTGAAATGAAAACAAATTTAAAAAAATGAACTTACTTGAACTTGAGTGTCTCTTTCTCCCACACCCAGATACACACACATCCATCAGCACCCGTCGAAGCCATGTACCGAGCTGATCCTCTAACATACGGCGAGAACTAGAGGAAGCAAAAATAAGGAGGAGATATTTATCAAAGGGGAGGTTTAGGTCCGGTAATGTTGAAAAATAAATTGTGAGCCTTTTCATTATCTGTATGTCAGTTTGGAAGAAGTACAGTCAAACCTGCTTTAGCAACCCCCTGTATAGAAAGACCATATTTTGTATTCCCCTTGAACAGTGTTTCTCATTGAAACATGTACTTTTAGCCCCTAAAACACTTCTACTTTCGAGAAAAATTGAATATAAAGATTTACCGGTGCTCCCGGTAAATTTTGATGAATTTCAAATAGCTCCTACGGCCGTACAATGGTAGCTGCGACCATGAAAATCTCAGAGTATGTAGTTGTGGTATATAATTTCCGAACGACAATAGCTAATCGGTCGATTTTAGTCAATAAGCATTGTTTTATAGCTTAATTAATATCTTGACCTTGAGAGGGAGCTATTCAACATAAAATGTTTATTATTTACAATTTCATAACTTTACAGTCGATTTCGACCGCGACAACGATCACTGAATAGTGTAGGATCGTATATGCTTCCAGTATATTCATTTGAACCAAATTCATGACCAGTACCAAAACTTTGTATTACCTTTAAGGAACCTGTCTATAAAGACCCCTTTTCCATTCTCCATCGAGTGGTCTTTGAATACAGGTTTCACTGTAACACCTAAAACTTATTACTCTTTAAATACCCTCATTGTTGAAATAAGACTAGAAACGATAAAAAAGTTTGGCTCAAAAATTTGGGTGTAGTCCCATATGTAACATGTACATATTTACGTGGGAAGTGCTGAAGTGATCTTTAACAAGAATAGATCAATATTTGTTTATTTTGATGATTCCAAAGCCTCACAGTATACACCATATCAACTGCACTGCACACATGTACATATCAACCTTTCAACAACAACAAAAATCGCTTTCAGACAGTTTCTTTTGCCACGCAATTGCATGACTTCGACTTTTTTTCATAAAACCTAATTGCTAAGCATAATCAACTAACGATGTATTACTGCCTAGTTGTCACCTAATTATAGAGATTTAATTGGGTGACAACTAGCCTTCTAAGGTTTTATGAGTTGGGCCCTGAACTTCAGTCCCTCAGAGTAATTAAATACGAAAAAGGTTCTTAATTAGCTTCAGTAGAAGCCATATAATGGATGAAGCTCTTTCATTACAGGAAAACTATATGAACTGAAAGTTAACGAAGCTAAATTATAATGACTACAAAAATGTAATGCTCATCTACAGTTCATTTTTACCTCTCTGACATTTTTACCTCTTACAATTTTACCCCCGACATTTTTACCTCCGACATTTTTACTTCCGACATTTTTACCTCTGATATTTTTACCTGGCACCATCACATAACTCACATCCATCCACTATACAGTACAACCAGCTTACCTCCAATGATGTTATCATGGCCGTGTGGCCCATGAGGACGGCCACGGGAGTCAGCGACTGGAGGTTCCACACCCTGATGACCTTGTCGTTGCTTGCCGCGGCAAGCAGCGTGTTCTCGTAGTTGACGTTCATGTCCACGATCTCGGCAGCGTGACCCCTCAGGGTCGCCAGTAGGCGACCGTCGTCCACGCTCCATATCTTGACGAGGTGGTCGTCCGCGCCCTGTGAGACAAAAGAAACGGCAGATTTTGTGTGAAAAAGACGTTAAGACTAGGGGGTCGTCCGCGCCCCGATTCGAAAGAAATGGCAGGATTTGTGTGAAATAGATGCTACAAAAGGTCTAGATTTTTATATGTCCATAGTTAGGTACAGGGAAGCTACAGAAGACTTAAGAAATACTGTTCAAATCTTAATTCAATAAATCAGGGGTAATAGTGAGCACTACAAAAAAAGAAGAGGATTCGGGGGAAAAATGGCATCTAACAAGTAACAACATTCCCCCCTTTTGAGTAAGAAAATTTGGGGAAAAAAGGGGGAAAAAAAAAAGGTTAAAATCGGGAAGAAGAACAAAATTATAAAAAAGTCAGGTAATTATCAGGCATGATAAATAGAATTATCCAATCGAGGGAAAAAGAAGAAAAAAAAGCAGAGTTTAAATAATTGTCAAGTTTTAATTCAATATCTCATAACAAAGCGAGAAAAACATGAAAACCAAAGTACCAACTTTTGACCTAAAACCATAATGCAAGGAATTATTTCAAGATTCAACTTTTCTGATGTTGCGTTGCATTGCTACAGCATGAATTTTACAGAGAAAAAATATTTCAAGATATAGGTGCTCAATTTGTAATGCTCCTTACTGTAAATATCCTGCGACCAGTCTGATCGAAAAGAACACAGTAGGCTGATGACAGATGACTTAGGGATCGAAGGTGAAGGTTCATCCGGCCATACCGCTCCCCAGGGATAATGTGATCAAGGCGAGCCACGCCCGCCAACTGTCTCCCTCGTAAGACATTGTCTGTAAAATAAAGAGTCATAAGTTGTTTGGATTTGGTGCGTCCAAACAGAGAAATACAGATATTACAATCAGGGGAGTGTTTCACAAAGACTAAGATCGACTTTAAGTTGGACAAATCTACAGAATTACCTTTTTTGATAGTTCATTATTGAAGGGAAAAATATCATCTAAAGATCATAATTGAGAGAACAATGGTGAGAGCAACCAGTGGCATGAATGGCCTGCCATAGTCAAGTCCAACTTATAGTCGATCTTAGTCTTTGTGAAACACTCCCGAGATAAGATCTCATTGTTTCAACTTGGAACCACACAAAATTGATTGTCACTAGAATTGAAGGTAATGTACACCATTATCAAAGTTTGTGGATTTGATGAAAATATGTGATTTTTCCATGCATCTAGTTGGTTTAAAAAGTAAACTAATGAGATTATTATTTTTCTTTCTATATGCAAGCAATAAGAAAACAAATGTCTTGATTATCTGTTAAACTGGGCAATTCTGTTCATTTTTTTCTAATGCAGTGTTTGCCTTTGGGAATTCCAATTGTATGTATTTTACGATTTATCGATATGAATAGAGCTTCATCTGTGAATTTTAAGTTTAGAAACATGTTCATCTCTTACATAATCAAATTAATTACATTCACTCGAGACATTCAACAATTATCATTCAGATCTAAACAAAAATTAAAGACCTTTAAAAGTGAACTCTTTAAGAATCGGTCACTTAAATCGAAAAGTTGATACTTACAGACATTTGGCACCTGAGAAAGTTTGTTTGGTGGTGCTATGGGTCGTTGATGGTAGAGCGCTGCATGTACAGACGGAGACCACAGAGGGGGCTTGACATCTAGGATTTCAAACAAACAAAAAACACTCTAGAAATGAAATGTGTGTGTGTGTGTATCAGGTTTTTACAGACGTGTATAAATCAGATATGATTATTTATGTCTGGGGACCGACCTTTAAACGTCACCATTCGAAAGACATGACTTAGTTTCGAACCTGCGTCCTCGGCTAAATCAAGGACGTAGGTTCAAAACTGAAGTCACGTCTTTCGGATAGTGAGGTTTAATATTGAAACTTATATTGTGTAATGTGAGCTTTCATAGTGCATTCAACCCCGTTTTCAAATTTTACATACCTGACCATTTTTGTATAAACAGTAGTAAAAAATTGCATGTTACATTGAAGAAAAAAAAAGGAATTAAGTATTAGCATACAGTGTTTTAAGCAGTAAGGAAGCTAATTACTCCCCAATAACAGTCATTTTCATGATGTGTTTAATACCCTTCTGCAGTTACACAATTACACAAACACACAAAAAAGGCAATTTTTGTTTGCATTGAATCTCAATTAAGTTTATAACTCAGGCTTAGTCTACGAAAGCTAAACAATCAAAGCTTAAAAATCAATATGACTGATAAATGCGTAAGAAATCCATGTATTGCTGTAATAAATAACTTTCTAACATATTGGAGTACTTTTAAAGATGATAAGTTAAACACCAACTTCGTTTTTTTTCCTTCTTTTGAAACAAGCTACACCAACTACTTACCAGCTACTGTGCGAAGAAGGGATTGTCTGGCGCCCCCTAGCAGTGACTTAACACCAGGCACTCGTGGTCTTGTGTCTTTGTCCAGTAGATGGCCGATGCGACCAACAATTTTTAACAGATGGTCATTCTTGATGTGACCATTGCAGTTTTCCTGTTAAAAAAAAATCATCATAAAGTAATGACGGATGGCAAAAACAAAATTGTTAATACTTCTACTGTTTGTTCATGCAGTCTTGAATGAAAAGTCCTTTTTTTTTAAAGTATTCTTGTTTTTTAAATTATCAATTGTAATGGTGTTATTGTTAGGTAGGGCTCGACTAGCACATGTGCTATTAACTGGCCCCTTTAACCAATCAAAAGTTTCTCTTTTTGTATAAATATGTAAACACATTGAATGAAATGTATTGCTGATGGTAAATCAACTCAAATCAAATCAAAATCAAAATCAAAAGATCTCACTTTACCTATTGCATCAAGAAGACAAGATACTTATATCTATAAATTTTCAATTAAATTATTACAGCAGAGCTCTTTCTCAAGGGGAAAAGAGGTAGTGGCAATTATTCTAACAATAAATAGAAAAGAAAGAACTTCAAAGTTCAAGCAACTACTGAGTTCTTTATCTTAGATAGATAGTGCAAGTTGTTTTGACGTAACACATAACAAAACTAAGTAACTACCGTAACAGCTTTCAAAATTAATCATGAAACGACCAATTATCATTTATTTCTGAAGCAAATGGCAAACAGAAATTAAAACCTGTGCATTTTAATAATTAACAAATACTTTTGCTAGGAAATTATTAGTTCTGAATTAAAAATAATTTTGGTTAGAAATCAGTTATCACTTTTCTTCTACTACCTGCTTATTTTTTCAATAGAAAATAGAAAACAAAAACTATGCAGATCTACTCCAATTAGGTTTATAACCACCACAACAACGGCAATGACAACGACAACAACAATCAAAGTCATAATCATAATAATAAGAATTATTATTATAATAATAAAAACAATAACAATAAATAACAATCAAATTAGGAATCAAATCATTAAATTATTTTATGAACATCATTAGCACATAGGGATGTTAAAATGTAATACAATGCTGTGCAATATAAACCATGTTAACTTATTATAACTATTATTATTATATTAATAATAATATAATTACATTATTACTATATTACTACCATTAACATAATTATATTACTTTTTACTATTATCAATATGAGTAGTAGTACATGTAGTAGTTATCAGTATTAGTTGTTATTGTCGTAGTAGATAACTACCGTATTAATATTTTTACTTCAAACTATAAGTACTTCCACTAGTATTATCCATAAATTCACTCATTTTCATTTTTATTATATCTAATCTTTGAGGTATGAAGAAGAAAAAACAAACAATTCCATATCAGCTCTCACAAGCTTAAAAAATCATGATAACTCATCATTTCAAACATTATTCTCCTTATAAACACATTTCACTTTCCGGTGTTCAGCCTACTGTCCAAATGCTCTGAAGTGCTAGGTGCAGTGTGCACAACATAAATATTATCAGTCTCATGAATATGCATCTAGGTTATCCAATCAGACTCCGCTTTGGAAACACTACCATGCAGCCACCTCATCACTCTTATATGCTCTGTGATTGGCTGATGCGATCACATGTGCGATGACATCATTGCAAGGGGGGGGTCATGTTGCTGATCCATTATGCAAATCACTTGCCTATGCCTAGGTTTCATGGGGATGAAAAAGAAGCTGTTTTGAGATGTATTTTTCTGATTTTTTCGGGGAAAATGGAAAAGTGAGTCTTATAATTGGTGTCAAATGATTGCTACACCCATTTGACATCCAACTATCAACATATTTTCACATTTGGCATATTTTGCAATTTTAGAGGGAAATTCAAAAATTAAATCCAATAGAAAAGTTTTTTCACATCACTTACCAAGTTTTTGAGGCTCTGTTGATGTTTGTTGCCTTTCCAGTCAAATCTGGCAGAAAATAACTGAGAAAATGAAGATAAAACATTTTTAATATTTGACTTTAGCTGAAATAATTAAAACAACTATCATTCTAGCAATCTGCCTATTCAAAAATTAATGTGTAAGTCGAAATCCGAAGAAATCGTGAAATTTCGGTCGAAATTTACTTTCATAAACGAGAGACTGTCACAAACGTGTAAATTGCACTCACCCCATTTTGCTCTATCTGCCGCCGGAGAACCTGTGAAAGACAAGAGAAAATACTCGGCGTTAACTGATGAAAAGTCAAAAGAAATGTAACGGAGATAATATTGAAGGTGTAATACTCACATTAGCTGACTCTTTGCAGGGCCCACTTTCGAGAAATTTGGCGATTAAGTAGTACAATTCTGTGGAGAAATGAGAGAGATTGGGTGGTTAGATTTGTTGTCGTTACACTTCGCTGCGAAGGCGCGGATACACTGCAGAGAGCCGAGAGAAAAAGACAACAAAATATCACCTGATTCAGTAGTACTGTCATTTACCCTTCCTTTATCCTCTTCAGCCATATTTAAACATGGTCTGTCACAGAAGGAAACAGAGGGAAAACCAGGAGATATATAGTCAATTTCGTCAGTACAGAGACATGTGTTTTCACATCGCCGCAATAAACACCCGCAAAAATTTACGGCCTTGTTCCTGTTTTGCACCATCGATCCTCAGTTTGGTATCAGTGCGCGAGCTAATGTAGTTTGCCACAAATCTCGCATTTATGGAAGATTGTCTCAGTTTCGAATTAGAAAAACCTGAATATAGTTTGTTGATTAGTTTTATAATTTGATAAACTAGTACTTGATGATCAAAACTGTTTAAAAGTAAGGAGAAAATACAGGGATATGTGGTTTATGATTCCTCCGCTAGCCGTGACCTTTGACTTCATTGTATTTTCTCATATGCATGCATAATGCAATGCTATGCGGTAGCTGAATGCGATTTGTATGCTGTTCGTATGCAACGTGTGCATCTTGCAAGAGCGCAGCCGGTGTGTGCTCCATCATGTGTATTGTAAATGCAGCAATCATACACACATGTGCGGTAGAATTGCTAGAGCGATAAATCCGTTCGTTTCACATTCACCGCGAACTCGCCGAGCCCACCGCCCTAGCTCTCTGCACTACACTGCGGCTTGCGTGGCACTATCCAACGAATTGCATCAGATCTCCGCTTCGACTGTATGTTTCCGAGTCCCGACCCACTCTCCGACGTGTTTGCCAGCCGAAGGTCTCGGCGGTGTGTTGCCTGTCCTTGCGGGGTCCCGTTTACCTGCCGCATAGTGACTCAGAATTGTAATGTTAGATCTGGATATTAATAAACTAATATGGATGCAGACTTGAGCAAATCTAACGAACATTGGTAAGCATCGATATTCATTGCCGTTTTGCAATTTCTAGACTCATACTCATAGTATCATACCATTCGTGACGTTTGTTGCAGAGCAGAGGAGGAACAAAAATGATCATGAGACATGATCAACACACTGGGCCCACACATAATTTCCATGATTTCATACAGACTTTACACTTTAGATCTACAGGGTGTTCATCAATTGTAAATTAAAGTCAGCCTATAGGTCTAGTCATGATAGTATCTAGTATAAGTTAACTGTAAACCCTGCCGTGCTTGTGTATGAACTCTGGTGATTTTCCAAAACAAATGAGTGAAATTGCAACATATTATAATTTATTATTAAACTGCAGAAAGATTATTGCCAAAGGCCCACTGGGCCTGGGCACGTGCACTGTGTAATATGTGGAACTTTGGTCCTTACAAAGTTACAGACGTGTACATGAATCAATCAGATATGATCATTTACGTATTACTATTGGGACCAAACTTTAATGTCGCCATCCGAAAGATGTGACTCCGTCTCGAACTGGGGTTCGCTGAGATGAGTCAGTTTGTAATTATTTGTAGGTGAAGACAGAAAGCTGACTGTACCACGCCATGGACATTACTGCCAGACCAAGTCACACTAGGCATCCAACAATTAAAGGACTTGACTAAAAAGAGATTAGTCTAGACCTCTACCTCAAATTTTTCTATGTCGGGTTTGGAGATGTCATGTTTCAGGCAAAATTTATTTAAATTTGCAATTGACAATTTGACATAAACTTTTAGTTTTAGATGGCTTTTCAAATGGGTTGAACCAAGTGCCTGCCTTGTTAATGTTCTTTGAGACTTCGACCCTTCTTCACCCTATCACAGATGTTTCTGAAAATTGAGAGATTTGCCCTGGCCAGGGCCAGGCTATGATTGGCGCTAGTGCATATTTTCACTGGGCGCCTATAAAGATATTCGTTGATTCCTTTAAATAAAATGCAAAGGAAGACCCTAGATTTTATTAGTCAAGATTTTAATGAAAGTATGCATTTAAATTGTTACATGCAGGTCTTTCCTTTGTATATTGTTCAATAAAATCACATTTTAGGCGCGTGTTGCGAAAGTGCTCTAGCGCTGCTTTGACTTGTTCTGATAATGAAGCTTCCACTGTTTAGCTTGATATGAACTTTACAAGATATTTAACTGGATTCTCCTACTTCTTGTACTAGTAAATTCTAAATGAGACTTAATTATACTAGAGAAAGTCAAAAGTCACACTAAACCTGTGTATTAAATGATATTCAATTTGCACTGTGATGCAGGATTGAGGCGTCGGCAGCAACGTCGGAATGGTTCCCGGAGAAGCAGTACCAGGCCCAGAAGACCTGGCTCCAGTCCTTCTGCCTCCGGGTCCTAAAGTGCGGTCCTGTGCCGCAGCACGTGGCCTTCATCATGGACGGCAATCGCCGTTTCGCCAAGAAGAAGTCCGTCCAGACCCTAGAGGGCCATTCGCTTGGATTCGAGAAATTAGCTGAGGTAAGAGAAAATCTAACTCAAAATCTGAGTCTGACTCTAAACCATTGGCATTGGGCTTGAAAATTCTATCCAAAATTTAAATTTGATGATAGATTTAAAGATAAACTTGAGTTCTGGTAAAAAAAGAAAATGAATTCTCACAGAATCAAACAAAAATTACACTGAATGTTCAAGAATATAAATAAATGTCAATTGCCAAACAATTTTAGAAGAAAATGTATACTGGCTGAGTAATGAGCATAGAAAGATAAGAAAATAAAGGTAAGTAGGCCCAACACCCTTTGTGTAGTCCCATTTACATCTTTCTGTGTACAGTGCTTGTTACTCTACCAAGACTGGGCCAAATTTATTATCATTTTGATGGCTCCAGAACCTTGCAGTACACACCAATACTCACATGCTACATGATCAACTTTTTTTGATCCATTCCACACCTCTTCTTTCACAATGCAATCGCATGACCAGAACTCAACTTTTATCTTCAACTTTCAAGTGCAGAAGATTTGGCAAGGCATGGTTGAAACAACTCCAAATATATATATAAAGAGCCTCAGAGAGAATAGGTTTGTAATGGTAAAAAATACCAATTCAAACCACAATGCTATTAATACGAAACAGGTGCATCAAACAAAGGTAGGGACCGGGGGAGTTTGCAAACCCATATCAGGTTTGCAAGCCCAATCTTACTGAACGCTTGCTAAATCACATACAGTATATTATCTGTATATTACAGAAAGTGTCAGTAGGAGAAAACTCTCCAGTGCAGTTATTGGACTTGAATCACCATTACATTTATGCTACTTCTTACTGTACATGTAAAATGACACTGGTACAGTCCTAATTTTGCAGTCAATTTTTTTTGCTGTTTGATTGTTTTGAAGACATTTAATTGTAGAGAAACCTAAACTTCTAAAAAAGAGAAGGTTACCCATTAGATGTATTTATTATAATCTACACTGGACATGTAGAAACATTAAATGTTTGTAACATGACTATCTTTAATTTCGTTCATTCAGTTTATTTCATTTATTTTGCGAAATACCGGGAATATAGACAGTTCTATGCCAGCACCTCCACAAATATTCTACACATATGGGCCATAATGCACAGAGTACAGAGTACTACAGAAGAGTCTATGGTCAACAAACCATTTAAGTTTAAATAATGAAAAACTTTCAGTAAATGTGGATCTCACTTTTGTTCATCCCTTTAAAAGTGCACATGCTACCACTGAGCTTCCTGAATGACTAATAAGGAAAGCACATGTGTATTGAGGGGAGTTTGAATTTGGGAAGTGAATGCTTTGATTACTATATAATGTATGCACATCTGCTAAAGAATATTTGTATTAATATCATGTATGGTGGTAATTATTATTATCATTTTTTACCTGACTGCTAAAAAAGCATATGCTTGTTAGTAAGCAACCAGAGGACCGATGGCTTCTTGTTATTGCTATTGTTGTTGTTATAATTGTCGTCATTATCACTATTATTATTGTTGTTGTTGTTACTATTATCATGATCATCATCGTCATCACTATTATTGTTGTTCTTGTTTTATTGTATTGTAGGTTATTACCACTATTCTTCAATCTCATTATCTTCATTTTATTTTTACAGACTCTGCAATGGTGTCTAGATCTAGGTATAACAGAAGTCACCGTCTATGCATTCAGTATAGAGAACTTTAAGAGATCACGGCAAGAAGTGGATGGGCTTATGGAACTGGCGAGGAAGAAATTCCTCAGATTATTAGAAGAAAAGTGAGTTTTAAGTTGAATTTGTTTTTAAATTATGTATGCACCTACATGTATCTGTAATTAGAAGAGGCAAGTTGTCTCAGTTGGTAACGCGTCTGCCTGTCGATCCAAAGATCGTGGGTTCAAATCCAACCCAGGTGAATCCTGCATTGTGTGTTAATATGCCCCTCCCCCGTTTCAGCAAAGCAGGCTTTGTTATGGTGGTAAACACCAGGAGGGGTGTTTAACAAAGACTAAAGATCGACTTTAAGTTGGACTTAAATATGACAGGCCATTCATGCCACTGGTTGCTCTCACCATTGGTCTCTCAATTATGATCTTTAGATAAGATTTTAGATAATATTATTCCCTTCAATAATGAACCATCAAAAAAGCTCAACTCCGTAGATGTGTGACCATGATTTGTACCTCCCTTGAGAGACCATTGCCAGTATAAAATGGTGAGAGCAAACCGTGGCATGAACGGCCTGCCATAGTCAAGTTCAACTTAAAGTCAATCTTAGTCTTTGTGAAACACGCCCAAGTCCCTTGGATAGGACGTTAAATGGAGGCCTTGTGCAGAGGAGTCACCACCTTTGCACGTTAAGAACCCATTGCACTATTCGTATAAGAGTAGGGGGAAACCCCGGTGTAGTGGTCCACCTGCACAACCCTAATCAGTTATACCGGGAGAATATACATGTACCCGAGGGTAACGGTGATTCAGTTCTTTTGTCCCCTTTCAGGCACACGTGATGCCAAATGATAATAATGATAATGATAATAAAATGTGGCCTGATTGTCAGATAGAAAGAGAATATTATCAAGAGGGAGCCATTTTCTTGCTCAAAATAGAAATCAAACATTAGTTGTTGCACAACTAGAACATTTTGGAACTGAAATACTGGTAAACAATGTAAATTACAAAACCGACACGAATATGTATTTGAAACTGCATCCTGTTTACATTTTATTTTTATCTGAAATTGTGCCAATTTTAAAGATACATGTCCAACTGCAGTACCTAGATACTATTTCATATTTTGTACATTTTGTATGCAGTGATTCCTTCTTAAAGTTTGAAGTGATGGCATATTTTGTGAAACAGAAAGAGATGTATGTACACAGTTAGATACAGAGAGAATGAGAGAGAGAGAGAGAGAGAGATATTAGTGGCACACTTTAGATCAAAGGTCAACAAACTTTTATCACTGAACAATAGCTCTTTCTTTAAAGGAATTATCCATGTTTCTGGTCACATGAGCAATCCTATTGGATATTTGATTGTCATACCACTTTTTTCTGAATTTCATCTTATTTTCTTCTAAATATTGTCGGTTGGTTAGAAGTGCTAATAAGATATTCTACAATTAAATTGTCCACAGAGAGAAATACTGACATTTGTGAATTTGAACAGATGATCTTTACCCCTTCTATCCAGATTCAATCCTTAGATAATGTTATCTTTAGACCCATTTACATTGTAAAAAAAACAATTTGAAAAAAACTTTTAAACTACCATTTACACACATGGAAGAAAAAAAGGTTGGTGGTGATAATTCTGGGTCCTGTCAGTCTCAGCCAATCAAATGCCACTATTTCTGTAGCTTATAACAGTTCTTTTAACTTGCTATTGATAACAAGCTTTATACAAGTTTTCATATTTGTTTATGGGTTCATGTACTGCCTAGCAACTTATATGACAAAACTCCAGAATTTGTTTAAACCTGACGGTTTTTCCTTGTAGTGTAAATGCCCCGATTCTGGTCATGTGGACAGAAGGTGATTGGATGTCGAGATAACGATGTACTTGTAAACCAACACTTGAAATTCACACAATGTAGAGTATTACGGTAATGATTAGTTTTAGGCCTGAGTCATCACGGGTTTTGCCGAACCCGGGTTTGACTTGAAAATTTCGGGCGGGGACCGGGTACCCGAAATTTTCACCACTGCACTGACACTAAAAATCATTCGCATGCAGCGGCGGGAGTTAGACTCAGTTGCTGTTCTAATAATGCGACGGAAAGGACAGTTACTGCTTTCAAAACAATAAAATAATCAATTGAATTAAATTAAGATGTTTTAAAAAATAAATGGATATCGTTTCAGTTGACGGTAGGTGTTTTTATCGCTCTAAAATTGAGGCTGCAAGAAAGGAATCACGCTTCGTGGTACCGATCGAGTGCGTTCGGAAACGGAAGTGGAAATAGATCGATGACCCACTGACAGAGCAAGAAAGTGCCACACAGAAGACTAAAATGTTGATCAGACTATTGCAATTAAATCGTAATACTAAAGGCATTAATTTAATTGTCAAAATATATCCACAATATAATGGTTTACCCTTGATAGTTTGATGAAGGAAAATAAATTAAAGCTCTTGAAATAACATCGAAGTGCCTTTCGTCCGTTCTAAAAATGCGTGTATAACGGCAAGCAGAAGTTACGAGTCAAGCTTGATATGCATGTTTACATCCCTGCACCGTCATCCGACCTGATCGGAACAATAAGCATGGAACCAATTAAAAAAACATCATAAGACTTTGAGGGACTCCAATTCAACAAAATTACCGTAAAATAGTTATTTGCTTTGACAAATAATACTCTAGATATTCATAATATCTTACAGAAATAATGATATTTCATGAGCTACGTACTCGATATCGAGTTCAGCTAGCCATCATTTTGAAATGAGACGTAGTTGTCATGCAGTAGACTGTAGAGGGCAGTATGTAGCAGAGAGAGGAAAAAAGCGCGGGCCTGAGATCACGTGATCTTCACGTGCCTATTACGTGATTTTTTTTCCCTCTCTGCGATGCGAGCTGCCGTATTCTGTCTGTAGCTAGCCTACTGCGCTGCATGCATGACAACTACGTGTCATTTCAAAATGATGGCTAGCTGAACTCGATATCGAGTACGTAGCTCATGAAATATCATTATTTCTGTAAGATATTATGAATATCTATAGTATTATTTGTCAAAGCAAATAACTATTTTACGGTAATTTTGTTGAATTGGAGTCCCTCAAAGTCTTACGTAATGTTTTTTAATTGGTTCAATGCTTATTGTTCCGATCAGGTCGAATGACGGTGCAGGGATGTAAACATGCATATCAAGCTTGACTCGTAACTTCTGATTGCCGTTATACACGTATTTTTAGAACGAACGAAAGGCACTTCGATGTTATTTCAAGAGCTTTAATTTATTTTCCTTCATCAAACTATCAAGGGTAAACCATTATATTGTGGATATATTTTGACAATTAAATTAATGCCTTTAGTATTACGATTTAATTGCAATAGTCTGATCAACATTTTAGTCTTCTGTGTGGCACTTTCTTGCTCTGTCTTCAGTGGGTCATCGATCTATTTCCACTTCCGTTTCTGAACGCACTCGATCGGTACCACGAAGCGTGATTCCTTTCTTGCAGCCTCAATTTTAGAGCGATAAAAACACCTACCGTCAACTGAAACAATAACCATTTATTTCTAAAGCATATTTATTTGATTATATTGAAATATAAGTTTGTGAATTGCATATTTTTAGTTCTATATTTCAAAATATCAGTGTGAAATTTAATTTTGAAAAACCCGAAACCCGAAAACCAAAAACCGGGTTTCAGCTCGACGGTCGGGGCCCGGGCGGGGACCCGTTTCGACTCAGGCCTAATTAGTTTTTAATAGAGTCCTTCATGTGCTAATATATATATTAAAAATATATCACTGCTCTCAACCTCCTCTCCAGCAATGTCCAAGAAAATGGAATAAACAATGTCAATGGATTATTTTTATTGTACGGTAGTCAACTTATTGTAGTCAGCGTATAGTAACTTGGGCCAGCATAGGGCAACGTACGCTCTGCGTAGTTGGTACGCAACACTATGCAACCCTAAATATGGTCTGGTGTGAAAGGGGCTTTAGCATGCCACAGGTTATGTGGTCATACTTTGATTTTTAAGATAATTGTTCTATTTTGTCAATTTTTCCTATCTGCCCATTAGTCAATTCTTCCCCAAATGTTAAATATCAGATTATAGAGCATAGTACACAGTATGTGTCAGGATGAATAGGGTCTCATAATAGGGACCCATATTTGGAGCTAGGTGTATAATTTGATGAAAATTATTCTATTATCAGTGTTTCCCCCCACTTTATCTCAATCTTCCCCAATAAAGATCAGATACCGTAATCAAAATTATGAAACACTCTGCAAGTCTGCTCCATAGAAATGTTCATGAATTCTGATGACGATAATTCTATATTGCAATTTTCCCATTTTTTCTTCATTTTTTCTGATAGAGATCAGATCATGAAGCATGGTGTATGTGTGCAAGTGATAGGGGACCTCAACCTACTCCCCAGGGATGTTCAAGAAGTCGTAGCAGAAGCCATGTTTATATCACGCAATAACACAAGGTGAGAACTAAAAAAAATAATTACATTTATTAAAGTCACTCTTTTAAAGGTAAAGACCAATTCTGGTCATGTGATTGCATTGTGAAAGAAACATTGTGGAATGGATCAGAAAAGGTTGATCATCTAGCATAAGTATTGGTGTGTACTGCAAGGTTCTGGAATCATCAAAATGATAAGAAATTTGGCTTGTCTTGGTAAAGTTACAACCACTGTACACAGAAAGATGTATATGAGACTACGCTATATCTATCCAGTCCGGATAGAAATTATAATTTACCAAATATATCAATTAGTAGGCGATTTCCCGGCAAAATTTGTATCATCACTTATTAGTCAAAACATTTTCTTTCACACGATTGGTAATAAGAGCTTCCATTTCATTTTTTTTGAGATACAATTCTTCCTGATAAGGTTTGTGTCAGGAGCAATCCATGCCAATGCATATTTTCAACCTGCAAAATATAGTTTTGCTTCTCAATGCTGCAAAGCCATATTTTTTCACTTCGGATCAAATGTTTAAAAAACCTCCTTTCTAGAAACCTGGATATGTCAGCTTGTAGGCTTACCATTTTTCTTGAATGGTGCATTACCTAAAAATTCCTTTAGAATCTTTATGAATGAGTTTGCATCAGCCTGTCAGTAAGGTCACATAGGCATGTTCACACCTTGGATCAAGGTTGTTACAACAATGCTCTTACAACAACGCTCTTACAATTTAGTGTGAACAGCATACTTCCTTCCTGTTCTCACTCCAACTCACTCAACTGATTTGTATGCCACACACATGCCTTATTATTTTCACTGATCAACTAATTATGAATATAACTTTACAGCCAGGCTTCTTGGCAAGTCTTTGTGTACCCTTGCTCCAAATGGAGTGAAATTATGATCTTGCTGCATCACATGGGATAGTTGGATAGAGTGTTAGAGTCGGAGCAAGTTTTGATGCTGGACAGTGGAAGTGTGCATTGATACATACCCTTGCCAGTACCCTAAACTCTATGCCACACAAATAATCTCCCTGTGCCACATCATATTATTTATCATAGGATAAATTTACCAAAGGCTCTAAGATGATTTAACTGCCTCCAGCTCAAGATTAATCTATACCGATGTTAAAGGGGTTGTCAGGGAGCTAATGAAGACCGGAAACTGATAATTTTTGGGGGAAAATGCCTCGGTTTGATGCAGCATATATCTGAACCAGGGAGAAAAACCCTTGTTTGTTTGTTGATATTGTTGTTGTTGATGTTGCAGGTGTTGTTGTTGGTGGTTGTGGTAATGTTGATGGTGGTGGTGCAGGTGGTAATGATGCTGGTGGTGGTTCCCTGTAATTAGTATAGCACCAAGGATATTATGCTTTAGCTAGAACCCTATTAAAACTATACTTTAAAAGAATTACCACTCCAGTATTTCATCAGCCACATATTTCATCAGCTAATCTTGTCTGTTTCTGAAGGTGTCATTCTAACTCTGAAATCTGATCTTGGGCAAGTTGTGAAGTGATCAAAACAATGGTTATGAAGCTAGTGACCTTTGTACCCCTCTTGCCTGTCATTCCAAGCAAATACAGGGATATACCCTGGCCTGAATGACAATTGGGTGGGTCATGTGTACTTGGGGTAGGAATGATTATATTCATATGACATTTCTAGGAGTTTCTTTTACTACAGTCAAACCGGTCTGTAGCGAGTGCTCAAGGGAAACACAAAAAGTGGTCTTTGTAGACAGGTTCCTTTACTACATGTTTCAATGAGAAACCATTTTCAAGGTAAACAAAAAATGTGGTCTTTGTAGACAGGTGGTCACTAAAGCAGGTTTCACTGTATCTCTAAGTCTATGTTATCTATGTGTGTACATAAATCCACTGTAAGCTTTTACAATTTCATTTTGTTTAAATGGAGAAGAAGACAAAAAGGAAAACCTAGTAAGCTTGGATGTTTTATCAACTTTTCAAAGTGAGGCCAACAGTGGAAGTTCTAGAAATTGTTCTTTTATTGAAATGGTTACAAAATCAATATATGCCCTGATAATTTCTTTCTTCTATATGTATGTATGAGGGTTTAATGTCACTAATACCCTAGTCACAGCACTGAACTGACTCCAAACCAACCTATGATTATCCCAATCTATGCTGTCTGGGTGATGCAATATTTTGTCTGTAAGTTTTAATACCAGTACACACGATTCAATTGGGTTTTCGGCAAACTTTTTCTGATGATGGTTTTGTGAAATACTGTACCTGACAGGTTTAGATAGTGTTTCATGAACCTGACCTAATATATGTTTGCTGACAACCCATTAATAGCATATATTAAAACCAACACATGTCAATGAGATGTACATGTAGGTGTATTTGTAATTATGACCCTTTTGTGAACCTGTTCCCTTGGCATAGTAGTTGCACGAAACCATCATAAGAACAAATTTTCTGGCATCCCTTTGAATCTGTGTTATTTGCAGTGCACACGTTTCAATCGGTTGTCAGCGATCTTGTGCTTATGACGGTTTTGCGAAACCGTGCCCTGTCATTAGGCTTGTTGGCGTGACTGTGGGAAGAGGACATTGCCAGTAGGATGCGAAAGTTAATGGTTAAATGAGCAAGTGTGCGCTTGTAAAAATGATGCCTGGCTGGAATGCTTATGCTCCCCAGGAGTGAAGAATGTGCATACAAAGTGTGCAGGTAAGCCTGAATCTGATGACCGGGAAATATCTGTAAAGCACTATGAGAGGGCCTGCGGTCCTGAAATGCGCTGTAAAAGAACAGACTATTATTATTGTTATTATTATCTTCTTCATTGTTTGTTTTCCATGTCCTCACAGAGCAACTCTTAATGTATGTCTAGCCTACACCTCAAGGCAGGAGATGGCCAACGCAGTCAAGGAGGTGGCGCTAGGAGTAGAAGAAGGCATCCTCGAACCTAGGTAACCAACATCCATTCCATGTATATGATGGCTCAGTGGTATAGGGAAGCAGTCTCGTAGCCGGGAGGTCCTGGGTTCAAAGCCAAGTTGATGCATTGCTTTTTTTTAAAGACATTGATTCTTTTGTTTTTCAATCAGTATTTTGCAATTCAATTTTTTAAAAGGCAATTACAAGGCATATGAATATATATATACAGTGTATAAAGGCGCGATAGCTCAGTCGGTAGAGCAGTGGTCTCGTAATCCGGTGACCCGTGTTCGAAACCAAGAGGATGCGCTAGTGCCCTTTGGTAAGGCATTAATCCTCATCACCAGGTCCCTCGGAGAGGATCTAAAGCCGTCGGCCGTCTGGTTGCTTACTTACAAGCATTTATGCTTTCTTAGCAGTCAGGTAAAATAACCACCATCACCATCAACATCACCAATTATGATTACAAACCATGAGAGGCATATTTATCACTAACACTTGTCTGGTAAAAGTTGATTTTTATCATCAAATCGCTTTATCCTATTGCAATGATGTTTCGGAGGAGTTACTTGAGGAATGCCTGTACACTCATAGATGTAAATATGAAGAGAAAATTGTCTTCTTGACATCGTTTGCAGCTTCTAGATTTCCACAGTTTTCTTCACTAATTCCTGTACCTCACCATTTTCAATCATCAAATCTAATTTGTCTATTTTTGGAGTGATGTATCAGAAAAGTTACTTGAGGAATGTCTGTACACTTATAGTTGTTAAGATTAAAAGAACATTGTCTAATTAACATTGTTTGTAGCTTCTAAATTTCCACAGTTTTCTTCACTAATTCCTGTACCTCGCATCATGTTCAATCATCAAATATCAATTTCAATTATCAAATATCATTTTCTATTTTGCAGTGATGTATCAGAGGAGTTGCTTGAGGAATGTTTGTACACTCATAGATGTAAAGATCCCGAGCTACTCGTCAGAACATCAGGGGAAGTCCGGTTAAGTGACTTCTTACTGTGGCAGGTAGGACATCATGCACTAATGTCTAAGGGTGGTATTCTCGAAAGCGGACTAACTTTAGTCCATGGTTTAACTTTAATCCACAACTATGTATGGAATGCCAAGTGTCCATATGAATATATTTTTGAATAATTTAATCTGTCACAAAATTAAAATAAAATCTAATTACATAATTAATGAACAACAATATAACTATGATATAATTATGTTATCATGGTAATTTTAGCGACATATCAAATTATTAAAAAATATATTCATATGGACACTTGGCATTCCATAATTATTTGGTGGATTAAACCATGGACCAAAGTTAGTCCGCTTTCGAGAATACCACCCATAATAAGAACCCTGTTTCATAACAGTTGTTATCGATAACAAATTACGATGATTGTTATAAGCTACTGAAAACCTTGCATTTGATTGGCTGGGAGCAGATTTGTCATCTATCTGTGGCTGTTGTTATTGATAGCCAGTTTTATGAAAAAGGCCCAGAAGAGCAATTCCACCTTAGAAATCAGTGCAGCACCCTTTAAAGGGGAAATCCACCCTGATCTGAAGTTTGTTTTAATTGAAGCAGTAAATGAAAATTTGAGCAAATTTCAAATAAAACGAGAAAGTTACAAATTTTTGAAGGTGCGATTAATCCAACACAAATTGGCAACTCTGTTATGTATCTTGCGAGCCCCCCCCCCCCCCTCCATTTGCCCTGCACTTTAAACAATCAAAAATTATATTTTCAATCATACATTCACTCTAAATATAATTATTGCAAATATGTCTTTACACAACCCCAGTCTGAAACAAATCTATGCCATCATCAATAACTAAGAAAAAGACAGTTTATGACATTTTTAGAGGACCTTGCAAGATATATGTTACAGTGTTGCCAATTTGTGTTTCATTGGTGACAACCTCAAGAATTCATAACTTTTCTATTTTTATTTGGATATTGCTTAAACTTTCACTAATCTGTTTCTCTCATTTTCTGTTTTCATGAAATCCGACTAAATATCAGGGTGAACTTCCCCTTTAAAGTTTTTTTAAACCATATGAATCACAATTTCCTGAAACAAAATCATTCCAAGGCACCCTCTCTCTCTAAGTGCCATATCGTTTGACTTTGGCGATCGTGCTGCTCCACAACCCTCGGCTCCTAGCCTTCTGTATTAGTACCACTTTCACTCCTCTCTCTCTTCCAAGGTACAGTGAAACAAAACAAAATACCCAAACTTCATGAGTTATTTGTGTGACATTTGGAGAATGCTTTTTAGTGGGCACATGGAAGTGAAACAGTTTGCCAACCTCACAGGGTAATTCTGTTGCCAACAGCATATCAACGTTTGAGCTTCTTGTGTACATTGGTAAACAATGATGTACCGGTATTCAAATACATGACTGTATTTTTACTCCATACTCCTAATAATTGTTTTCAGAATCCTGTGGCAGGCACATTCTACTTCTTCAGATAAACATCTGGTGGTAATTGTGTTTTATTCTGCTATAATCTACGTTTGATTTACCAGAGCTCAAAATTGTGTGCATCATATCGTTTCAAAGTACGTTAAATACCATGTCTTATTTTCTCATTTTTGCCACAGAGCGGCTATTCTGTACTGTCTTTCGTCGAGGTTCTATGGCCAGAGTTTTCTATATGGCACTTATTTGCTGCCGTTCTTCACTACCAAACCAAATACAACGCAGTACAAGTAAGTATTACGGACAGATAGCGGATTCTTGCCATTGCGCAACACCCTTGGTGTCCATGCCAAGCATGGTGGGATTTTAGGGGGGAAAAGGGGACAAATTATCACTGACAAGGGCACCAACAAGGGCAATAGATTGTGTACCAAAATATCATTACTTCTAGCTCATCCGACTTGTCTTGCACGTAGTGAAATCTCTTCACAAAGTATTCTACTGATACAAACGTTGTCTCTAATCTCCTATTCGACTGTTTGCAACATGAGCATGGAGAAGAAGTTCATCATTCAGTGGAAGGAAATGTGTCAATCACATAGTTACAAACTGCAGTGCAGTACTTCCGCACTGCATTGTAGAAGTCCTCTTTCTCTGATGAGGACAGCTGGGGGGTGTTTCACAAAACTTGTCATCAGTGACAAAGCTACTCAAATCCTTCCTTCTGATTGGTATTCAGCAGATTTGTCACTGATTTTTTTGTCATTTGTCATTAAAAATTGGTTTTGTGAAACGCCCCCAAGTTCTCATGAAAGAACATCCTTCACTGCATGTCCGAGAATGAGATCTTCATTTATTTTCTGAATACATGGTTGTTTGTAATCACACTGGTCGAGTGAGCTGGCATTAGCCATCACACTAGGCTCAACAAAGCAAACCAAGACATCACCAAGAAATTCATGCAGTTTTTCATGCACAAGATGTATTTTAGGTGCCTCTTCTTGTAGCTCTCAGTTTAGTTGATTGAAAATTGGGATAGTGTTTTGGAGAAAGACGCAGTACATTCTGGGTTTTTTTCCGTGAACTTTGCTGAGATGTCACAAGCCTTGTTTCTACTTTGCACAGGGGGGGCGTTTCACAAAACATGTCATCAGTTACAAATGACAGTTTTTGTTATAAGCTATTGAAATCCTTGCTTCTGATTGGTTATCAACAGATTTGTCACTGAATTTTGTCATTTTGTCATCGAAAAAAGGCTTTGTGAAACGGGTCCCAGGTGTCACATCTTTGCTGCTGTCTTTATGAGATAGTTTGCTCTTTGCATTTACACCAGTGTCTCTCTCTCTTTACTGTAACATGACTTTGTACCTGCATACAATTTTGACGCACCCACAGTAGAGGATGTAGTTGCACTCTTAGCGCTAGGATCACTTGGTGGAAATGGTTTCCTGCTTGAGGTTAGGAAACCACTGCTTGTTGTGGATTTCTTGGCCGGGCTTGTACTGCCACTGCTTGTAGATGGAAACGTCTTGGATGAGCTATTGACAACACTGCCTTTGGGGTCAGATGGTGTTGCACTACCAGCAGGAGATACTTTCTGTTACTTGGATGAATTATGAGCAGAAGAATCCTTACATTTCCTCTTACCAGATTCAGATTCTGTCTGGAAGTCGAGTTGTAGTGGTACCCACTGTTCTAGCAATCAGTCAAGGGCCCTTTTTAGCGACAGCCACCTGGTACAGACGTGTTTAAGTATGGTATGATTCTCAACACCACACACTGCTTGGATTTGTTTGTAGTCTTTATGACTTGATATTTCTAGGTAGTAGAAGATTGAAACCAACATGTCATCAGGGGAAACCGAAAGCTATTTTGCCCCCTTCTCGGCCGCTAAGTGAAGCCTGTGACACAGGCATCCCAAGATGAATACGTGGGGAATTTCTTTCTTGATGAAGGCAGCAGTGCCATTCCTTACACCTATCATAACGGCCGTGTTACGGCTCTAACAACAGTAACAATATTTCAATTCCTTGACTAAGTAACTTCTTACTTTAATATTAGTAGCAAGACAAAACACAGAAAAACACCCCATCCACAAAGAAAATAAAAAAGGACGCACAAGAAGGGCCAATTCAGTAAACAAGCGCACCATTCATTACTTGACCCAGTGTTCGAGCGAGGGCAGTTGTCTTCATTCTTTTGGGAGCGAAGTTTGCTGCAATGGTGCTATCCAGAAACATTGTCTTGAATAGATCGCTGAGATGATCAGCAGCTGCAAAATGGATGTTGTGCTGAACCAAAAAATTTGCCATCAGTGTTTCTGCTCTGATTGTTGAATAGTCAGTCTTTTTGAACAATTGTCGAAGATCCTGACATCTTGCTGCACTTGAAGCCAAGCTGACATGCTTTTTCAGTTGCAAGTGTGCTTGTATATCGTTCGCACCTCCGTGTGAAATGTTGAATTCAGAATTACACAGCTCGCAACGTGCAGGGAAAATGTCTTTTTCAGAACGTACAATGCATGGTCATTTGGTAGTATATTCCGGTCGGAAAGTTTGTTTCCTGGATTTTGACGCCATGATCCACAAATGTTGATAACTGAAGTTAACAATGATAAAATCCAGATAAGATCCCAATTGAGCAGCCCCGAAGAAATAGGCAACGGCGTACCACGTATCATACCCGGATTCCAGTGCGATGTCGCGGCGTGCATACAGTACAGGGCTAGGCCTGGGCACGTATGTGATACAAAGCGCAGGGCAAATACAAACTGTGTACAAATCAAACACGAAGGTTCTTCTTCTTCTTCCAGTGTAAGTGCTGTTTCAAGGGGATGAAGATAAAACGCACTGATTGTGTGTGTATATGTGGAGACTTTCACATATCCTGTTATTCCACATTTTAACTTTTTGTTCTTGTTGTGCAGGTGCATAATATACATGTGTAAGTAAAAACATTCCAGGGTTGTTTGCAACGTGCACAGCTTGGGGCCCCCTTATCACCGTTCTGCGTGCATCGTTTGAAGTCATAGGTGCATAATACACATACGACACAAAGCCCATGATCAAAAATTAAGAAAAACGTTACAAACGTACAAAAAATGTACTGCCGTATTCATAGCATAAAAACGTAACAAATACAGCAAAAACGGAACAGTTGGCATCTCTGCATGTTTATGCTTGTAAGTAAACAACTAGGTGATCAACGGCTTTAATTCCTCTCAGAGGGACTTGGTAATGAGGATTAATGCCTTACCAAAAGGCACAAGCGCATTGACTTGGTTTTGAAACCTGGGACCTCCCGGTTTAATAATACAAGATCACTGCTCTTTCACTGAGCCATCGCGCCACACTTTGTGCTAGGATATAAAATCCAAGGAAAGATGAACAGATTAGATGATTTGACCTTGCATGTAATCATCATGAATAATATCAGCACAGATGACATAGTCCAGTTCAAGGATATCTTCAGAATTCTTGCTGAATATCTGTAACCTGCCAGTAGAAAGTAGCTAGAAAAAACTATGCCATTATTACGTGGAAATTCCATCAAAATTAGACTTGCTTGAAAGGCAATAAGTCCAGACTTGTAAACAGACTCTAAGAAACTTGGCGAATGTTTTAAAGAAACCCTTCAGATATCAAGTGTGAAATTTTACAGTCGTAGGTTCTGAAACTTTTTTGTAAGAAATGAAAGTCTATCGTTGGTTTCATATTGTTGCAGAGAGAGCTATCAACAGATATAGCGGTCTCATTCATTTTGAATTACTTCCAAATTCTGTTCAAGTCTAGAAAATAAATATCTGGAATTAAACATTCAACAGCCAGTTTCAATTTGTTGTCTTCATTCGGTTGTAGGTTCCTAATAAAAGACCTGTTCAAAATACCACTGGATTCATGGAACTTCAGCTTTTTAGGGCTGCAAATGGGGCATACCATCTTTTTTTAATACCACAGGACCGTTTCATTTCTTTACAGAGAGCAAAGGAAGCGATGCTGGACAACAGGCGGAGAGCCGTCCTGGAATCGGATCACAGATGCGTTCTAGCTCAATCAAACACCAGCAAAGAAACGTCACTCTCGGATCGCAAAGAAACGACACTCTCGGATCACATAGCAATGCCAAGCAATGACGATGCCTTCCATAAAACACTCTCAAAGTACACTAGCGATCGCGAGTCAAGGATAGCCAAGTTTCTAGGAGCGCTCAACAAAAGGAGAGAAGACTTTTTAATGAGTTTACTACCAGAAAGGACTCGATGCCAAATCGTAGCGTGATTCTGCAGTTGGAGTAGCTTTCCGCATTTCTTTTTTCTTTTTAATATTCCTAGATTTTTATGAATGAATTTATGAGAGAGATTATTGTGTTTATATTTTGAACAATTATAAAGAATGTGAATTTGTCTGAAATTATCATTAATGACAAATGAGCTATATATGTTCCAAATCAATTTCTTTACTTCTTCACAGTGACATCATCAAATGCGGAATAAAACATCTTCTCTTCGAATTGGCAACGCTAGTATTTCTTTAGTTTCTCCTGCTATATTCTTCCAATCAAACTTAAAAGTGAGATATTATAAATTGCAGTATTAAAAATCATTGAAAATTGATGGGACAAAATCATGTTTTGCAATCACTTTGTTGCCATTTTGAAGATTAGAATGCTTTCTTCCACTGATTATTGAACAGTATAATTTCAATCGAATAATTTATCACTTTGAAACTTCAGAGGAGGATGTAAGAATATGTGGACTGCCTAAATGTATTGAATACATTGCTCTTTAATATATCTTGCATTGAAAAACATGTATTTTTCATACTATAAATGTATTTAACATGCTCATCCATTCCCTACTTCTCGCTTCTGGGCCCCGCTGCATAAAACTTACGATTGATCGTAACTTTGCCATCAATATTAACTCCAATGGCAACGTCACTCAACAGCCAATCAAATCAAAGTTTCCATAGACGTAACCATTGATTGCAAAGTTACCATCAACAGGAAAGTTTTATGCAACAGGGGCCCTGGGTTCATTTCATTTGAGACTTGCCATCGATTTATGCAAATCTTGGATACTCACCCTTAAAGTAAACCTGGCAAGACATTAATCTATGTTTGCCACTCTCAACCCTGGTGCAGTTAGCGGGTACCTGCTAAGATTAATTTCTTGAAATGCACCGAGTGCCGACGATGATTGCCAGAAATTTTTAATTGTTGGATAGTCCAGCTGGGCCCAGTTGCATAAAACTTACCATTGATGGTAACTTTGCCATCAATGGCAACTACCATGGTAACAGGGCTCCACAGCCAATCAAAATCAAGGTTTCCATGGTAGTTACCATTGATGGCAAAGTTACCATCAATGGTAGGTTTTGTGCAATGGGCCCAGCAAACTATTGCATGCTTTTTTCATGAAAAGACATGTGATAGTCTCAGTAAATGAATCCAACATGATCCAGATCAACCAATCATTTAATTAAGATCTAGGAGTGAGTTGTATAATATGCTTTATTATGTAATATGTTTGGTAATTTGGACCAGCAATATATACATAAAATAATGAATTCATAAAAACACTTGCACAGATGTGGACATATAGGACTACATTTTCTTGTGGTGATCTCCATTTCTTCTGTTCCCATGCTTTTTACTCAGTTGTTGGACACACAGGCTCAAATTTAAACCCTACGGTGGATTTAAGCTCAGTCTAAAGTCGAGTTGAGGTGTAAGTTGACACTTTGTTAAACACGGCTTAGACCCACCAACGGGTGTCGATGCATTGCTAAAACACAAATTTGTTATACAGACATTCGTAGATGAATTCACCCACATACTGTACATGATCTATTATTCTGTAACAAGTGTCATTACATATTTAATTTGGGGATTCCAGAAATATAATTTGATTTGTAATCAGAGGTGTTGTGGTACAGTGGTTCATTCACTTGACTCTCAATCCAAGGGTTTAGGGTTCAAATCTCAGCCCTGTACTAACATTATTTTTAGCAAGATATTAATCCGCATTTGCCATTCTCCACCCAGGTGTAAATGGGTACCTTGCAATTGCTGGGGCAATAATCATTGCAGGGCCCTCTGGAAGAACAGCATTGATGCTGATGAGGCCTCCCTGGTTTAAAAAAAGCATTATTTTGATAAAATACCACTTTTCTGTTTTTATCCCTCACAATACCGAACAGAATTTTATCAATTCTCATTATTTATGTACTTATTATCAATGATATAGTACAGGATATTATTTGCAAGCCTTATCATATTAAAGGTAATATTTATTTATCTAATGAAATATGAATATGTATGACAAAAATGTGAAAAGCTTCATACAAGGCAAGTTAAAGTTATTTCAGCAGTTGAATGGACAAATTTATTCACTTTTTGAAACAGCTCAGCAAATCAAATGTAATGTTATTTCTGCTTATATACCACGATGTTTGTAAGAAAAGAGGAGAGAGCTTATATTTTCTCTATTCATACATGTACATGTATTTCTCACTTCTTTGTTCTACTTCTTGTTTTACTTCTTGTTTCATATGCTTTGACGACATTTGCTTTGACGACATTTGCTCCAGGCTCTACTATCTGTATAAGCTGTTATTTTCACAGGTTTTATTTACGGGAACTTCCCAAATCATTCATTGATCGTGAATTTAACAACGCACAAATTGCGGATGGTGACTGTACACTATAGCTCAAGTAGTCACCGGGACGTGCGGTACAGTTTGAGACAGCGGTCGTTATTGGGCACTCCAATGGATTATTTCATATATTTCCCCACAAAAAATAACAACTTAATTATTCATATCCTTACCAACTTTTATAATTTTGTATGTATGAGACAAATTGATTTGTTCCGATTGACTCTCCTTGAGAATGTGATATATTAAATCTTAATCTTTAGTATTCAACAAAGGCCCTAATTTCAACCAGTCCACCACCTTTCATTCTAAAGTTTAAAAAAACAAAAAACATGAAATATAAAAGGGGTATGAATAATTAAGTTGTATTTGGTAGTGGTTGTGGCTTTACGCGAATTGATCCTTGAACCCTTGATCCTGGAAAATATTGGCTTATACAGTCTTGTCAAAGATGTACAGGTAGGGTTATAGTTAGGTTCTTTATATTAGGGTAACGTGTAGGTATATGGTTTGGTCCAGGGTTAAATTAGGAATAGGGTTAGCGTGGTGAAATAGACCAGGGCCCCCGTCTTACAAAGAGTTGATATCGATCGCAAATGTACATAAGAGATAGCAGACTGCAAACTTGTGATTGATTGGACTTGCGATTGATTTAGATCAATCGTAACTCTTTGTAAGACGGGGCCCACTTGTCGCTGGAGCATATTTGTTATAAGAATCCATCTCAACTTGAAGAGAAGTCTGACTGAGATTGCACCAAATATTAATTCCAATAAATGAATGTATGCCATGTTTTACAGACATGTGATGATTTGTGTGTATTGTTTGTAGAGATGTGAAATACATAACAAATCCTCTGTAGATGCCAAAAGGTGCGAGAGAGAGTGAGGGGGTGGAGGGTAGGGGTAGAAAGAGATAGAGAGAGTGGAAAAGAGAGGGATAGATGCAGAGAAAGGCAGAAAATTGTACTGCAATGAATATACATGTGATATACTGTACATGTAAACCTAACTTAGAACATGTATTTTAAGATAATTACAAATATTTATGATATACTGACAATCAAAGAAAACAAGCCATAACACTTTGATGTCTTCTGGTTTGGGATGATAATCTTTATTAATTCTACCTCACATTTTTGCACATCCACACAACTCTCAAATCGCAGAGGGGTTAGCATCACAGGACAAAAGCCCACTGAGGAAGCACAATGACTTTCCTTTGTTTTAACAAGCTCGTCCAATATAGCTTTCAAACAACTATTACATGTCATTGCTCAGCACTCTACAGCATTGTAACATGTTTGACCAGTAGATAAATAGCGAAATACAAGTGCTTGACAAGAACAAAGGTCAATTAATAAAATTTGCAACATCACAGATGCCTCTTTGAAAAATGTACAATTTCAAGATTTTCCTCGGCTGAAGTGAATGATTGCTTCCACAAATGAAAGATCTAAAAAGCAACTTCCGAAAGATGGTAATTTCTTCCAAATATTACTGGCAAGTTTTGCTGTGTTTTTTCAAACTAAAAAATAGCTCATTAGCTTTATTTTAATTCCTATAAATAATATTTTTTTCTTTGCATAATCAAGGAGGTACAATGCAGGAAATAAAAACGGCTCTTTTTGATCATTGCCTGTTTAAGAAAGACAGTTGATATTATTTGGTTTGGTACATAATCGCATTCTACAATTAAATAATGTTAATGCCAATAGGATTTGAATACTATTAAACAGGAATCATAAAATACTGGATATAACATGTATATACATGTAGCTTAATACAACAGAGGTAATGATATACAGAGTACCACAATATTTTTTACAATTTCACTAGAACACCTCTATGACCAATATTTGGCAATGTGAGACATATAAATATTTTGATATTCTTTCTAAGACAGTGCATCAAGAAATATATTGGCAATGGTTGCAGCTGTAATTTGCATATGTTTTTCCTCTAGTACATGTACCTTGCAAATACATATACACATACAAAGGTAGATAGCGAGTCGCTTACATTTCTATTTATTGTTATATTTTCCACTGAGGTATTAAAATAATGCATAAGGACACAATTATTTTTGTCGGCTCGCAACCAGAAGGATGTTAACTCTGTGTTAAAGGGATCCGGTAACTTTGTCTCAGATTCTGAAATAAAATTCTGGATTTAGCTCATGATGCAATGATAATTATAAACCTTTAGGTCAGTCAGGAACCCCATGACTTTTACAAGCCGATCGCCTGTCTGATTATCAAGATATTTATGATTGGAATTACAAATTTTGAAAACCGTTCGCCTGACGGTTTTCATAACACTACAGTCTATTGGGGAAAACGAGTATGGTAAAACCGGTCACTAAAAGATTTTTACTTTTTTGAGGCACTTCTTGATCATTTTGAAGCGCAATGTTTTTAGGGCTTCAATATTACACCATATCACAGACACTGATAACACGTAGGGCCGTGTACCTCAGATTTAACATTGTTAAACGATCCCTTTAAAAGTATACAATTTAACACCCTTCTGGCACCAAACAGACAATGAAATCTATCCATTACCTTTGGCTGAAAGTACATGTTGTCCATGGAAAGATATTATCAATAAGGCGCACTATATTTTGCATATTGCATTCTATTTTCAATCTTTCCATGTAAGCAAGACGACTGGCAGTACTCTTTTCATATATATATATATATATATATATGTTGCATTGTCTACATGTAATTCGTTACCGGTAATCAGAACTCTACCAACATGTGTACCTCGGAATATGGTAACGCAAATGTAAGAAGCAACTATGTTGAATATATTTGTTGTGTTCTGCAGAAATGTTCATAACGCTCGTAATTCACCTGTATGAATGTTTTCTGGATCGTTGATGGAGAGAATTTCTTACTGTTCCGAGGAGAACTTTGCTATTATATAGAGTTTGCTTGGTGTCAGGAATAAATAGACATACCCTGAAGTGTTATTACCTCTGATAGTCCAGTATGTGGAATTTCCGTAACGGAATACCAGTTAGGTGAGGTAACGATTAACATTATTCAGTCACCACAGCGTATGTTTTCTTTGTGCTTACTTATTCATAATAGATACCTGGTACTAATTGTCTCTCTGCTTGTGAACTATATTTCTCATATTGAATGTATTACATGTTTCTTAAAACAAAAATTTTGATTTCTTACTCCACCACAGTCTCTACTAAAAATATATATTAAGGAGCTGTCAAGTACACAAGTGCACACGCCCACAACATACAATTGTTTTCACATGAAAACTTCCCCAATGGTACTCATAACCATTTCGCCTTCTTTACTTTTGTGCATCTTTTTTCACACGGATAAAAACATAAAACAGTTATATAATAACGACTAGTCAAATAAAATACTGAGTCCCAAATTCATTTCATCAACATCACCACACATATATACCACACATACACAACGCTTTACATAATTCATTTCAAAATATGGATAATTAGCCGACCTTAAGAGGTGGGATATATATGCATACTCTTGTTCCTATAAATACTATAACCACCCAAATGTCACATTGCAAAATAGACTCATCTATGGCATATAATTGTTTTCTTCTATAGATATATATCTCTTTGGAAGGGATAATTAAATAATGTCCACTATAGATCGAGGGTTCAGTAACACAAAGACGTTACTCCATATTTTTCCCACATGAGTATTCGATATCAAAATGTTCACAAAAATGTGGGCTTTCCAGGAAACACAAAGACTTAACTCCACCCAACACCCCATTGAAGTCAATGGCTAGTGAAACATACATGTAGACTTAACTCCTTAAGGCCCAAGTGCTCAGTGACACATAAACCACTTTTTCTCAAAATGGCCGAAATGGAGTTACGTCTTTGTGTCACTGACCCCTCAATTTCTTTCTGGTTAATTTCGCGGAGCTAACGGCATAGAAAGCATCTAGTACTTTGACTCGGTGGTCGGCCAGTCATAGTAGTCCGGTGTGAAAGACTCATACTCGTAGTCGTATACGCACTTCCGTACGTACGCCTCCATATCCTCCGGCCGAGGATACTTGGATGCCATCCCGGTCTCGTAAGCGTACTCGCCGACGCGGACAGCGATCTTGACAGAAACCTCCCTCACGTCCTCAAGAGGGGGGTAGACTCGTCCTTCGTCCAGGTGGGCTTGGGTTACCAATTTGGCAATGCACTGGATTGGGTTAAGGATTTTGATTTTAAAAAATTGATTAGTTGATCACAAAACTCCTTTCTTCTTTTCTCTCTTTTTTATCACTTTCATTTTAAATTCTACTGAACAATAAATTTGATTCCTGTTGTAGTTAGGAACAAGGTTCCATTTGATAAATAGATTGTTTTCAATTCTTTTTTAATTACCGGTAGACTTTTGATCCCCAAATTGGCAGCACCTAGTCAAAGCAAACTAATCCTCTGTCATACATTGACAATTTCATTACTGCATTAGGAAGTACATGTATCTCATCATTATGTTTCAGCTAAAATAACATTCTTGAAGGAAGAATGAAATAGTGAATGAAAAATGATGCCAAATCTGATTCACTCAGATTGATAAGATTCTAAAAAATCAAAGAAAAAGAAAGAGAGAGGACAATAAAGAAAGATAGAGAACAATAGAGAAAGAGAATGGGAGAGATGGAGAGCAAAAGAGGGGGAGAGATGGAGAGAAAAAGAGGGGGAAAGAGAGAGAGATCAAGTGAGAAGATAAATTACGGTGACCTTGTAACTATCTTACCTTTGCTGCCTCGAGGAAGATGGAATCACTGACATGCTTGATCCCGAAGGCGATGATACCCAGAGCCACACCAGGGAAGACGTAAGCGTTGTTACCTTGTCCTGGTATCAAGGTCTTCCCGTTGGGTAATGTGAACGGATCAAAGGGACTTCCACTGGCAAAGACGCACTGACCCTGTGTAAGCAAAGAGACAAAAGTTGAAGGGGTTGGAGTGACTAGAGGAGGCGCAATAGCTAAGTCGGTAGAGCAGTGGTCTTGTAATCCGGTTACCCGGGTTCGAAACCAAGTCGATGCGCTAGTCCCCTTTGGTAAGGCATTAATCCTCATTGCCAGGTCCCTCAGAGAGGACCTAAAGCCGTCAGTCTTCTGGTTGCTTACTAACAAGCATTTATTGCTTTCTTAGCTGTCAGGTAAAGTAACCACCACTACCACAACATATGTAAGCTTATGTGAACGGATCGAAAGGACTTCCACTGGCAAAGACACACTGACCCTGTGTAAGCAAAAAGAAGACAGTTGAAGGTGTTGGAGTGATTGGAGCTTATGTGAACGGATCAAAGGGACTTCAAATGGCAAAGACGAGCTGACCTGTGCAAAGAAAATGACACAAGAAAGGTGATGGACTGATTGGAGCAATATGTGACAGGATCAAAAGAACTTTCAAAGGCAAGGACACACCGACCCTGTGCCAGGACATTGACAAAAGATGCGAGTGATGGACTGATTAAACTCAATCAAAGCATACACTGTCCAAGTGCAATTATTACCATACACTTGTCATATTATGATGTATAGTAATGTCAGGGTAAATGTAAGGAATTCCCAGGTCTCTTCTTTTTATGTGTATGTGTGTAAGGTGTGTGATTGATTGGGAAGAGAGAAACAAATTGGATTTAACAGATCCATTTGTGGCCCTTAGAATCACTCAAACAACATTTTCCAACACATTTGACGCCACATATCTCTTATCTTTGACTTGAAGACACGACCAGCGAGGGAGAGGGACAATCTCCTCTCCCTCAGATAGGACATAAAGAATGGAGTTGATTGGTGTGGCAGAGCCTTTGCTCCTACACCTTGAGACCACATTTTCTTTCACAGAGACTCTGAATAGATGCTAGTACTCTCATATAGTAGCCTTCAAGCACAAGACTAAGTTTCAACATGTCAACACAGAAATCCTTGTATCTTGCCACACCTACACCAGCTTGACACTGCTTGTTGTCAGCATATGAGCTTCTATACATAGCCTACATTTGTATGTCAGAGTAGTCTCTGGCAAAAATACTTCAGACCTTACATATTTTCATGAGTGACACACGTCTCTTGCAAGAGATTCAGGCACCGAAAGCACCGTGCTAGATAGAATGACGAGAGATCAGCAGTTTTTGGTGTTTCCTGGGGTGGGTGGCGTAGAGGTAAATTGGTTGATGAATTGGCATTGCTGTTTATCATTGAACTATTAAATCATCAATATGTATGTAGTATAAGAAGTTTTGGTTTGTTTGTTTGTTTTACCTGACTGCTAAGAAAGCATGTGTATGCTTGTAAATAAACAACCAGGGGACAGACGGCTGTAAGTCCTCTCCGAGGGACTTGGTAATGAGGATTAATGCCTAGAGCATCAAATTGGTGACGAGACCACTGAGCCATCGCCCCTCACTATGATTTGAATATACTTTATTCAAAGACCTCAAATGCTGTTAGTGTTATACTCATGCCACTTTGGCCAGCTGGCATGGTTCAAGTGGTCTTGAGCTTAGCCATTTTGACAGTGGCAAAGCGGCCTGAGAATTAAGCTTTATCACTAAAGGTTGAGTGGCGTCTTGGATATTTCAATGCCTTTAATTCATGATAAATGGACTAAGAGCATGGTCACATGGTGTTTAGCATTGTGAGGGAGAGGGCGATACATCCACAGAAGCAGTTTTACCGTAACCATGTGAAATGTTCACCACTTGATTTCAAAATGTGCATGCGATTTTAGGCATGTTTCAATTTGATAACCTTAAGATGTCTTGATAATTTCATTTGTTAGATACAGTGTAGCAGATAAAGGAAGGGGGTCTTGTGTGGCAATACTTGTATTGATGTATCTGCACAAATTTTGGTTCGTGGATGACGATTTCCCGAGTGTGTTATTTAAGGGATTCCAACGGTTGGATTGTGTAATGTGTATTAAAAACTGGTAAACTACAGTTGTTTTTATCTGTCTGAAACATGAAAAGCAGTATTCATTTGATTTTTTTCGCCCTGTGAGTGTAGCTATAGTGCAACACTAAAATTGCAGAGTTACTTTGCTGTTTAAAGTAGTACGATTCAGTGTTTTTTCTTGTTGGTTTGTGGCTACAGAGCATTGGATGTTTGGTTGCTAACAGGCTCGACATACGGAATGTTCAGAGGTGTGTTTATATTTGCTGATGTCGTAAAAGATCATGATGTGTGTTTGATCAACTGAGTTAAGAGCTGATGATTGTTCATGCGATGTTAGCCCAATACTCATAAAACATGTGGGATGAACAATCAGTGTATGTTAGGGGCGCAGACCAAATCCCTGTTAGTTGGGCTCATTTAAGATGTAATATTATGATAAAACAACTGGAACACTTGTAAAATGAGTAGAGTTCAGATCCTGTGATACATTGACAGTTGTATGTATTTGTTTTTCTATCTCATGAACTAAAAAACTGGCCATTGTATACAGGTGGCCTTTATATAGAGGTGGCCACTAATACACAGGTGGCCTGTATAGAGAGGTGACCACTAATACACAGGTGGCCTTTATATAGGTGTCCACTAATACACAGGTAGCCACTAATACACAGGTGGCCTTTATATAGATGTGGCCACTAATACACAGGTGGCCTTTATATAGAGGTGGCCACTAATACACAGGTGACCTTTATATAGAAGTGACCACTAATACACAGGTGGCCTCTATATAGAGATGGCCACTAATACACAGGTGGCCTCTATATAAGGTGGCCACTATTACACAGGTGGCCTTTATATAGAGGTGGCCACTAATGCACAGATGGCCTTTATATAGAGGTGGCCACTAATACACAGGTGACCACAAATACACAGGTGGCTTTTATATAGAGCTGGCCACTAATACACAGGTCGCCACTAATACACAGGTGGCCTTTATATAGAGGTGGCCACTCATACACAGGTGGCCACTAATACAAAGGTGGCCTTAATACAGTGTATACTGTATATAATACTCTGTATACAGGTGACCACGAATACACAGGTTTGCCTTTACTTACATTCGTGTGTGTGTAGGCCTGCTCCGCAGTGCACTCGGCCTTGCTTGTAGGGTTGCTTAGGGCGAAGATGACGGGGCGCTTGTTGAAGGACGCCATGGCCTTGAGGATCTCCGGGGTGAAGACGCCACTGATAGCAGCGGCACCTAGAATGAAATTGAAGGCAAAGCTATATAAAGGCAGATCAATAAAATCAATTGTAGAGGTGTCGTGGTCGAGTGGATATGTCACTGGACTGTGGATCTCAAGATCCGCGGTTGAAGTCCCGCAGCATCACTAATGTCCTTTGGCCAGACATTGATCTACATTGGTACCCGGTAGGATGCGAAAGTTAATGTGGTTAGATCAGCAAGTGTGCACTTGTAAAAATGATGCCTGGCTTGAATGCTCCCCAGGGAGTGGAAAATGTGCATACATTGTGTGCGGGTAAGCCTGAATCCGATGACTGGTGTAATAATAAATCTGTAAAGCGCATTGAGAGGGCCTGTGGTCCTGCAATGCGCTATATAAGAACAAACTATTATTATTATTATTAAGGTTGTCTGAGATAAACTTGTACAACAATTTCATCTTTGACTTAACCTCACATACTGCATCTATTAACCTAGTGGTGTCATGGTTTAGTAGATATGTCACCGGACTGTGGATCACATAGTTTGCGATTGGTTTAACTACAGCAGGAATGGCCTATGGCAAGACAGTAATATTATTATTATCATTATTATTATTATTATTATTATCATCATTATGAGTGAAGCCCCTAATTATATTCAATGCAAAAAAAATAAAAAATGAGGGGAATCCTTGGTTCCACATCATATATCATTGTTTGGATCACAAAACCTTCAACAGCTTCTTATATGCAGATTTAACTGTCTATATTTTATCACAATGCATACCAAGATGAGGCAAGTTCATGAGGTTTTTAAACTGTTCCTTTCCCCCTTTAATTGTTTCACTTACCTATAAGTACGGTTGGTTTGACTGCCTTGACTATTTCAGTTAGATCTGTCAGATCTTTATGTTCATGGGCGTAGCGACCTTTGTGCTCCGTGACTCCACCAGATGCTCTACCCTGTAAAAAATCAGTAAAACCAGGTAATAGTCATATTGTCCTAAGGCCATTCAATTGTTATTCAAACAATGTAGATTACTCACCGTGAAGCATCAAATCCAGAGCAAAAATATTTCAAAACCATTTTGAGTTGGTACATGTACATGTAAATCTTTTGGCCAGTCAAATGTTAATGAAATAAGAGTTTTTTTTCCCGGAAAACATACCCTGTAAATTGCCAACAAGGATTTGTAAACTATGGAAAATGCTGCCCTGATACAGTCCAGGAATTTTAAGGAATACCTTGTCAAGTTTTATTTCTACTTGGCGATAACAAAAAGTACTTTCAGGATAACTTAGGACACACTACTCATTGATGTACACAAATATTTGGTGATAGTTGTGTTGGATTTTCTTTCAGACTCCATAAAAGACAGATATGAAATTGTAAGAAGCAATTATTCCAATTTTAAATTAACCACTACACTAAGACACATTTTCTGCGTAAGTGAATTTAAGTTAAATGAGGAGAAACTGAGAGGTTAAAATCATCCAAATGATCTATCACTTTCCTTGGTGTTTTATTCCCTGTGAAACTAACTGAACTCTGTTGATAAAGTAAGCAGAATATCATTATACTGAACTGTCATCTTGTATATATATATTTGGTGTGGATGAACTGGGCAAGCATCTAGGCTGCCTTTCTGCTAGTTGTCTTTATCTGTAAGATCTTTTTTTTGTTTGGAGGGAGGATGGGGGGGGGGAGGGTTGTGGGCTTTTGCTGTTTTTTGTTTTAAGCATGGCTACCTGAACAATGAGCCCTCTGGAGTCGACGAGCCAGATTCTTTTCCTGGCCTCCTCTACGCTAAGTCCTTCCTCTTGCATGGCGTTCACGATCAGATCAGCTATTCCTAATGAAGCCTGTGAGAAGAGAGAAAAAAAGGAAATCAAATTATGTTTCCGGTTGCATGTAGATGTTAGTACTTCTGATGGTTGTAATAAGCAATTAGCCTTACTAGAGCTTGAATCAGACCAAACACGAACTAAAAAGACCTGTTTGATGTGAACTAATCTTGCAGAAATCTTCAATACTTTCTTCCTCTTCTTTCATTTTGGATGCGATACAAGAACTTTCAAACCATTATTACAACCATCCTGATGTAACTTTCATAATCTTCGAACCTTTGTAATGTATTGAACACCACATGGCCAAGTACCTTGTACTTGCCAAGAAATGGAAATGCTATATCCAGGATATATCGGTTCATATCCAGACAAAACAATACTTGCTTTATTATTATCATTATTATGATTAAGTATTTCGCATCACCTGTGCCTGAGAGGCGAAAAGCGAACTAAATCACAGTGACCCTTGGGTCTCTCCTCCTGGTATAACTGATTGGGTGTGTGCAGGTGGGCCACTACAAAAGAGGTTCCCCTACTCTTTTAGGAATAGTACAGTGGTTTCTTAACATGTAAAGCTGGCGACTCTCCTCTACACGGGGCCTCCTTCAAATGTCCTATCCGAGGGATAGAGTTTTTTCCATAGTGTGTTTAACATGGCCTATGAAACAAGGGAGGGGCACTTTAACACACAACACAGGGTTCAGTCAACAGCCTGGGTTGGATTCAAACCAATCATCTTTGGTTCAACAGGCAAACGCTTTACCGACTGAGCCAACTCGTCTCCTTAATATCATCTTACCTCACCGGCACCCTGGAAAAGGAACTTGTTATCACCCAGCTTGGTCTTTGTGATTCTCAAGCTGGCCAGAAATCCAGCCACGGCTACTGATGCTGTACCTGTAGTGACGTAAGGGGGAAATCCCATTCAGGACACAAGATATTGGGTGTGGTTCATTTAGTTGAAGATTAAAACACCAGGGTCCAATTTCACAAAACTTGTCATCAGTGACAAATGACAGCTTTTGTTGTAGAGCGAGTGAAATCCTTGCTTCTGATTGATAATCAGCAGATTTGTCACTGATTTGTGTCATGTTTCATTGTAAAAAGGCTTTGTGAAACACCCCCAGGTATATTTGGATAATTTAATTAACCCATTAAACAAAGAATATGATACGGTCAAACGATTATGATGCACTTTCAGGTACATTCACAACCATTGAACAACTATAAATATATAACAATCCTCATTTTCTACCGAAATAAATGGACTTTCAAGAGTGTTCTGAACTGGTCTAAAGATGTAGCACTTATTCATGAGATTACTCCTTTACAATCCACTAACTAATAGAGCCAATTCAGTGCTTTGTGACTGATGTGATGGTTATTTTACCTGACTACTAACAAAGCAGGGACCTGGTAGTGAGGATTAATGCCTTACCAAAGAGCACTAGCGCATCACCTTGGTTTCGAACCCGGGTTACCGGATTACGAGACCACTGCTCTACAGACTGAGCTATTATTGCGCCTCCACAATGAAGCACAATGTTAAGTATTTACAGTCCAGGAAAAAGAGCGAGGCAATTAGAAAGACATCGAGACAGCAACACAGACACAGACAAAGAGACAGGTGGAGATAAAGACAGAAAGATATAAAGATGGAAAGAAAGGGTGAAAACTTTAACAGCTTTTGACCATCTAATTCCATATTTGAAGATTATTTTCATTATTTCATTGTCCTCACCCTGTATATCATCATTGAAGACGGTGTATTTGTTGCGGTATTTCTCAAGCAGTCTGAAGGCATTGCTGTTGGCGAAATCTTCAAACTGGATCAGGCAATTCTGTCCGTATCTAGAACAAAGCACACACAACCATATCATGTGTTATTGATTTGATATATGAAGAAGTCATAGTTTGGATCAAAGAGGGCAGGTCTTTTTTCTATTCTGCAAATAATTTCTTTCCCTTAGACAGTCATACAGTGGCAGCAAGTGCCTGGACATATGCTTCAAATATTGCTTTGAAAGAGCATGCACAAAATCAGCAGGCAAATCTTTTTTTTATTTTTACAAGAATTATTTCTAGAGAACAGACCTTCTCTTCAAACTGTACATTCTTTCTTCCGTCTGCTTATAATGCGAGCTTAATGACATTGGTCCATGATTTATTTTAACTTTCAACTATATTGTAAAATTACAAAATTTTGAATAAACAAAACTTCACAAAAATTGCAAGTCGTATTAAAAGATGTGTCAAAGTATTGTGCCAGGAAAACTGATTGAATCACGACATATTCTTGCAATCTGTGACAGTTACTTGCTGTGAAAATGCCATTCAGTTACAACGGCTTTGCTTGCAAGTCACAAATGTTGCAGGTTCTACAAAAATATGCTTGGAATCGTCAAGGAATGTCCTGGGGGCGTTTCACAAAGACCAAGATCGATTTAAGTTGTACTTGAACTATGGCAGGCCATTCATGCCACTGGTTGCTGGCATTGGTCTCTCAAGGGGCATACAATCATGGTCACAAATCCACGGAATCCACATTTTTTTATAGTTTATTATTGAAGGAAAAAATATTATCTAAAGATCATTATTTCCGAGGTCCTTCTCCTCTTATTTTACATCTGGTTCAAGACTTTTTGAGTGCATAAATCGCCTACCATAGTTTAGTGCAAGTCTTAAATATAAATTAAGTTTACAATGGAAGTACAGTAACTTTTTTTTCTGCAATGAACTATCATAAAATGTAGATTCTGTAAATGTGTGACGTCCCTTGAGAGACCAATGATGAGAGCAACCAGTGGCATGAATTGCCTGCCATAGTTAAAGTCCAACTTAAGTTGATCTTAGTCTTTGTGAAACAACCCCGCTGGAGTATATAGTAGTGTTGTGAGTATCTACTAAGAGTACTAGCATCTCCAAATTTAAGTAGACTCTTGTAATGTATGACCCTAATCCTCACCTTTCTACCACTGCTTGCATGAACTCATCAATAAGCTCGTCGTAGCTTTCAGATCGATCCCTCTTGTCCTTCAAACCAATGTAGAGGGGGTCATCACGGAGTGACTGGGGGAGGGGGGAATAGTTCAAAGATAGTTTGAAAGACATGTGAAATACTGAAAACTAGTGACAGAAGCAAATAAATGGATTAGTTTAACTCTTTATCATTATGACTGGACTTTTAACACCATCAGAAGAATTATCATTTATACTTTCATTGATATACCTGTAACATGATGACAAATGTTGAATAGCTTTTGTTATTGTCTCGGGATCTGTTTGAAAATTAATAAGTATAACCTACAATATGTGGCATGGTCAGTGGATATGTCCAGAGACTGTGGATCACATGGTTTGCAGTTGGAGTCCCTGCCAAGGCACGGTTGTTCAATTGGAAAGACATTAATCTACATTTGTTACCCTCAACCCAGGAGAAGTCAATTGGTACTCAGTAGAGAGAACTTCCTTGAATACTTGAACGACTTAAAGCTTATCAGTACTAGTTTATAGGTGTGATTAGACCACCCTTCAAGGTCACTGCACAGGTGGTTATCTTATCAACTCAGCTCTCAAATAACATAAGACAAAGAGGATCACATAAAGAAAGAAAAAAAGAAAAAAAGAAAAAAAGAAAAAGAGGATCATGGGGGACCATACCAATTAGGTATTGTTTTCTATATAGAGGGAGCAAGTAGCTACAAGTAGGACAGTGTGACTTTAAAAGAGTAGCTATGCTAAAGAAGGGATAATAATACTATTCAGCACTTGGTATCCTTGGGGAAAATTCAGTATGAATTTAAAATAGGTTTATCATCATTTTGAGCGAAATCATTTTGAGGGTTAAATTACCTGGCGGTCCGTTCCAACGTCGATCATGACCGGTAGACAATGGGATGGATGTACCCCAGCAATGGCAGTGTACAGGGCTAGCTTACCCACAGGAATGCCCATACCATAACAGCCCAGATCGCCTAGACCTAGGATCCTCTCTCCATCAGTTACAACGATAGCCTGGAAGAGTAGTAGAAGAAGGGAAAGCAACATTTGGTTAAAAAATACATATTATAAGAAATATTAAAAAAAAACATTGCAGGAAATTATTAACTCTCATTAACATTTCAGAAAGAGATCTTATTGATGATTCCATTTGAGTCTGTTCATCCATTTTAGAAACATTACTTGCATCGTACTGGTTGCACCTAGGCCCTGTTTTGCAGTTTTCTAAACAGATGTAGATTCAAATCAACCACAATTTGATATCAGTTGCAACACTGTACAAAAGAAAAAGAGGTTTGTAAGTTTGCCAATAGGGACTTTTAGATTTGCGTGGACTGATATGTGTGACGTCCATTCAAGGCAGTGCATTAAAAGGACGTCGATTGTAGCAATCCCCATTGTCTTCGTGCGAATCTAAAAGTCCCTATTGTTTCCCTTTGGCGGTTGCTATAAACAGGTTTGACTGTATATCTTGATTTTGTATTAATTCGTTCCTTTTCAAGGAAGCACTGCCTGCTGTGGGTGGTAAGAGAGGAAGCACGAGGTCAAACACGCGATTGTTGACAGGAATTTAGGAAACAATAGAAGGAGAAATGAAAGACAACGACCATCCGCACCCCTGGATGAGTTAGCAAATCACCACACGTTGGGGTTGTTTGTCCCTGCTAATGGTAGGATATCAGTTGTCATTTATTTTATTTTATTTTCTTATTAGAAAATTCAATTATATAAATTAAAATCTTGTTTAACATGAAATTGACAGTCACAAGCCTGAAGGACAACAAAATATCAAGTGTCAGGCCATTTAGGAATTACTTCCTTGCATGTACACGTATGTCAATTGTCATGGAAGTAAATGAACGTGTACTTTGTAATATTACTGAGCTTTGCAATACAGGTACTACTGTCACTATCTAAGATTTTCACCAATATATAACATCCTTGAGCATGGAGATTTCAGGGGGGAGGGAATAAAGACAATTTCTCTCTAAGGGCAATTCTTTTCTCTCTCTAAAAATAGAGACAAGGTTAAATAAATGTTATAAGCAAACATTTCTTGGTCGAACCACCCCCTTGTGATGCAACTATGCAATATTTCATTCGACTTGGACGTAAGGTTAACAAATACCTGTCAAGAAGCCTTGCTGTACAAACAGAAACATTCTGAAGTCCATTCGTAAATAGACCATTTTCATACTGTAATCAAATTTAATGCATAAATCTTTGTTTAAAGTGCCATGTTATCAATAATTTATTCACCTGTTTCCAATAATTGTATTTCAATACTCAGAATGTGAATTGCACACATTCTGTGTTGTTAGGTACCGTAGGACAAGCCATAATGTTTGCCTTACCTTGCAACAATTACTGTAAGCAATTTACATTCTGATTTTTCAATTAAAATTATTTATAACAGGTAAATTAAATAATTTCTTTAACAAAGATTTATGCATCAAATTGGATTACATTACAAAATTTTCTACCGTTGGACAACAAAGATTAAGACATAAGAAGGACTTGATGAATTATAACACTATCCTTTTTAGATCTTATACAAATAAAATAGCCTTTATCTCTCAAGGCAGGTATAATCTTTATGATTCTAAAGGTGCAAATAGCTGGTTGACGAATATTACCAATAGCTCTGTTATCTTGAGTTGGTCGATTACCAAAGCCTTCTTATTTGCTGACTGCTCAAGTGTCAATACCCAAATACCATCTACCTCTTTGATTAATGTACATGTAAGCAGTTTGAACTTGGTTAATTACCACTTCATATCACATCAAAAAGCTAAATGCTTACTTTTTATTGTTAGGCAAATCATAACAATAATAATCAACCTGTTTTGCAGTCCATATCTAAATATTAACAACAAGCCACTTTTGCAACTACCATACATGCATAATTTGTAAGGTCACCTTTAAATGTTCTCTTTCTTTACTAAATGTATCTTTCTTGAGCTTCCATGTCTTAAAGGGGGTGTAGCATGACATGTGTCTTTCCCGTGGCCTGCCTTGGGGCTAATCGGGTATATTACGACTACGGACGTCACGACCGCAGCATTCACGTGCGTGCAATATACGCAAAACTGAAGCGTGAGGAGAACTTCTGTCTGTTTCGAGAAGGCTGGCACGCTGACCGTTAATCAAGTCCATTCGTTTACGTGCAGTTGTTCGAAAGAAGTCGTAGATGGCGTTAACTAGTATTTGCCATGCTACACCCCCTTTGATGTATCTCATTATTGTTGAAAAATTTCAACATTTTTGTTCATTACAATAAGTTCTACCTTGACGTTTTGTTCTGGCCAGGAAGCGATGATGTCACGAACATGTCCCTTATCGTACTTGGTAATGAAGAGCCCCCTAGGGCGACGGAAGATGTAGCCGTACCGTTGGCATGCCAACCCGACAGTGGGCGTGTACACGATAGGCATCATGTCGGTGATGTGGTTACACATGACCCTGTAGAACAGCTTCTCGTTGCGGTCCTACATGCAAAGAACATCAAAGTATAGAAAAGGTTAATTTCATAAATATTCTCTGTTAAACATCACATAAGTCATACAATGAAGCTAAGTCACTGGGACATTGCGGCAGATTAGCCTTGTGCAAAACAAGTAATGTAATACAGTCTTCTACAGAGGAAAAGTCATTGAAAAGAAGTATAAACAGGAAATAAAGTCATACATTTATCTCATTTGTGAATCCTTACAACAAAGATTAATGAGCCAGATGAGAAGAATCCCTACGACTTTCTCAACGTAAAAACAAGTACATCTGTAAATAGAACTCTATGTGATGATCAAAGATTTTGTAAAAGATGAGGCACAATATTCAGACAATTTGATGACAATTTTTTTGTTTAAAGATTTGAAATGCTACCTGTATCCATGACACAAGCATAACATAAACAGCATACACGTACCTGTAGGTCCATAAGCTGTACATATTTGTCTAGAGGACTGTGGTCTTTGAGATTGTGTAAGATCCTTTCTTCCTGTAGCTCCATGGAGCTGATGACGGGTGGAAGCAAGCCATGGATACCCAGTGCCTGGCGCTCCCTCAAGGTGAATGCTGTACCCTGTATTATTCAATGATATGAAATACAATTGCATAAGCTTACATGTAGGTCTGAAAAAGAGTAGACACATGACTTGAACATGTATTAGTCTGTATGATCCTTTCTTCCAGTAGCTCCATAGTAGTGCTTATGATGAGTGATAGCAAGCCATGAACATTCGGTGCCTGGTGTCCCTCAATGTGAATGCTGTACCCTGTATTATTCAATAAAGTAAGATACAGGTAGTACATAAGTTTTGGTCTGAAAAAGAGTGGGCAAAAGTCTTGAACATGTAGAGGACTGTTGTCTTTCAGAATGCAGAATACTGGCTGTTGGCTCTCAGGGACGCTGCATTCTGCCATGGCCCCTCGGCGCGATGGGGAGCCCCAGGCCTGTGCCTACAATCAATTTGAAATTTACAAAAATTTCTTCAATAATTTTATATTCCTCTAATGCTATAACATAAAGCCCAGTGCACACACTACACAATTTGACTAGTGACTACAATAAGATTTTGGACGAATTTGTAATTTCATTTGATGTGAACATTAAAACTTCTAACATCTTAATGATTGAAGATCTCAATATTCACATGATTCATAAAATCTCAATTTCATTGGAGAAAAAGCTCAATTGGCTCAGAATGATGTCAGACCAGTAGTACGATTGACTACGATTTGAAGGCTACTATGCTCCTATCCATAGAGATCCAAAATGTAATTTTTACTGCAGTACTACTCGTTCATTCGTGTCTCCTTAGATCAAGATTAATGTAATCTTGATCTTCGGAGTAGTTGCTACAACCGGCCGTGTCAGACACGTTGCCCCGGGGTGCGAGATAGGACTCTTGTAGCGTGCCCCCATTTAAAACAATTATACAATAACAGTTAACATTACATTTAATTAATAGTATGAAACTATTAAAATTACTCTCATGTTACGGGAAAAAATATTTTGCATATATATATATATTATGAATCAATCGATTTGGTCGATCCAGTTCGATGGCACAAACACGGCACTACTGGACAGAGATCCTAATAATTACAGAGCTTGGTCTTGTTGCTCTGTTCGCCAGCAGTTTAAGGATATGGCATCCCGCGGCACATTACTCACAAGAGTTCTAACAAGCCAAGCTTATACAGAGCCTATAATAAGTAATGTTATGCATGTACCACCCACCCGATCGATCAAAAACTCATAACTCATAACTGAATTTAAAAAAATGAAAATGAAGAAGAAAAAAAGAAGAAAGTAAAAAGAATAGAAAAAACATGAAATGGTAACCATCTAAAATTTCATAGTTGTGATAAATATCTATAAAGATTTATCAAGCACCAAAAATAAATAATATAATAGCAGTACTACTAGAATAGGATTACTGGATAACAATGGGATGGTGACATCAACTGATAATGTTGACATAAGGCATTATTGATCATAAATGATAACAGACATACATGTAAATGTAGTCATGTAGTCCAATTTATGACAATGCGGCACAATGACTTGGCAATTTTATTGCAGGCCATAATCAGATTAACATGTATGTCAATATTGATAAGGCTCTAGGTTCTGAACACTTTTAAGAATATACTTGATGCCATAATGTCTGCAAATAAAAGAGCGGTTTGTGAATATTTAATGTACGCACTATATTTTTCTCTTTCACTTATGTTTACTGTAGTAGCAGAAATTTTCAGTACGATGAATATTCCTGACAATTGTTTCTGCAGCAAAAAAACACCAACAAACAAAAATTGTCATTATGTGCAGGTTAATGATGCGATATCAGGACTCAGGAGGCATGCTACCTCTGTGAACCTGACCATTCTAGAAACCTTTAAAAAAAAGTCCCATGAGGCGTGTCTGCACTATCTCGAGATTGCCAAATATCCAGCTATTTGAACTATCCCGATCGCAAACTATCCAGCTATTTGCGTCTTCATTAGACCGAAGTAGCAAATTAGCTGGATAGTTGGTCGGGATAATATCCCAAGATATCTCGGTCTAGTTTGCAAAATATCCCACTATTTCCCAACTAGCGGGATAGTTTGCGAACGTCTTCATTAGACCGAAGTACGGAGTCAAATATCCAGATCCCATCATGCACAACGATTTCCGGTTTTCCTCGCACAGTATGCAATCTATACCGCTCAGCGCACTGACCTTGAGGCTAGTACAACTAGTAAACACGGAAAACCGCAAACTAGACCGAGATATCTTGGGATATTATCCCGACCAACTATCCAGCTAATTTGCTACTTCGGTCTAATGAAGACGCAAATAAGCTGGATAGTTTGCGATCAGGATAATTCAAATAGCTGGATATTTGGCAATCTCGAGATGGATACAGAACATCTGAGCCATGTTGCATAGAACTTACCACTGATGTTAACTTTGCCATCAATATTCATTACCATGGCAACATCACTCAACAACTAGTGAAATCAAGGTTTCTATGGAAGTTACCATCAATGACAAAGTGACCACCAATGGCAAAGTTACCATCAATGCTGAGTTACCATCAATTGATGGCAAAGCTACATGTACCACCGATGCTAAGTTTTATACAAAAGGGGGTCCTCGTACGGTAAGTCCTACATAAATTTCAATACAAAGAATCAAATAACCTTTTTTTGTATACAGTGCATACAAACCAAAATCGCAGTAAACTAAATAACGCAATATCAGCAACAAAAAAAATACATGTACACTCTATCCCAAAAGAGCATAGTAATGGCATTCCCTAGTTTACAATGTATTGTTCTCACTATAAATAGAAAATACTCTGTGATGGGTAGGTAAACTTGGAATGGAATTTGGAATGACCAGGGTCAGCTCCTAATGCACACTGGCTTTGGGTGGGTCTCTCTCTCTCTCTCTCTCTCTCTCTCTCATCTTTATCTTATCAATATTTGCTTACATCACACCCACTTCATTAAGATGAAGAATTCAGGATGAAACATTTGCAATTCACATCCCGGCTCTACAATAGACAAATGTACATGTACATGTATGAATGATGGAGGGGGGGGGGGGAGGGGGTATCTGGACACTTTAACAAACATAAATCCTTCTTTATTGCCTTCACGTTGAATGAAAAATATTCATCAATTAGCACTAACCGAAAGGAATATTTGTCTTTCACAATGTTGTCCAAGTCCAACATACATTGTAAATCTTAGAAGACAAATTTATGAAATATTGCTTTCAACTTCTTCAAATTGCTGTTTTTAAATCAATCGTCCAGATACCCAACCTGCCGGACACACAACGTCTGGGTAAACAACTAGTAGATACATGTAAAGTTAGAGTGAGAATAGAATTATTCTTAAAAAAACTACTACCGGTACTTCAAAAGAGAAAAGGCAATGAGACTGAGGGATCAATGATAAAATGTATCAAAATTTGCATTTCAAGTACCGGTATTATACAGTTTGTGTTGCTGAATTAATTGTAGTCCATGTCTAATCGACATTCAAAATGTATCTTTTCCATCATTGTATCACAACAGCAGACAGAGGTATATTTCCATCATGCGTCCATACAAAGTGCATGCAATGCTCTACATAAAAACATCTCACAATGCCATGACTTGAAGTAATCCTTTCCTTTACAGTACATTTTGGGACCCAGGTACTGGTATTATAGACCTCCAATGTGCCAGCACAATTACACTACCCTCTCTTCTATTTTAATTACTTCCTGACACCAGAAGCAATAACTTCATCGTCTGTTCATGGGTTTGTTCTTTGTGCTGGGAAAGATATGGCTATTTATAATACAGGAAAAAAATATGACAAAAAAGCCACTCTCCTCTTTTCTAAGCTGGCAATACCTCTATGAAAGACCAAAGAGGGGGGGGGGGGGTGTACATTTCTTTTTACTAGTAATCAATGTAAATACAAAATCATTTTACAGTTGCTTGTTAAGTTGTATGTTTAATCAATTTAAATTTTATTACAAACAATAAAATATAAAATAACAATGCAGTTGAAATACATATATGTTTTGATACTCAAAGTTTGAAAATTGCTTTTGATAAACTTCATCTTGACAAGATTGATACATCACAGAGATTAACTCATCTGTGATCCAAAAGGGAAAGAATACTGGCTTTAAAAAGATATGCTGTACTGGCTTGGTTAATTCAGAGAATTCTTAAACATATTGACCCCTACTTGTATCTTCAACAAAGCATAGATCAGTCATAAGCTTTTTCTTTGTTTAATTAGTAAATGTAGATCTACTATTACAGTTGGGCTTTTAATATTAAAGTTACGATAAAGCCTTCTTCTTTATTTTCTAAAGGCAAAGTTGATTTGACATATCCTGGCCGAAATATTTACAAGAAATAGCACACATTTGTCAAACCTAAGTAAAAAACAAAATAATTTCCGAAACAAATTTCGTTTTGGATCCTCTCTCCTTTCAGACTGTTTCTTTAACATAGATCTATTCCAATTTTAATAAACGTGAAATTAACAGTTATACAATGTAGTTTGGTTGATTATCATCGTTAAAAGTTAAGAACTAAATTGAAATGTGTATGATCGGGCGGGTGGGTGTACGGTCTCCTTTGCCTTCGTATTAACAAAATGTATGCATTAAAAAAATCTGACCATCATAATATTTTTGCTTTATAATATTGTCAAACATTTAGTGATTTAGCCATAGAAGATTTATGAAATATTGCTTGTAGTTGTAAACTTCTTCAAATTGCATTTTTATCCTGTTTATTAAATCAACTGTCCAGACACACAACATCTGCTGATCTGGGTATTCAGAATTCAAGCGACTGAGATGAAAGAGACTCAAGCTATATATTATTATTAAGGTTAATTGTTGAATGAGTCTATAGTCCAAATATCGCCAGTGAATGGAATTATAAACAGCAGGACTTCAATCAGACCATTGGCAGCTGCCGCATGCCTCAGCATCGGTAGTTGCAGAGCAGAGCGATCGTACGACGTTGGCCGTCGCGCAGAACGTTTTGAGGGTCATCGTGCCGTAAGCCACACACGCAGCCAGAACTCTGGGGTTGTCCGTGTAGCAAATCCCGTGTGCTAATCCAGGGACGTTTTTAAAAAAATGAAATCATTTCAACATCAAATATCTACCTTATTAAGCTTTGTATCCCGCAAGATATCAGGTCCATAATGTCTGGAATGCTGGAGATGGTCCTTCTGTGATTGTTTTGGTGCTGACGACATTGTTAAAATAGTGGATTTCTCGGTTCAATTACGAAGTGGTAATTTCTGAAATGCCTTCGAATGCTAGCTGTAAACAAAGTGTTGAACGCGCACACAAACAGCTGATCGATCGCGCGAGCGCACACGCCCCCATTTTAGTCTCTAAAATACAGACGCTGATTTGGATTTTCAACAACAACAATAGCAAAATAAAACCATAAAAGTGTATTGAGCAAATTTAAACAAAACTTTTAATATTTGTGTCAACTATCAGAAAATAAAAAGAGAAATTAAAGTGCATAGCATAATAAGCAGTCTAGAGTCTTACAATTTAGACCATGTATTAAACATAATGACTAACAAGGGTCTGCGATTTTAAACTACACTACATAAAGTATCGCCAGCTAGGTGAGCAAACATGTGCTGACCTAGCTACTGAGGATTGGGGGCACGGAGAGGGGCTCGTCTGTAATTCCTTTTCAGCTAATATTTTAACAATAGGATTAGAGACAAACGGCATTCTAGGGTCACTCAGCGTAACTTTCGATCCAATCAATAAATAAAGCCAATAACACAGGGTTACCGTTACATTCTAATTCAACTGCTTCGGAGTAATTTTGCAAGGAAGTTATTCTTCTTGCAGCTGTCTTGAGTAAACAAACTTTTAGTTACAAAATTGTGTGTCAACAAAGAGGACATTTATTTCAAAAGATCTCAAGAGCTCTTCTCTTCAATGCAAGCTAAAATGTTGATGGAAATAATATTGAAACAAAAATGAAATTATTGTTTGTCTTGCACACTATATCAATTTCCTTCAACCAATCCAATACCAGAGTTAAAAAAATGACATTGTAAAAGTTGTGAAGGTGAACAAATGTAGGAAAATGGGGGTCCAGAGGCATACCAAGCCATTACTTTTGCCTTTGGATTTGAAGAAAAAGTATGCATCAAAATAGCACATTTTGTCATTGATCCCTCGTCTCATTGCCTTTTCTCTTTTGAAATAGTAGTTTTTGAAGAATAATTCTATTACATGTAATTATCTTCAAATTGCTGGTTTAAATCAACTGTCAGGAATCAGGATCTAGCCTGTCCGACACACAACATTTGGGTACACTTGAGTTTCTAAGTAATTTGTCTTCATTTAAATTTAATATACATTTTGTTGGGGTATTTTTTGTTGTGTTATGCATGTCCAATTTCGTTTCCCTTGAATTGTCTGCTTTGATCCAGACAATTTCATTTCAAACATGCACATGCAATAAAAAAAAATAAATCATGGACTCTTCAAACAATATATTCATGCGCCAAATAAAATCCTTTCAATGCAGTGTGAGAGTGCCCCCCCCCCCTTCCAGAGAGAGGATACTCAGTTATTATTCATCTGTGGGGATACATCATACAAAACAAAGCACACCACCAATATGATCTTGAAACCAGATTTAGAATCAAACTACATGGATTTTTTTGATTTTTTTAATGATGTAAAACAGACTAAACATTCAGTAAAACTGGTTGTAAAACTGGTTGTAAAACTGGTTGTAAAACTGGTTTTTCTACCTGGTACTGAGAGAAAATAGGAATATTTAAATTTCTGTTTCAGAGAAACATAGGTGGAGGTGTCGTGGTATAGTGGTTCATTCACTTGACTCTCAATTCAAGGGTTTAGAGTTCGAATCTCAGCCCAGCACTGATGTCCTTTGGCAAGACATGATTCCACAATTGCCACTCTCCACCCAGGTGTAAATCGGTACCTTGCAGTCGCTGGGGTAATACTAATTGCAGGGCCCTCAGGAAGATTAGCATTGAAGCTGATGAGGCTTCCCTGGGTATACAATAATATTATTATTATTATTATAATTCTCCAGATGGCAATGATGACTTTATGCATATACAAAATATTGTATGGCAGCTGACAGCAACTCAAACCACAAAAACTGGCAAAATGAAAATAATATGAAGTAAGTCACCCTAGACTAAATCAACTTTGTTTTTTCTGTGATGATGATGTGAACAATAATAAAAACAACAAAATTCTGTGCATCAAATAATGTAAGTCAATTTTTTGTCCATTCCAATATCAGCAACAAAAAAAAAACTTTTCAACTCAATAAAAAAGAGTCAAGACAAAAATTAGTTAGACTTTCAGCACAATTTATATTTACTGATTTATCAGAATATCAGAAAGAATGCCCAAGATTAGTGAGAATAGAATCTTTATTTATATTAATTATCTATTTATTATGTAGTCTAGACATTCATTCATTCATTTAATTATTTACTTACTTACTCTATTTGTTCATTCATTTATTTATTTAAACAGTAGATTCTAGGTCTACTGTAAATAACCAAAGTAGATCGGTGCACGTGTATATCTAGTAGATCTAGTAGTATATGTAGTAGTCTAGACTACTGACTACTGAGTAGACAAGACCTAGGTTCTAGTTCTTCTAGATCTAGAAGTCTACGTCTACTTCTACTGACTGTTGATCATTTCACAAAACTTTCATTGAGGATTGATGCCTATGAATAATGAAGTATGAATCTAATGGAACTTTATTTTATATCCGGCAAGCATAATTCATCTTCTTTCCAGACAGTGTCAAATAATTAACAATTCAGTCGGTACCATCCTAAAAACATTGCAATGACCGTAATTTGAGAGTGGAGACATCCCTCTGACTCTGTTCTGTTCACTCGGAATTGCATGATGCTGCGCTGCTTCACCCGATACGTACCTTGTTCATTTGCGGGAGCCGCAGAGCCTTCAACCCCTGAAGCCTGGCCTGGTCACCTCCCGATGTGGAGGCAGCGTAGCGGCGGCAGGAGCCTGCGATAACTCGACTCGTTCTAAACGTCGTTCTCACTCTCGCTGTTATCTCCATCATGATGAAAAGTTCTGAGGAAACAAAATTCTGACAGAATTATGGCTTGGTAAATCCAAAGGTTTGTGAAGAACGTGCAGATCTCACTTCAGCTCAACTCAGCTAGCTATGAAACTGCTGCAGATGCTAAATTCATGACAAACACGGAACGGGTTGGTAGTCGGCCATTGAATTGACATTTATCAAATACCTAAAGTGCTAAACTTGTTAGACTTGGTAGAAAGTGTTTATTCAGAAATGTTTATACAGCTACCAGATTATTTAGAATATACCTCAATGTAAGATGCTAAATATAAATAACTCATAACTAAGTCATATAAAAAATGTATTTGTTATTGTTTTATTATTGATAGTAATTAAAATATGAAATTTCAACACTATTAATTATTAAATTTGGCTGAAAACAGACTAATTTTTCCAATCGCTCACTGTCAATCATCAATGGCTCATTCTATCCACTCCCACAAAACAGGTTGATAAATTACCTCGTGAACTTGCTTGTGCTCAACAAATTTCCTAAAGTACAAAGTCTCAGCTTCCTTGTGATTTCCTTTCATACTTTAATATGAATACAATATCAGAAATGATTCCAAAGGCTAGAATACTAAGATCAAAATGGGTTTCCATTACGTGTTTTCACTATGCAGTAACAAAACACCCCTCTGTTTGAGCGCAAATAGAACAATCTTACTAATTCTTTATGTGCAAATATTCTTGCTATTGGTCAATTTCGGCAGAAAATAAAAGTTTTGGATGATCAGCGCATGTCTTTTCATGTTGAGCTCACGCTCAACAAAAGAACAAAACGCGATTACCAACTGCACACTGGAGTACTAATGGGGGAGGGGTGAGGGAGAGGGGCAGTGGTATCCCCGAAAAAAAAATTGAAACGTGTTTTTTTTTATTCTAATTTGATACCAGTGATTTACAGATGTTGTTGAAATGATATGCTTTTCCGGGATTTTTACCTACTATTTTGTAAATTTTTCTTTTTTTATGCGTTTGTTGGAAAGTGAAAAATTACAAAATTTGCAGGCAGGCAAAATATAAACTAACATGTCACTCAGGCATAGGCGCCGGAAGTGGGTGGGGGAGGGTGGCAGTCGCATTTTCGCCCCCCCCCCCCCACCAAAAAAAAAAAAAAGCAGTAAAGGAGTAAACAAATAGTTGGTATTTTTTAATCAAAAAGAAAAAGAAAAATAATAAAACCTGAATTTATTCCATTTATATTCCATTCAAAGGAAAGGAGAGTAAACACGAATTAAATTTCCTAAACATTCCGCATGCCCCTATATTAATCAATGGAGGATTTTATAACAGCGATACGCGCATATCGTGGAAATATATATATATATATATTTAATTATAGGGTGAGAAGACGTTAGCTTCTGACCACTGGCGAACTGATGGGGGAAAGGGGGGGGGGGCAACTCCCCCCCCCCCCCAAAAAAAAAAAAAAATAAAAAAAAAATTGAAACGTGGTTTATTTCTAATTCGATAACAGTGATGTTAATGTTGCTGAAATGATATAATTTCCGGGATTCCCCACTTTTTAGTGAATTATACTTATTTATTATGCGTTTTGGGGAAAACTACAAATTCCCAAATAACAGTCATGCAAAAAATATGTTCATTTAGAAATGTTAGGGCCTGCAGAACGACGGGGCTCGAGGGCCCCCTCACTTTTTTGAAAAAGTATGTTAAAGAGAAAAAGAAAGAAAGAGAGAGAGAAAGTGACATGCCAGTGTCACAAATGAGGTATCAAAATATGCTCATCTGACCGTAATTAAAATGCCTAAAATCCCTGAGCTTACGGGGGCTCCGCCCCTGGACCCTACCAAGGGCCATAAGGTGGGCCCCTCGATGCTCATCTGACCGTAATTAAATGCCTAAAAAAAAAACCTGAGGTTCACGGGGCTTAGCTTCCTGGACCCCCGCCAAGGAAAGACTTACGGGGGTTCAAAATAGCATCAAAAGAAAAATCACCTCGCCGCTACGCGGCTCGTGGACGATGCTCTGCATCGTATAATTGTGTCACCCCGCCTTAGCAAAAAGCTATAGATCGGCCCTTTGCGTGTAAAATGTAAGAGTGGTTGTGATGTACGCATATTTTTCTTCTACCCCCCCCCCCCAAAAAAAAAAAAAACATTTTTGCTCTTTACGCCCCTGGAATGTCCTCCCGGGTCCTCCCCCCCCCCCCCTCCCCCATCCCAAACTGATTCCGATACGCCTGATGTCAGGGCTTACCCATCCCCCCTACCCCCCACTTTTTGAAAAAAGTATGAGAAATAAAGAGAAAGAAAGGTGACCTGCCAGTGTCACAAAATGAGGTATCAAAACATGCTCATCTGAATATAAACAGTGCATGTGTCATGACTTTGTGTGCAGTGTAAGCGCATTGGGTCATGCAGTGCATTATGAAACGCCTAAAATTTCGCTTTATTTTTGGTTTCATTAAGGCCTATAAGCAAAATTTTCCTCTTATCTCCATTTCTGCAGAGTGGATTTTTTAAAATGACAGTATAAGTCGCTATTTACCTCTCTTGCGGACCCTCTTAGCTCAAAAACATTATGAAGGCCCAAAGTTTCGGGATTCTCTAAGTAATGAAATAAAAGATGCTCCATGGATTAATATATATTTTTAAGAAAAAAATGAAATTGTTTCTATTACAAACATAATTATAAACCTCATTGAAGTATATATGTTGTTGTTTTTGTTGTTGTTTTGTTGAATACAAGATCATTCTCTATACTCGCTAACTCAAAATGTAATTTGATATGTTATATTGGGCCTTCTCTTGCTTATATCCTTTCTATATGCGTATTTCTCTTTCCTCATCTTTTTCTCAACCCCACATTCAGCTCATCTGTACCCTCCGATCTTTCACTTCTTTTTTGTCGTTTCTATTAGCACCCCCCCCCCTTTTCCCTATATTTTGTAGTTCATTTTTTAGTTACAGACTTGTTAATTTAATTACTCATTATTTATAAGTAACATTTGAGGTGTTCACATGTCTTGTACAAGCTTTGCTTTTTAGTGGACCCCTCTGTTTTCAATATGTATTCCTAAATAAAAATTGTTGTAAATGTTTATAATTAATTTCTAATGTTTGTTGGAATCATAAATAGAATTAAATTGAAGTAAACTATTGTATAGCACATAGTCTCGAACAATGGAAGTGCTCGCCTTTACCCCTCTCAAAACTTACGAACTCAACGAAATAAATGAACAATAATAATACTGATAATAATAATAATAGGCCTAATAGTGATTTTAAAAAACTAAAAAACTTTGGTGTAACTATCATGGGATTTGAAGCAAAGTTTGATAGTTTATGGTGATGGCCATTGAGCGGTATACATAGAAGTTCTCCTTTTCCTTCTTCTTCTTCTTTTTTTTTTCATGCTCACCGCCCCCCCCCCCCCCCTTAAATAATATCCATCCAGAGATCCCAATCAGACAATGGACGGCTTTTCTTTCAAAATTAATGTTTAAAAATTAAAACAATATGTTTATTCTATAATCACTCCATCCTATATCACTCAGGGGCGCCAAATTATTTAAACTTTAGTGTATTTCACGCATAACGGAATCCGGAATTCGAATATTGACAGTTCTAATATTGCATTGCTATATCAAACTAGATTATTAGAGCAATGCAACGAAAATTAACATGTTTCCTTTTCTCTCATTTGCATCACCGTTGTACCTGAGGTCATATTTCGACCAAGTTTAAAATATTTGAGAAACTTGGCCACAGTTTTTAATCTCTTTATTGGATGATAAATTTCGTTATTTATCACCGTTTTTTCTTGGTTGGAAATTAACCAGGGGAAACCCGAAATCTACCTTGCACCTTCAAAGCACTGAATTACACATTTTTGTAAAGGGCAGCTTTGATTATTATAATTTTTTATATTTATCTAAATAAAGCAATGAACATGGAAAACGATGATTCAATTTTTTCTGCTGGCAGTATTAATGTGTTTCGCATTTCATTCGAATCATTCAAATTGAATCAAAATTATATACACGCAGAGGCTGGACTTTGAGCATTAAAATATCGGAATTGCAGTTTTCTGATCTCGTATAAATTGCATATTGGGTATAAAGGATGCTAAAATGATGATAATTTATAAAGATGCCCTCTTTATCAGCATTTAAGGGCATGTTATATTACTAAACCTTTATAATGTAAAAAGGCAGCAGCAGTTTTAAAGGGGGCTGCGTGGTCTCCTTCCCCATAAATTGTTAATTAAGAATGCATCTTTCATAATCCTTGGTGATTTCAATGACCTTCCTACAGATCATTTGGAACAGCACACCCTCTTGTCCCAAGTAGTAAAAGAACCTACCAGGGGTACATCCATCCTAGACAAATTATTGATCTCGGGGATCGTTATGGAGAGCCTGTCATTTCAGCACCCATTGCTTTAAGTGACCACTCTGTTATTACTTACTTTCCTCTGCTCCTTATTCCACCACGTAACACTACAAAAATATCCTTCCGACCGTTTCGTGATTCCTCCATTCGCGCCTTTGGTCAATGGATCACGCAGATGGACTGGTCAGAATTTAAGGAATCCACTGATGGGAACGAAATGACTGCAAATCTTCACCAACTTCTAGACACAAAATATCGGCAATACTTTGATCTTATCACAGTCAAACGACGTCCCAACGATAAACCATGGATGAATGATGCCATCCGCCGGGCCATTACTCAGCGCAATATCAGCTATACGCGAGGTGATGACTCATTTCGTAGCGTAAGAAATAAGGTACAAAGAGAAATCAGCTCTGCCAAGAAAAGTCTCTATAGCAGTAAAGTGGAACATCTGAAACACAGTGAACCTGGGAAATGGCACCAGCAAATTCGCCACTTAGCAGGACTCAAGAAACAGTCTCTCAGCTTTCCAGCCGACAAATCCGACTTGGAGATTGCGAATGAGATAAACGCTCATTTTAGCCGGATTTGCTCGGCCCTTCCATCTCTCGACCTGGCTTCGTTGCCGGACTACCTCCATGCGCCGACACCACCTCCAATCATCGAGCGACAAAAGGTCTTTGAATGCCTACGAAAAGTCAATGTCTCCAAGGCTGGTCACCCGAACGACTGCCGAACAGGCCTCATCAAGGAATTTGCGTACGAGCTGTCTGAGCCGCTCACCTACATTTTCAACTGCTGTTTAAAAAATGGATGTTTCCCACATATCTGGAAAAATGCATCAGTATGTCCAGTGCCTAAGGTCCGGCCGGCAACGACACCTGACCAACTGAGGCCCATTTCTATCACGTCAGTATTAGCACGAGTGTTTGAGGGATTCCTTGCCCGTTGGATTATTGAAGATGTGCACCATGCTATTGATCCCCAACAGTTTGGGAACATGCCCGGAACATCAATTTGCCATTACTTAATCAGTCTCTTGGATAATGCTCATTGGGGAATTGACCGACCTGGGAAGTATGTTAACTTATGCATGATCGATTTCAGTAAAGCTTTCGATCATAAAATTATTATCAACCATGTCACAGCAATCAGAAAAATGATTGACATAGGAGTTGACCGCTCCATTCTCCCAACTATCTGTAGTTTCCTGATGCAAAGAACGCAAACTGTTCGTTATCGTGGGGTTACATCAATCTGTCCCACCTCTCTTGTGGTGTTCCGCAGGGAACTAAATTAGGACCTATTATTTTCCTGATAATGGTAAATGATGCCGCGTTGTCTACAGAAAACCGCTGGAAATATGTTGATGATCTAAGCCTGCTAGAGGTTGTCAACAAGTCGGACCCTCCGCAGTTACAAACACACATTGATTCTCTTGTTGATTGGTGTGAAATAAACGACATGAGGCCCAATCCAACGAAGTGCAAAACCATGCTGATCTCATTCTTGCGTAATGCACCGCCTGTCCCCCATTTGGAGATCAATGGTAATCAGCTTGAAGTGGTATCTTATATGAAATTACTTGGTATAACAATCCAAGATAATCTTAAATGGGATCTACACATCAAAACCATCGTCAAAAACGCATCACGCAAACTATATGTACTGAGTAAACTTAAAAGGAACGGTGTCAACACTCATGACTTGGTATTGATATACATGATGTACATCCGTCCGTATCTTGAATTTGGTGTACCTGTTTGGTCATCTAGTTTAACTGTTGTCCAAGTAAACAGCATTGAGCGGCTGCAGAGGAGAGCATTGGGTATCATCACTGGTACATTTCCCGACACAATGTCTTATGCTCAACTTCTGCAGTCGCTGAGTGTTGTCAGACTGTCTGAACGACGCTCTGTTCTTTGCGAAAAGTTTGCTAAATCCCTACTGATCTCAGACCGCCACCGCCATCTCTTACCTGAAACTAGACAAACTATCTCACAACGCACTCTCCGCAACTCTCTCCAGCTCAATACCCCCAAAATGAGAACAGAGCGTTACAGACAGTCTCCCATTCCCCACTTCACACGAATCCTGAATTCAAATCTATAGATATTTTTACCCAATATAATGACCATATGTGACCAAGATGTAATTCATTAATTTCTTGTCATGCCAATTAATCAGATTAAATAATATTTCATAGTACCTGTATAATGATAGGACTATACTCTGTAAGTAAACATAAATTGTATATTTTGTATTATCATATCTCTCGGAAAATCATCTACCGGTATATAGAAATATATTTTTAAAAGAAATGTCAACTAGGTTAAAAAAAAAATATTAATTTGAAAGTGTATTACTTAATTGCATATGACATTTAGAAAAGGGTAACAACATATTTTACTATTTAAACGTTACAACTGCATAATTAGAACATGTATTATTTCAAGATTGTTTGAAATTAGTTGTTTAGTTCATCAGAATCAGTAATTAATATAAAAAAGATTGCTAAAAGTATTGATTTCTTTATTCTTGTATGTATTTATAATTTGTAAACTGAATTGTATGAGTCTCCGGACTTTTTATTCAGTATGTTTTTATTTACAATAAAACCAGAATTGAATTGAATTGAAATCAATTTAAGCCAGGAAATTGAAGAAGACATATGCAAAAAAAAAAACAAGCCCCACACCCCAACATGCCTCCATATTAGTATTCGACAGCCGCGCCTGGAAAGGGGGCTTATTTTTCGTAAAATCAACTCGAGTGCAATTTCAGCACATTTCAGTAGTCTTACGCGCACAAGGCTATTGACAGAGGCGGCGCTCCCGGAGGGGATGGGGGCATGGGGGGGGGGGGGGCACAGTGCCACCCACTTTTTAAAAAATCCCAAAAGTGCCCCATTTTACATAGGAAAAGTGCCCCTTTTACTTTTACAAGTGCCCCTATTAATTTTGTTAAGTGCCCCTCCCCTTTCTACCTCTGATAAGTGCCCCTTTATTTTGACACGTACCCCTTTTCCTTCGACAAGTTCCCCATTTCCTTTGCAAAAAGTGTCCATTTTCCATTCTCATAAGTGCCCCTTTTTAATCTCTAGTAAGTGCCCCTTTTCAGGTACAAGAAGGACCCTTTTTCACTTTTGATAAACGCTCTCTTCACCTCTGATAATCGTCCTATTCAATCCGAGAGGTGCCCCTTTTAATTTGACAAGTGCCCCTTCCCCCTTTTTATAACTAACCCTTTTTAATTCGGGTGAGCGCACCTTATATTTTCACATGTGCACCCTTTCCTTCTAATAAGTGCACTTTTCCTTATGATGATAAGTGCCCCCATTTAAAAAAGTGCCCCTTTTCTTCTCTGGTAAAAGCCCCCATTAAAATCTGATCGGTGCCTCTTTTCTTTCAACAAATGCACATTTCCCTTTATTATTAGTGCCCCTTTTTCATTCTCATAAATGCTCCTTTTCACCTGTGATAATTACCTTTTTAACAACGTTTTAACAACGTGCCCCTTTTCCTTTCTTATAAGGAAACTATCCCTTTTTCATAAATGCCCTTGTTCACTTATAAATGCTCCTATATATACAAATCAAATGGGTGCCTCGTTTCCGTCAACAAATGCCTATTTCCCATTCTCATAAGTGTCTTTTTCATTCCTGGTTAGTGCCCCTTTTTTAAGGTGTAAGAAGTGCCCAATGTTCACCTCTGATAATTACCCGTTGTACTTTGACACCTGCATCTTTTCTTGTCTAATAAGTGTCATCCCTTTCGATAAGGGTTCCCTTTTTTTGTTTTCCTCTCATCATTAAACGTGCCCCTAATTTCAAGCGACTAAAATCAATATCCCCCAAACTGTTCGCTCGCTACGCTCGCTCGCATTTATAAATTTCATAATTATGTTACTTATCAAAGGTATTTTCAGTCTTCTGTTATGAGAATGTGCTTATAACCCCATCAGGATTGGGTTTTTCTTCATTATAAGATTTTTTTCGCACTGCAACCTCAGAAATCTTTTTTTTTTCCTCACTCGCAAATGAATTTTTAGACCATCACACCCAATTGCAAGGTATGATGCTTAAGCAATATCTTATACGATGTATAAAGAGAAACAAATATAATCTTCCCTGATAATACCAATGTCTAAAAAATTGTATATTTTCGCTTTGAGATTTCGCTTTGGAGGTGCCCCTTTTTATTTCTCCAGAAAGTGCCCTTTTTGTTGGTGCCCCCCCCCCCCCACTTTGGAAGTCGCTCCACCGCCTCTGGCTTTTGAAATGGACTTTTAGGTTGATTTTTAGAAAGTAAACTTTGCTATCGTATTGCGATGGACAGGGGCGGTGGAGGTTATTTCAAATGGAAGGGGGGGGGGGGCACCAACAAAAAGGGTAATTTCTGGAGAGAAAAAAGGGGCGCCTACAAAGGGAAATCTTTAAGCGAAAATATACAATTTTTAGACCCCTACATTGTGATTACATTATGAGGGATGATTCCAATATTTATTTTTCTCTTTACATGATCAAAGATACTGCTTTAGCATCATACTTTGCAGTTAGGTGTGATGATCTAAATATTCATTTACGAGTGGGCAAAGCGAGCGAGATAATTTAAAGATATGTGAGGTCAAAGTTCGAAAAATTTCATCTTATAAAGATGGAGAAAAAAAATCCAGTTGTGGTTTTAAGCACAATCTAATCATGAAAGACTAAAACAACATTTAATTCTAAGTGCGAACAAGTGTAGCGAGCGAGCTTTGGGTGAAATTAAAAAAAAAAAATTTGCTCTTCGTCGCTTTAAATTAGGAGCATGGGCATTTTATGATAAAAGGAATAGGGGCACTTATCATCCAAAGGGAAAAGGACACTTATTCATAAAAAAATGAGCATGTGTCAATAGGGGAATTATCAGAGATGAAAGGGGCACTTATTACAAATTGAACGGGGGAACCTTTTATAAGGGCACTCACCGGAGGTGAAAAGGGGCACTTATAAGAATGAAAACTGGGGGGGGGGGGGGGAGGGATACGAAAGAAAAAGGGGCATTTGTCAAAATAAAAGGGGGCACTTATCAGAGATGAAAAGGGGCACTTAAATATCAGAAGGAGAAGGGGCACTATTATTACAAAGGAAAAGGGCACTTATTAGAGTAATATGGGCACCTCTCATATTTGAATTGGGGCACTTATCAAAGGTGCTGAGGCCGGGGTCTGAGGGCACTTATCTGAAATAAAATGGGTACTTTTCCTATGTAAAGAGGGGCAATTTAGGGGTAATACTCGAAAAGTGGGAGGGTGTAAGGGGGGGGGGGGTTGGAATTGGGGGATTGTGGCGATATCTTATTATTGTTGATATCGATTTTAGCGCGCTTTTCAAAATGGCGACTTCGTCTCAGCCGAAAGGAAAGGGTAAGAAAACTTGAACTAAGTAATGTGAGTGTTAGTCAGGGAAAGTAGATCCTGAAAAGTAGCCTGTGTATAATAATTAGCATGAATTGGTTGTCTATGTAGGTATTTGGTGTATTTATTGAGTGTATGCAACTGGAAATCTGCTGTGTCAAATGTAGGGAGGGAGTCGTCGGGCATCAGCGGTTGCTGACCCCGTCTTCTGCCGAAACGACCGGTGCCGGTGGCAAAGCTCATGGCAGTCCGTTGCTCATGTACGATCATGGAGCTGGTAGACGAGGCCTGCGCCTAGCCTGGCGCGCATGGCGCTCTCACCTCTGCACTGCGAGGCGTACGGACCAGGGGACAACTCGGCCCAGAGATGCAAAACGGTCATTTTTTGCATGTTTAGGTTTAGGGTTAGGTTTAGGGTTAGTCCGTTAGGGTTAGGGTTAAGGTAAAATGACCAAAAAATGACCGTTTTTGCAGCTGGGCCGAGTTGTCCCCTGGTCCGAGTTAGCCCGGATCCGAGGCGTACAATGTCACTCATTGAAATGCAAAGTTACGGCTGTTGCTTTGGTTTTTAAGACTTTTTGCAGACTGATGTCATATTTTTAGAGTTGCAGTAGACCTAGGGCTAGGCCTAGATCTAGGGCCTAATGCTTGTTGTGGCATTACATTTATGGTGATTATTTGTTGTGTTTTATCTTTCATTTTGTTGAATTTGTTTCACTTTCAGAATCAAATGGCACAAAATGCCACACCACAAGTTCAACAAGTAAACTGGTATGGTAATATATGGCAGAGACGCCAAGTTCAAAGATCAGCTATGCGTGACATTTTTATGACTCGGGCGCGCAAGCGAGGGTATAGCGTATGTTTTGAAATTGCGCGCACGTCATGCGTGAAAGCGTTTTCAGACCCTCGAATGCGTGACACTTGGTAGCTCTGGTATGGTAAACTAACTACTAGTCGAAGTTCAAGTTCAAAATCAAGTTGAATTTAGATTAAACACAAACACTGTCAATAGACAGTAGACAATAGACTGTCAGTACTCATAGGACACTCAAAACTTCATGTCCTTTGTGACACACACAATGACACACCCCTTTCATCTAGCTGCAAGAATCTTGACGAGTGAAGGAGGCAGAATAAAAATACGAAGAAGAAGAAGATAGACAACAATGACTGAACACAGTTTATGAGTTTGGAAGAACTGGAGAAAATATCAGGACCCAGCCAAAACTGAAGCACATGCACTTGTCTCTGAGTCTGGGCCCTGCCTGGGCTTGGTTATTTGTGCTATCTTTGACGGGTTGTACCACTACCAGTACCAGATTAGAAAAACTCCTGTCCTCACAATAAGGCTAGCATTATCTATCATCTATGGCTTGCTTCATGTCTGTGAAGAGGATTTGCTGCAAAGAAAGGTAAAAAGTTTGTGAAGTTTTAACAAAGCAATTACCTTTTGAAATAGAACCACCCCCCAAAAAAATAAAAGCAGCAGCAAAAAAAAAAAAAAAAAAAAAATGGTCACATTTGAGTACATGTAGATCTATTCTAAGCTTAGTTTCAAGCCTCAACATGTCATCTCTCATTAAAAAAATGGATTGTGTTGAAACTGATGGGGTTTGTGAATAGGCAGACATATTAGGCATGTATATTCAATAATGCAAACAGTCAAATCTCGCCTTGGATGGTATTCTAAAAAAAAAAAAATTAAACAAAATGGTAGATCTACGTTAGGAAAAAATAAAATGGGTCTTAACCTCTTTTATATATCAATCTCTACAACTTTTACAACATTGCTCCTTAAACCGTAAATAAACTAAAATAGGAAATATAATTGAGTTGTATTCGATTTATAACAAATAAAAATGAAATGAAAAGATTTATAAATGCTATAAATTGGTGATGTATGTTTTTGAATGGGGAATAATTCCAAAAACTGTTCTGAAGATAGACAAAAGAGGGAGCTGTTGATAATCTGCTGCTGTTGCAACATGTGGTAGCATTTAGACATGATTATTTTGAAAACTGATCTATAGCAAGAACAGAAAATCATGCAAATTATTAAAGTGGATGCCATGAACCTGAGGATCTTTGGTGCAGTATCAAAATTCAATGCACAAGGAAGTTGATCAAGTCCATGTATAGCCTACCATGTATCCATTTATTGGCTACCTTTCCCCTTCACTTTCGCTTCCACCATTTTTTTTCTGATGCTCTATTACACAACTCACAATCTAATCTGCAAGCACAGACTCTAATTGACAATTTACCTCAATTCCTAAACTTCTAAAGCCTTTAGCAGAGCCTAGATCTGTCAGCTTCTGGCTAGTCTGCAAGCACAGACCCTAATTTGACACTTTATTAACAAATCATTGTGCCTTGAGAAAAGCCTAGCCCAGCTACCTACTGGTTGTGTCAGGAGCAGCTACATTTATAGTACATGGCATGCGGTAGTCTTATAGTGCAGACTCTCTTTTACGGCTGACCAAGGTTTGTGCCTGCAAACTAGTTTCTGGCCGTTTGGTCAGTAGCGGCTAAAGTACAAAGCCTACTGTAGTCTCATAGTGCAGACACTGCGCCTGCAAAGTTAAAACTACTCACAAGTACACAACCCACCCTTCCAGGTTCATACAATAGCCAAGTACTGGTGTTCATGTGTATGTGTGTACCCAAGAAGGGTAATTAAATTGGGGGAAATGAAAAGTAATCCTTGCCAAAGATTCATCAAAATTTGCCAGTTCCTATGAGAGGAGAAGCAGCAGTGAGTAAGAACTTCCTAAGGTCTCGCTAGTCTGTCCTCAAAGACCTTGTTTTAGATGTTTGTATAGAACTTTGCAGAGTGTATACCGTTGAGCTTTTACTTCAAATTTTGATGTCTTTATTGGGTTTTCCAGTAACATTGTAGTGCTCCTCTATCTTCGGTGTGCAAACATGATATTTAGACAAATTGGGTGGTATTCTGATAGCGCGTACTAAGATAGCGCGCACTAAGTTAGTCCACACTTTTATGGAGTGCCTGTTGTCAACTCATTTATCCTGTACAGATTATTTTAATCCTTCAATGAAAAGTCTCCAAAAAATTAATTTTGCAATGAAATGGGAAGAAAAAGATAATATGAGTATGAACTGAATTTCCAAAAAGTCTTTGGTAGATTATCTTTGTCATGAATATTAAAGGAGGAAGATGAAACCTAGCATTCCATAGAAGTGTGAACTAAAATTCTTGTTTAGTCTGGACTTAGTCCCGGCTTAACTTATGAGAATACTATAATGTGATCCAACGAAAAAAATACACGGTGGCGACGGGCGATTCGCCCCCTAAACCTCTGAAATCGCCACGGTAAAGATCAAGACGAGGGCAAAAAAAAATCAATATATCTTGAAAAATCGCCCCCGCCATAAATTGATATTCCCTTGGAATTAATAAATCAATTTATTGGTGTGTCTGAGTGAAATCTCCGTTCCAACTACCAACTCCAAAACTAGAAACTTCCATCAACATTTTAAAAGTTTTGTGAGTTGCAGCGGATCGGCGGTCGTACCTACTGTAGCTAGATCTACAGCGGTATCCGCCTGCCTGCGCCTAAGCTCCCGGCGGCCGGACAGGCCACCGGCCCCGATGTAGTTTCGCGCACAGCATGAATGCACACGCAGTTCGCACACGTTCACAATACACAGAATCGTACTAGCTCAGCTCCAGCGCGCGCCCGCACGCTCCTAGTATGATTGAAGCAAATAAGTATTTGCGAGTGACGAGAGCTGAACTGCTAGCGACCAAATTGGTACGTAATATGTTTATTTAGTCTTTTTTCTGGCCCTAATTTTTATCATGGACAATGCAATCCCATTAAAAAAAATGTTATTCTGTCTAAAATTGTGTTATTTATAAGTTAAAACCATTAAATGCGAGTATATTTTTACTGTTGTCCCACATACTGATATATTTGTTATCACAAAACGTGCAAAATCAATGCCGGATTTTTTCCTGTAAAATCGGTATAAAGCAAGTTTCGTACACAGGAATTGAATTTTGTTATAAAAAAAACGTAAATAAATATATAAAGGATGTTCCTACTCCTCAGAATTTTTCTTACAACTGTTTAATTAAATTAAATTATTTATATACGATCGATGCCAGGCCAATTGTCATGAGTGATGACATCAATTTCTGTCTACGAAATGAAACTAGCTTTGGCTTGGCCTTTAGAATTAGAGTCTATAAAAAAAAAAAAAATAAGGCCATGATTTTGCATGTTTCGGCATAACAAATACATCGGTATGTGGGACAACAGTGAACATATTTACTCACATTTAATGGTTATAAATGTTATAAATAACACAATTTTAAAGGGAGTTAGTCTACTTTTTTTTTAAATGGGATTGCATTGTCCATGATAACTAAATTTGGGACAGAAAAAAAGACTAAATAACATATTACCTACCAATTTGGTTGCTAGTAGTATGATGGCTAAGGAAAAACACAACTTGTTGTTACATCTCACAATATGGCTTTAAGGAAGTAGCCCCTTGGTTTTTTTTAGGCAATGGGGAAAGTAGCCCCCATAAAAAATTAATTCCTAGCCCGCGTGTCAGTGATAATATTTTCTTAGGATATGAAAAACGAACAGTTAAACAAAACACTCCTTTTGACAAGTTTTAGTTACATATATGTAAATCATAAAGCCACACGTTTAACACAAAGTGAATAAATCCTGGGTATCTGAATGTCTGCAATACTCTACATGACATATGTACGCTACAATTGTATCTATATTTGCCTTTGCTTGGAATTTAATTAGGTGAAACCGTGTTTAAAAAAAATACAACCTTAAAAAAATAAAAGCCCCCCTGAGCTCCAAAATAGCCACCGCAAAATAATTAAGGGGGGCTATTTTTTTAAGGGAAAATCTGAAAAGAGCCCTCGTAAAAAAAAAAAGTAATTTTTTGGTTGATGTGATCACATATTACAAATACCACCCATTGACAGTATTGTGTGAATTATACAAAAATAGTGCTGTTTGATAACTTATAACATAATGTACCTGTATGAGGTAGTGACTCAAAACTCATACCTGTTAACATGTACAGTACATGTATGTAAATTAATTGTCTCACTTTACGGGAAAAGTGAAGTGTTTTACCTATTTCTTACCTACAGCACCTAGGGATCTTTCACTTTTTATGTACTAAAATTGTTGTCATCTTCTTTCTTTTCTTAAACCCTGTTGTTCTATGAGATGAAGCACAGACATAAAAATGGTATGCTGTTGATGTGCATGGTCATTTTCATAAACTTAAGGATTTCAGTGTATAAAAAGGTGTGCCACTGTAAAATGTCAAAATCATATTCATGAACTCATGGTCTTGTTACCGTTGCGATTCCCTGCTGTGTACATGACTACCGGTACATTCCTCTGAGCTTTGTAAAAGCCTGTATAGGGTCTGATTTGAAAGACTATGCAGCTACTGGGAGCAGTGCTTCAAGGCGCTAGACTACATCACTGCGCGTAATGTCTGATTTCCCTTCTGCCTCTTCTTCAATCACAGGACACGCAAGTGAAGTGCATGCTGGGTAGGCACACGGAGGTCGAGCGAGCTTAGCGTTTGGCTGCCGATACGATCAGTTTGACTTCTACAGTGTTTGTTCTTACGTGGGGCTTTCGTTTTTTTCCTATCGCAGTAGGACGACTCGGCACAGTGTAAACAGAGAATCATCATCTGATGGTTATTCACATCGTTGAAAGTTATTCTTAACCGCTTGTGCTTTGGAAACTTTTTATGTTACTCAGACTATAATACTTGTGCAATCTGCTCGTCTTCATTGATTTTTCTTGATTTTGCTTAACTTTTCCTAATTTATTTCATTGATTAGCCCTTTCTTTGGGGTTAAAAAGGAAAACTTTCCGTGGGAAACGTCATGACTCTTTCGTTTATCTGTGAAGTATAATGGATTGTAGCTCGGGAAGTATGGATTCAGCAGCTTCCAGTGGAATGAACTCGGATTCTGTCCGTTGGTCGGAAAGTGAAGAGAAAGGAGATAATGAAGGTTTGGCTTTGATCAATATTTTTTTAAATCAAGTACAAAGAAAAAGACTCCAAATAGAGACATTCTGACATTTTGATCTTTTAGTTAGGGATCATCAATTGGAAATGAAGCTTTGATGTTTGAAATGATATTATATCTCTATTCATAGTCTTTTTATCTACAGGCAATATTTGTCAAATTTCTCTGAGGGAAATACATTCAAGATGTAGTGATTTTCTAAACATATAACTATATTATTATTAATTTTAAAGTTTTTCCTGGGAAAATGTAAAGGCTTGAATTCCAGTTCATTCAAGAAATTATCAGCATTTATAGTGCCTTTAATTTGTTTGCATGAGCCCAATGTTAAAAGTTTTGAAAATGTTGGGGTCTGTACCATACCATGTGTTTGGGGCACCTGTTAGTGTTGAGCCCTACTTTAAACGATGTATGAAAAAAGAATAGTACTTACAGGTACTGGGGGGTGTTTCACAAAGATCCTAAGTAGAACTTAACACTAAGTTGGACTTTAAAATTATGGAGAGCCATTTGTAGCCTTAAAATAAAATATATTCAAAAGCAGAAATTCATGTATTTTAGACTTTTTATGAATTCCACATCCAGAACATGAAGTCTCCTTGATGATAGAAAATATGAATGATTTGAATCAACATTTTATGCCTTTCAAAATAACTTTTACAAAATATTTTCAAAGATGCTAATGGCTTTCCATAATTTTTAAGTCCAACTTTAATAGAGATAAGTTCAACTTAGGATCTTTGTGAAACACCCCCCTGGTACACTGTATGTAAAAAACCTGATTGATAAGAAATTAATTCAAAATGGAAAGAGAGTATGTCTGGGGTGGGGGAGGGGGGGGGGGGGGGAGGAGGGGGCTTAGATACTGACAAGATTTCCTATGTGTACATGTACGTTAAGATGATATGAAAGAGCCGTTAAAGTACCGTAATAGCTTTAAGCAAATTAGATTAAAAAAGAGATATTTTTGTAACAGAAAAAGGAAGGACTTCAGTTGGACTGTAGCCAACATTATAAATATTACAGTCTGTAGGGTATTAAACACTACTTTATTATTAGATGTTATGCTTTGGGATCTAGCTTGTAGTGTCCTCTTTTATTACATGTAGGTTTATTAGATTAGATTTAAATGAAATAGCCTTCAACTTTTTATTATCAAAAATGTATTATTTTTTAAAAACAAAACTTGTCTCTAGGGCTATTACAGTATTAGCAATAAGTTCGGGGAAAGAATTTTTGTTGGGTCATAAACTTACACTTGTAAGTGCTTGGCATGAATCATTCAAGCTCTTTTTATCTCAAAACTGTCAGAACAGTTAACTCATTATAATATTTGTATTAGTTGGCCCTTCTTAAAGTATAAATAACACTGCAAATTCAATAATGATTCGTTTAGAGATTGGCAGGACAATAGAATCTGTGCCGCACATGAATTCGATTAGGAACAATGATTTCTTGGCAGTTTTCATCTTGTGCCAATGCCAGTGAAACAATTATTGATTTATTAATATCCTTGCTAGGCTTCAACAGATAATGCATTGTTTTAACAAGGTTGATTTGAAATTATTTTACTTACTCAATTTCATGCTCTTATGAACCTGTCTTCAATGTAGGATATCTCCGTAAAATCAGAAATTTTCACAAATTGTTTGTGATGACTGTTTTTGTGGCAATAGGCTTGGGAAAATTGCAAATATTTCACACTGATGAAATTTACAAATACTTTCAAAATTCTTCAGCATGAAATTGTCATGAAACTCAACTGCGTTTACGACTGTTGCTGGTTTCCTGGCATGTCTATAGAGATCACATGATGTTTTGTTTCCCTGCATCAGTGTACTTATAATAACCTTGTAAAGATCACCTGCTTATAACATCCACATTTGATCTCCTTTGAGAAGTCTTTATTATTGTACAATGCTTATAGAGGTATTCAAAATACATTGAACCTACAATGATTTACACATCGATGTGTGAACATGCTTGTCGTTTTATAAAGGTTTCACTCTATAGATAATAATAGTGAACACACTATATTGATACCGTAATAGGCCTGTTTAAAATGAAAGTACAAAGATTCACACAAAGAATAATTCATGTGTATCGCAGGGAAAAAATTAATATATATTTTTCGGGGGCTACTTTTCAACCTTGCCTGCATGAAAATAACATTCCAAAATTTGTTTTGCATTGAACTCTATGCAAATTTAAGAGGGCTCTTTTCTGATTTTCGGGGGCTCTTTTGGGCATTTCGGGGGCTATTTTGCCCTGAGCCCCCGTGTATTTTTTGTCACTGGTGTATCGGTAAAGGTCTTTAGATTTTAATGTATAATAATAATGGAGACACAATAAGACTGTTCACTCAATGAATGTACAATGATTCCCACGTAGATGCGAACATGCCCAAGATCTTTTTTTTTTAAAGGTTTCACTGTATTATAACAGGGCTCGACACTAACATGCACCAGGGGCACATGGGCGCCCAAAATCTAAGCCTGGACCCCGAAACTTTTGAATTTTACACAGGGCTCATGAGTACAGACTCTGAAAAGTTCAATCTAGATCCCTTTAAAAAAAACGTTAAGAACCCTGGTAATAATAATAATGGACCCACTTCAAGACCACATACATGTACAATGAACGCACACACATAGATTCACACTCGATGTGAACATGCCCAAGTGTCATGGTGAGTAGCATCCCCACCTCGTTCCTTATTTCCTGGAGCAGATTACGAGCAGGAAACCGAGACTTAGCTGCAGATTTTTCTCAAACTTCCACCGTTTCCACCCTTTTCTTCCAAAATCCCACGATAAAAAGGGAAGATCACCCCCTTAATAAAACACAACACACATGGTGCATTAGAGAACGAAGGAAACGCATTTGAACGGGATGGATGCTCTAGCTACCAGATGTGCCCGAGACATTGACACTGACTGTCTTATCGTGTCTTGTGCGTAATGCATCTTAAATTTGACATTTCCTAAACATGAGTTGTCAGTTGGGGGAGTATACAGGTTTGTGAGAAGGAAGGGAATGTTGAATCAGTAACGAATGTGTTTGATTTATAGAAACATACTCATATTTGTCTGTTTTTGAGGTAGAAGGATATTAACTCATATGCTTAAAGACCGTCAATACCACTGGGCCAGAGGGGATTAGACCACACAGCGAGGTCACTGACAGGTGGCTATCTCATTAACTCAGCTCTCAACTAACATAAGAAAAAGAGGATCATGGGGGACCAACATGCACCGATTGGGGAAGTTTTCTATATAGAGGGAGCAAGTAGCTACAAGTAGGACAGTGGGGCTTTAAACACAGAGTTAAGGCCCTTCTGGCTCTGAAAGGCCATTTATAATTTTGTAAGGATCTATTATACTTCAAGCATGATAGTCACAGGCTCAAATACCATATGAAATCAATTGTGTTTGCAGACTGTAGTGAACAAGAGAGTTACATTTTGTATTAAATGTACATTGAATTGGGAGCATCAGGAGTTGCAAGTCTGACAGATATGAACCAAATTTTATTATTATTATTTTTATAATTGTATCTTGAGATTTAGCGATGGAAAAGCATTTCAAGAGAAACAGTAATTGAAGAATTACAGAAGAGGCAGATTTTTACTTTGAGAAACGAGAACTCTGACTTAAATCTGGAAATATGTTCCGTACAGCAGTTTAAAATGTTCATACTAAGATGCCAAATTTAACTACTTTCTGTTTTGCCCCTAAAACATTGCACAGCACCTAAGGGAAGATGATATTTCATTGCTAAAATTGGAATGAGTCATTTTTGCATTCATTTCAGTCTCAGAGACACTGAATTGGGCCCCATTGATTGTCTAGACATAGTAGTTTTAATTGTTGCCTGTAATTGACAGACTGTATTATTTACTCATTCATCATTCATTAATTCAGTGGGGGGGGGGGGGGGGGGGGGGGGTCATTTCTTGCGGACCTCTTAAAAATAGCAACAGCAACCTGTTGACCAAGTTTATACTGAGCGGACAGAAAGGCATGATTAGAAATATAGGATGCAACCAATTGGCCATATTGCAATGATGTATTCAAACCTGCTTTATAGTGACCACCTGTTTAGAAAGACCACCTGTCCACAAGGACCATATTATTTGTTCCCCTCCAAAATCAATTATCATTGGAACCTGTAATAAAGGAATCTGCCCATAAAGACCACTTGCCTATAAAGATCAATTTTCTTACCTCCCTTGAGTAGGCCTTTTTTTTTTGGGGGGGGGGGTCCAGGCTTAGACTTAGTGTCGAGCCCAGTATACAGGTTTTACTCTTTATATCACATGTACATGTACATTTGTAAGTATGGGTTAATTAAAAACTAGATGTTATTTCCACCTGCTTGGACATAGTGTTATATTTGGAAGCAAGAAAGGTTATAATGGTAAGTGTATCATGTTACAGGTATCCATTGCCGGACATGTCAAACTACAGACCCTATGCAACAACCATTTGGGAATCTGCTGAAGTTTATATTTTTTAAAGCAATTTATTCTGAGTTACAATTGTGCTATTTGAAACTTTCAAAACTTGAATTCATAATCAGAAATGAGTGGAAATTACAGTGATAAGCTGATTGGTAGTAGGGGAACTATTTTGACATTGATCATGGAACATTGTGATAATATGCAAAACCACGTATATTTTGTTACGCAGTGCCATAGAGATGTTAGGTAGTTATCGGAATGTGATATTGAAAGAGCCATGTGTATACTAGTCTAGTAGATTACACATAGAATTGACCTGTAATGATTATAGGGATCAACATTATTTTTTTGTATTACATGTAAGAAAATACAGCTTTAAAAGAAAAAAAATCAAATATGTATATCTTCTAAATCACTGAGCTTTTACTTTTGTATGTTGTGTGGTGAAAGTGGCCTAAATGCTGATTAAATTGGAAATCAATAAAAAAATTATACTAGATCCAATCTCCCACAAACATATTGGATAAACAAGCACCTGGTAAGTAAGGAAGACATCCATTAAGTTGCAAAATTTGCAATGTATTTACATGTATATTAATCGTGTTAGTGGGGTGAAATGAAATGGTTGAACTTTAAAACTTTCTCGGTAGATGTGGGGGCCCTTGAAGTAATAAACTGTGATATATATATTGCTTCCATCCTTCCTCCCTATCATTAATAATTCCATCATCCATCAGTTATTGCCCCTGAAAAGCACCAGGGCAAAATCATATCACTGCAATTTACCAGGGCAGGAATGAGTGAAATCTACAAGGGCTGACACGACTGGAGTCTATTAATTACGGGGCAGGAAGCATTCCACGCGAATATTTTTGGTTGTCCATACAGGGGTGGGGGCGACGCCCACTTTGACAAGGATAGGGGTATTAAGGAGAGATTAAATGCTTCCTGTATGGGGTGGGGTGGCATGCCTGTCGTAGTGTAGCTCAGCTGTGGTGTATGCTGGGTTGTATGTGTTTCTAGTGTTAAGATAAACCCCCATGTCAGCAAGCTCACCGCAGGATTGACTTAGGGTCGCTGTCTCTATGCATCTATAGGGGGAATGAGTGTAATTTACATTATGTTATAAATGTTGAATGTTGCCAAAATGTAATGAACATTGATTACAATGTATAGTGTGATCTTTGTTTTTCAGTTAAGTTTCATTTTATAGACTACTTAGGGTTTCTATACATTGCTTTTGCATTAAAAATATATCCTTTTGTTAAATCCATGTCAAAAATTGCTTCAGGCTCTTGTTTGGTCCAAAATATATGGTTGGGTTTAGGGTTAGGTACAGTGTTGGATCCAGGGTTGATTGTAGGAATTAGGTTAGTGTAGGAAATAGTCTGCAGATTGATTGATGCAGGAGCATATTATGTCGTGCATGTGCATGTACTTGTTAGGATAAAGGGGATCATGGATAATTGTTACCATGGTATCCTTGATTTCTATATATGACACCCATACAAATTATGTAATCACATTTTCATCCATCACTTTCACAATCAAATATATAGCAGCAATAATCCACTTAATTCATATAATCAATCCCATCATTATGATATGATAATTCATCCATCAAAGGGCCATTAATGCTTCTGCTATTTGAATTTCATACTGTATTTAGCACCCGGCTCTCTGCAGGACGTGCCCAATTTACCCCCCTCCTGTCAAATTTCCCTCTCCCCCTCTAGCTTGCCCAGGTGCATGTCCCTGTGAGGGTGATTCATCGTGAACTTTGACCTAGCTCGTTCAACAGCGTTATGAAAGAAAAACAATACAGAAATCAAAGTTCAATCATTGGACATACGTATGAGAAAAGTTTTTTGATTTATGCTGTGTCGATGAATTTTCATCATCAAGTTACAAATTTGTTTAGTGGGCACCATATTTCTCCAGAAAAAAGCTCTATACTGTGTAAAATCTGAAGCGAATTGAAACACACACTGAAATTATCTGAGATCAAAAGTATCAAGTGTTTTTTGTTGAACATAATTATGCTGTACCTATATCATCCGAGGGGTAATGCAGCCAACGCAGGACTTTTAGATGGTTTCTAACATGTGACATCAGATGACATCAGGTGACGTGTCCCAAGCCAGTACTAAGACGTCCCAAGAACTGCTCGAAGAAGATGTTTGAAAAGATTATTAGCTGCACGCTAGTTGCAGTTATAGACGACAATGAAGATGACAAAAATAGGAGCAAGATAGGATGGCAAACTTGGATTACACGCCGTCTTTCACTCGGTGGTTTCGTAAATGTGGAACACCTTGGTTCAACTGCGGTATGCGCCATTGATTTCTGTACCCTTTAAAGCCGTTTGTGGCTACAGGCCAGGATCTGTATCCCACAAGGGGCAATCCACTGCTACCTGTGTCGGGATTAAGATGTTTATCATCTCAGCATCGATCGCTATCTTCAGTTCAGGAAGCTCCCTCCATGCCATGCGGAGACATGGGCCGAAGATAGCGACCGATGTCGGGTAATGCCACTTTGGGGATATGAAACCCGTTTCCAAGATGCTGATGTGACGTTGGTCCGTGGAGGTTCACCGTTCACGGGTGATGGCTATCGGTGTTCCTGCTTGTGTTGAGCAGGTGATGATCTGTGAAGGAGAATCTGTCATGGTTCGTGCAAGCGGAGTGGGTCGTTGCCACACTCGATACCTGAAACTCGGAAAGTTATGATGTTGCGAACAAGGACCTTCAAATAGTCGCACACCTACACGCTAGCTCTTATCATGCCCTTGATATTTGCAAATAGAATAGGACAGTGCCACACTGGATCCTTGGAACTCTGAACGCTATGATGTCTCGATTGGAACAATTAGGACCTCGGCAGTCACCGCCTATTGTTTAGAGACACTGTAATTGATTGAGTATGCGCTCCGGAAAGTGAGGATGCTGCAAACAAGGACCTATAAGCACCCTCTTACAGTCTATACCGGTAGAGAGACTCCTATTTGTTGTCCGAATATGCACTTGGGTTTCTTTTTGTGCCCTTGATACGTGTAAACAGAGTTTGTCGTTGCCAAACCTCAAACTCTTTGATTGATGATGTCATGAGCAAGGATTGATACAGGCTGGTACTTTTCTTGTCCTTGGTTCATGCAATCGGAATAGGGAAGTGACACCCTCTACCCATCAGTAATGATGTCCCAGCAAATACTCTAGCAGCCTCCGAGTAACATTCAAGATAATCCAGTTCTGTTTTAGTGTGCACCCTGGTTCTCATGCTCTTAATTCATGAAAAAAACGTGATGCTACTTTTTAAACCAGAATTTCCGGAAGGTCTGAAAATCACTCTGTCTAGACCAAGTACTTTGCTTCATAAATAAGAAGACACCTTTTATTGAATTGTTGAACAATGCACTCTGGTTTATACCTACATGTATGTTTTATGCAAACCAAGTGGGACGTGCTTCGATCATTCTATACCTGAAACTCTGAAATCGAGGATGTCACTGTCAGTATCAACCGTCTAGACTCAATGGACGTTCTCCATTAAAGACACTTCAGTTATTGACGCTAGAACCTACAACTTTGTTCTGGACTTCTGGGGGGCGTTTCACAAAACTTGTCATCAGTGACAATTTCTGACAAATGACATTTTTGTTATAAGCTACTGAAATCCTTGCTTCTGATTGGTTATCAAAATATTTGTCACTGATTTTTGTCATTTGTCATTGTAAAAAGGCTTTGTGAAACAGGTTCCTGGTCATGCCTTTGCAGAGTATAGAGTTCAGTAGTTGTTGACAGTTCTCATCAGGTTCTCCTGGCTTGACCGTCTCTTGGCTTGACCGTTGGCTCTTGGGAAGTGCCTCAGGATGATGCAGCTTGCGTCCGTGGAGAGGGTCCATTTTGGCCACAGGAGACGTAAAGTTTCTATTTTTTTCATTCTTGTGAAATTAAGAGGGATGGCCACAGTGCCAATTTTGTTTACAGTTATATACATTTGACGTTGGTAGCTTTTAACATGCATGTGCTCCTATTTATCAGTAGCTTATAAAGTTATTGTAACTTGTTATTGACAACAAGTTTTATGAAACAGCTAACAGGGTCCAGGGCCGCGGCTTATAAAAAGTTGCGATTAATCACAACTTACATTTATTTGCAATTGATATCATTTGCAACTCTGTACTTAAAAGAGATAGGGGAATTCAAACTTGTAATTCATTTCGCAGGGATCCTGATAAAAATGTCAGGTTCTGTGTGCTCTCGTTAAAAGTTTGGAATGTTTAAGTTTTAGAATGATGATTTGGAGGCCGACATGTACATGTACATGTATCTGCTCTGGGCATCTGTTATTGTTGAGCCCCTGCATACTGTAAAGGATTCTTGTATTAAAAATGCTTTTGTGTTTAACAGGACTCTTTTGACACACCATCAGTACTGTAGATTACTAGGTTGTTAGCATGGCTGCTCCCACAGCCTGTACAGTAGTACTCAAGGGATTTCTTCCTTCTTGGTACTACATTTAATTGTAGAATTGTGATCGAACATTTTCTCATGCAACAATTGCTCCGGGCATTATTTCATCAGGGTTATGGTTACAGTAGGTCAGGTTTGTAACCAGGTTTTAGACTGTGTTAGGGTAAGGGTTAGGTGTCGTGTTGGGTCCACCGTCCAGCGTTGAATATCAGTTAGTCTCGGAAATTGTTGTAGAACAGGGGGTGTTTCACAAAGATACTTAGTCGAATTTAACTCTAAGTTGGACTTAAAATTATGGAGAGCCATTTGTAGCCTTGAAATAATATTCAAAAGCAAAAATTCAAGTATTTTAAAATTTCATAAAAAATTCTGCATCAAGAACATCAAATCTCCCATGGTTATAGAAAACATGAATGCTTTGAATCAACATTTTATGCCTTTTAGAACAACTTTTACAAAATGTTTTCAAAGATGCTATTAACGGCTTTCCATAATTGTTGAGTCTAACTTGGAGATAAGTTCAACTTAGGATCTTTGTGAAACACCCCCCAGTTGGTGAAGGAGCATGCATGTTGTACATCCTTAATTGTACCTGTACGATCAAGTTTATTATTTGCCCTCGTAGCCCAAGGCTTTCATTTTGTGAAGGATGATATGTGACGGATTCAGGAACCCTTTAGGTGTCAGATAGAGCCTCCTTAAGGATCAGCTGTGATTCTGGTCAAGCTTACCGGGATATTGACATTGCCAGTTGCCTCATGTACATTGTAGGTCAATGGCCATTGGTTTGACTCTTGCCTTCCATCGGTCAGGTAGCTTGACCACAGTCTGAATGGTAGTACGATAGGAGGCATCATGTACAGTATATTCATTGGGAGATTTTTAATTCTGTCCTATGTTGTCTTGTAAAGCACACATTTTTCCTCTTTATCAAATTAAGCGACCAACTTTTTCTGTCATTGTTTGCAACTTCATTTTTAGCTCTAGTTGTGTTCTTGCCCATAGGTTTTTACTATCATTGCATTGCACTAATCCAGAAGTACATGTACTCGAGGTCTAATATGTACCGTATCTGACATTTTAAGAGTAAGCCCATCATGAGATTTCAGATGTTTCAATCCTTTGTTTGTGCTGTCGATTTTATTCAGAGGACGGTATTAGTAAAATTGTAGCTTCATTTTCTTGACTGGAAATGTAGAGATTGTAGATGATGCAGGAAGATATTTGGCAAAGATGTCTGTTCATCTTGAATATCCATCGAAAATTCATTATCATTACTTGTAACCAGGAAATAGAGACCCCTAGACAGAGTGATTAGGCAGAGCTATCATTCGCCGTCTAGATGTACAGTATATCTTCAACCAGGCAACTACTCAAAGAGAACCAGTACTGATACCATGATTTATACTTTTCTTTCTCTCGACAGAAAATATGTGATTGTACTTGAATTTCCGGGGAGGGATACAGAGACTCATTCCATTTGAATTATTGCCCCCCCCCCCCCCCTCATCAAGATTGACAAATCATGTGTGTCTGTTATCTTGTTCTTAACAGCAAAATGATGACTGTGGACCCTAATAGGGAGAAATTTGGCCTACAGATAACCTTACTGGAACCACCTCAGGAAACAAAGTTATCTCTCTCTCTCTTTCTAAGTGCCCTATCGTTTGACTTTGGCGATCATGCTTCCACAACCCTCGGCTCCTAGCCTTCTGTATTAGTACCACTCCCAGTTCTTTCACTCCTCTCTCTTCCAACAATTTCTGCAGACTGTCCATCCAAAGTATCCTCCTTCTTCCCTACTCCTTCTTCCCACAATTTCCCTGTCAAAGCAAGATTCTCTAGGCCCTCTTTACATGTTATGTGACCCATGACCTTCAAAGTTATATAATTGTGATTCATATGTATTTATTTGTCTTTTTTCTTGACAGAAAACATGGTGATTGTTGACCTTGCTGGGAGGGGGCTGAAGAAGCTGGAATCCCTCCCGACCTCAGAGACCCACGCCACATGTACGACCCTCATACTGGATCATAATGGACTATCACGCATTGACAATCTACATGAGTTCAAGAACCTTCAACAGGTAGATACAGTACATCCTTGAGGTTGTTAGTAAGAATTATCTCTACGTGTAGAGGTGTTTTGGTTGAGTGAATACATCCCTGGACTGTCGATCACAAGGTTCAAGTCCCGCCGCCGCACTAATGTCCATTGGCAAGACATTGATCTACATTTGCCCCACTCCACCCAGGTGAAGTAAATGGGTACCTGGTAGGAATTTATTCCTTGAAATGCTAGAGCGCTGTATGGCAGCCGTGCTAAAGCCAGGGTAATAATCAGGAGCGCCAGGAGGGTCAAATCTGACTGACATGAGCGCTATACAAGAACCCAATATTATTATTATATGAAATACCTTGGGAAAAAATCCAACTTCTGAGGAAATATCCAAAGGGGTTTGGACTTTTTCAAAGGTACAGAGTGTGGATAATTATACTATGCCAAAGACATGTATACAATTTGTGTTTTTGGTACAAAATGATGACAAGAATCCTTGTCATTTGATATCTCATTTCCAAATTCTATAGATCTGGGGCCCGTCTTCTAAAGAGTTGTGATTGATCCAAAACAATCGCAAGTCCTCTTCATCAATTGCAAGTTGACAGTTTGCTATCTCTTTAAAGTACAAATCGCAACTGTTTATAAGATAGTGCCCTGGACTTGACTGACAATTTTAGATCTAGACGATTAACTGCCAGTCATAAAAAAAATGCTATTGACTATCAATTGACAAAATGACCAGCTGCATGTTTAAACAAAAAAATATCTGGTCACATGTTTGCCCTCAGCCAATAATTTGATTAGGAACTAGATAATTGTTCCATTATTTTATTTTACTAATGCCTGCCTTTCAACATAGAATTATGCATAACTATTATCAGGGCTTAAATTAATCCAAGGCCACCAAGCTTGGATGCCCCTTTGATTGGCCTCAATGTCCCTCTCATTGGCCTTTGAGATTGTTTGTGCCCTTTCCAATTCTTCCTATTTGTGCTGTAATATAGAAATGTGCCCTACAGAAAAGTGGCCTTGCCCTAAAAATATTGAAATTTAAGGTCTGTATTATTATTTCTTTATTGCAACCAAAACATGAGGTGGGATTACAAATAAAAATAAAAATACAAACAGATAGATAACAACATTTGGTAGAAATAATGTACACAAAGTCAAAGAAATGTTTGAGTCTGATATATTACATGAATAACGCTGGCTTCAATCAAATTATTACACATTATAAAAGATGATGCATGTATATGTAAGTTTCATTTGATAAAAGCCATTTGATTAAATTGGAAAGAAGTTTAAGGGAAGTTTTCAATAGACGCACCATTCTCCATCCCTCACTGCAAGTCGGCTAAAAGAAATAGAATTCCTCTTGCTATTGGTTGTTGTCACATCTTTGCTTCTCTTTTTCTCATCTTGTTCTCTTTTTCTCATCTTGTTCCTTGTCGTCCTTCGCAGCTATCCATCGGACACAATCGGTTGGTGCGGATGAACGGCATCTCAAGACTGCCGACCATCCGGGTCCTCAACCTGCCAAACAACAGCATCCAGACCATAGAGGGCCTAAGAGAACTACCTGAACTGGAGTGGCTGAATCTGTCGGGGAACAGTATCAAGGTAAGATAGGCTAGTGAATCCTTCTTTTTTCTTTGTTTGGAAAGCCTCAGCTTTGACTTGTTGGGCACTAAAACAGAGACAGTTAGGATGTGAGGGAACTACCAGAACTGGAGTGGCTGAATCTGTCGGGGGAACAGTATCAAGGTATGATGGTTTAGTGAATCCTCCTTTTTCTTTATCTTTGTTTGGAAATCTTCAATTTTAACATGTTGGGCACTAAGACAAAAACAATAGGATGAAACCCTGTTGTAGTGTACTATATTATGTAACAGTGCAGGATAAAATGATCAATGACTGGAGGTCTGACAGAGCTGCATTGGGGTTACCAATGTACATTGTACCTGGCAAGAGCATCAAAAATATAGAGTGGTGAAGTGTGACTTCATCAACAAACTATTTTTAGAATTTCTCAATATGAACCAGAGCAAAATAACACTGAGTTCCAAAAGGAAATCTATTTATTCAGATGGTCACATCTCAGCCAATACTTAACATTTTCAATTGGTTTTAAACATTTGGACATTATCTTTGATGCTCATTCGGAAAGTGAAGTTCAAACTGAGAAATTCTAAACATAGATTTTTATGATGTCATAGCTTCTGTATTCTACAGAAGGTCTGAGGGACATATCAGAACTTGATTGGTTCAATCTCTCAGGGAATGGTAGCGTAAAGGATGTCCTTTGTATTTGTCTTTGTTGGCTAGAAAACTTGCAAGTTTAGGTCATTGGAAATGGATACCAAGCTCCTGACGACTCTGAATGAAACCCAATTTGGAAATACATGTTTATTAATTAATTATGAGAAAATTACATTCTGTCCAATGGGCTAATGTACTGACAGAAGGTACAAGTGATCATTTGCACCATCTAGAATAATATCAGAGATCTTAACGAGCTGCAATTAAACCAATTAAGAATATATCCAGAGGATTTAGAGGGTCGGTGCGAGCTACCAGATATTCAGTCGCTCGATATGTGTGGGAATATTATAGCATCAAGGTGTTGTAAAGATTTCTTTGTCATTTGGGAAAGCTTCAATCTAAATATAGTTGTCAAAGATATATAGGTTATTAGTGTATTAGCAAGAATATGCCTTTCTTAGTTAATTGACTGAAAAAAATAGCTAAACATTTTTCTGTTTAAAGGTATTACAAAGTTTTGGTATGCGGTCATGAATTTGGTTCAAATTAACATATTGGAAGCATATGCGTTCCTACAATATACATTGATCGTTGTTGCGGTTGAAGTCGAGTCTAAAGTTATGAAATTATAAATAATAAACTCTTTATGTTGTATAGCTCCCTCTCAAGGTCAAGATATTAATTTAGCTATGAAACAATGTTGCTTGACTAAAATTGTAATGACCGATTAGTTATTCCCATTTGGCTCGTGATCGCATTATCTCAAGAACTGATTGATGGATTCCTGCCCTACTTTCATGTAGTTTAGGTATTTATCTTGCAGAGCCAATGAACTGATTAAATTTAGGGGTAATGAGGTCAAATGTCAAAGGTCACAGGGCTCATTATGTATGCAAAAATAGCTTGCTTCTGTTTTGGTTTGCAAAATTGCGCCATGGTGGAGGCATCATTTTCGACTGCGCGCGGTCGAAGGTCCATCTAGTTTGCCATGATTTAATTGAGGTTATTAGAAATATCAGAAAAAACTTTGGGCATCCTATCTGGCACTTCATATACAAGTCGTTCGTAAAGTCATGCGTAACTTTACGAACTCTTTATGAAACACCCCCCTGAACTGATACTAGTTTGTTAAGGTACATGTAGTATGGAAATAGTTTAATCATCAAATATCATTGTTGGGTGTTTAATTGCATTGATTAGCAAACAACAGAGGAGGCGCAATGGCTCAGTGGTAGAGCAGTGGTCTCGTAACGGGAAGGTCCCGGATTCAAAACCAACTCAATGCGCTCATGCCCTTTGGTAAGGGTTAAATCCTCATTACCAAGTCCCTCAGAGAGGACTTAAAGAAGTCAGTCCCCTGGTTGCCTACTTATAAGCATAAACATGCTTTCTTTAATAGCAGTCAGATAAAGCAAACCATCAAACATCATCGAACATTGTCAATCTCACAGTGGCAATAAATTACAGTGTCTACCTATTGACTCAGAAACAGCATGTGGGCACAAGTAAGACATTGCCATAGGATTCACTGCAGTAGAACAGACATGAGCAGACATGCAACGATAGCACAGCGGTTGCATGATGATTAATATAGAAATAAATCTACACAGAAGTCATGAATGCGAACTCCTGTCCTTTGTCTCCCAATCTATTTCAATATCACTTGGCAAGCGGAAAAAAATTACAGTGATAGCGGTGTGGTTGAATGGAATGACGACACGAAGCGCATGAATAGATGACAAGTTATGGTTGATCCCCCTTATCAGCTAGACGCAGCCCCGCTAGGAGCTGAGTGATGGATCCTTCCTGCCTGCTGCATATATGCCTGCTCTCTCAGCCTCTCTGTCTCTCTCTCGCTCCGGTGTGCTGTAGGCAAATGTTCAAAGTTCAAACATAGCCTAGCTCAGAGCTGCCAACCAGTACGATTTAATCGTATTTCGTACGATTTTTATAAATAAATACAACAGTACGATTTTCCTCAAAAAAATATGATTTTCCACAAAAAAATATTATAACTAAGATTTTTTAAAGTTATTATTATTTCAACAAAAAAACACATTATGAATAAAGTTTGGAATATTTTCTTGTGAAAATGAGTATAAGAAGAAACATTGTCAATGCCATACACCTGTAATAGTGTTCCTCAAGTAGGTTAAGGTTTAAAATGTTAATGTTCTGGCCAGTCAGAAATCCCAAGTCTAGAAAGTTATCTCAGTGATTCCACATGGCTAAAGTGGCCTGAAGCTTCCATTTTGGGAGCGATGTTTCAGCAGTTGGTATGGCATCAGTGATCCAAAATCTACAAATACTCTACAGCTGTACATGGTAATGTGGCTTTACTGACCACAAATACCACTTTTCCTAATATATCTGTTGGTCATTTACCATGTGAGTAGGGGATAGTTTAATTCCTAGAAAACCTTTGGCTATATAACGGGTTGCATGAAAATTTAGTTTCTGTCAAATGGGTTGAATAGGAACATAAAATAGGGAATCCAAGTCTAACTTGGGTTCTGTGTGCGCTGTTTTATGTATTATCTAATTTCTTGATACTCCTAATCCGTTGGCCCACAGAATGCTGGGTGAAGTTTGTTGGGTTTAATTATGTTTGTAGGTTTTACATGTAGGTTGTAAACTAATTATTTTGTTGGTGATTGGTACATTTTGAGAAGCAGCTAACACAAGTAAGGAAGGGGAAATTGGCAAGGTCAGAAACGTAGCTAGCTCAACACTACGCTATTACCCCTATTTGACAGCATGACCTGAACTATGGTAGAAGTCAACTTGTGCATAGCGAAACCTTCTAGGGGAAGGAAGGATGCAATCCTATATGGGTGGGGGTGGGGAGTAAGGTGTTTAAACAAAAGGAGCAAGGGGGGGGGGGGTAACATTGGGATCTCAAGAGCGGGGGCGAGGGGTCCATTGAAGACGAGATTGAAGGACAGAAGGAAATAAGTGAGGTCAAAGAGGACCTCAACAATACAACCCTATTTTATGCATGACCTGAAACACTGTAGAGTCAACTTGTTCATATTGAAACTGATGCCCATTTTATAGAGGGGATGTAAAAGCCTATAAAAAGTGGGAGTGGGAGGTTGGGGGTTGGCCTGGGGACTGTACGTGTACTTCAAAGCAGATGAAAATCCTGATTTCAAAAGCAAGAAGTTGTTACATGTATATTGGAGACAAAAGCTCATCAGAAATTGGTAAGGTACATCAAATACTGTAGGAGCTCAGCAATGAACACTATAAACTTTAAACCCTATTTTACATATGACTTGAAAAACTTTAGAAGTGATCTCATGCATTACAGAGGAGGAGGAGGGAAGGGGGGTTGGGGGTGTTGAGGTATAATACAGAGCAAATTGTGAAGTTGTTAGTTGTTGATCTGCAGCCCGACTTCCTGAGCAGGGGTTCTTACAAATATTGGCGCAAGAAGTGAAATAGGAAATTAGCTAGGTCACCGGAGAACTGAAAACCCATTATAACATGTGACCTGTTACACTACAAAACTCAATTTGTGCATACATGTAGCAAAAGCCTACAGGGGAAAGAACACTATGACGAGGAGAGGGGCAGTGCTGTTTATAGTGTTTAAGAAAGGGGGTATAATGTCAAACATGTAGCATTAATTGGCAGAGTGCCAAGTCTCGACAAAACGACTAATTCCCATCAGCTGGGCGTAGGGTGCGACGTGAATTAAAATGTCAAGATCGTGCCATCGTGGGTATCAACCCATTGTCCTTACTCTGATTTCAAGCAAACGACACACATTAAATATATAAGATTATGTGTACCACATACCGTAACACGTATACCGGTAGTGCAAATTACGCAATTGCGGCAGTGAACAGGTCTCTACATGTATAGACATAGTTAAGGTTTGTTCAGAATATTTCGCACGATAAACTGCCGCAGAGAGCCGACACTTTAAAACAAAATGTGTACCGTACTAAGTGAATGGCAATCTTAATACTTTAATGCCATGACAATTTCTTCAGTCAAATTTTAGAGAGGAAATGTATGTGTCTATGAATTTCTGACAAACTTATTTACATTGTATATTTACATTGCACCATAATGGACATTTAATGAGATGACAATCAATGCTTTCATCTTTCTTCAGTATTCCAAAATGATAAATGCTAATTTAAATCAGGACTTCACTCTTGTCATTACATTTAAATCATATCTCTGCTTTTTAGTTCTCTTGATATTGTAGCCTAGATTTGTAGCTGCGCAGTTTTTAAACCACTTTTGAAAGCAGAATTGGCTGCAACAGAGTAGGTTACTTTAATCAACTCGGGACTCTATTCACTTTGTTTTTTCACTTGGGGCATCAGGATGAAAATTTTAGGTTGTGTAGTGACGTTCCTCTTTCATTCAAATTTTGAATGTTGAAGAACCAAAGATAATTCTGATGGGCCGTGCATACAGGGCCAGGTGTCTGATAATGTCAATCCATGATTAATCTTTTCTTTTCACATTCTTTTTTTTCTTTGACCCACAGAGCATTGACCATCTCAGCAGTAACCTGAAGCTCCGTCACCTGGACCTGTCTGATAACAGCGTCTCATCCATCATGGACATCTCCATGCTAGCTAACCTCAAGGTGGGTATTGAATCTCTAACCTGATGGCTTGTAGAAAAACATGAAAGAGGTCATGTGTCTGATAATGTCAATCCATGATTAACAACAGAGGTAATAACAACATGAAAGAGGTCATGTTGTTATTACCTCTGTTGTTATACAAGGCCAGCCGGCCTGCCTTCATCAGACCAAAGTTGAAAAATAACCCGCTATTTTAACTAGCCTGAACTCAAATTAGCCAGCAGTTGCGATTAGCGGGCTATTTGGTCGAGAGAACATCCCAAGAAATCTTGGTCTTGTTTCCAGAATAGCCCGCTAATTGCGAAAAAAGCTGCTAATTTGCGCCCATCCGAGCTAGTTTGTAACGAGTGTATCGGTCTGGTTAAAAATGCAATTTCAAGTACCGTATTTGCCGGCGTAAAGGCCGCAGTATTTTTGGAAGAGAAAATATCAAAAAGTCGGGGTGCAGCCTTTACGACGAAAGAGTAAAATAAAAAAAAAACGAAAGTCAAAACCAACACGAATTTGCACGTATGGGACTAGAAACGGTAAAATAACAATACCACTATGGTACAGGACATTTCCAAACATCTTACAGACAATTTTATCTTGCATTGTTGACATGAAGACGAAAATAAACGTCCTAACACAACATTTGCCGATAGATCTTGATCTAAGTTCGTGCCAATGCATTGCAATGTTATAGGAGGGACAGTCTAACGGAGCTGCCGCGAACATCCATCCGAAGTCGCCATTTTGTTTTTCCATTTCATGCAATTTCGCATTACACCGTACATTGTGGTAGGGGTATATCGGACACCAAATCTGCCTGCGATCACTTTTTTAGCTAAACTTTCGGTAAATTATAAGAATATGGATGAATTTGGTATCAGTTTGTAAAAAAAAAAAAATGTTTTCGAGAAAATTAGGATTTTTTTTTGTCCGTTTTTTTGTTTTCTTGTTTTTTCCCCTCTTTGAAATGTCAAAGTTGGGGGTGCGGCGGTGCGGCCTTATCGCCGGCAAATACGGTATCAGGAAAATATCCCGAGTCAGAAAGTAGCAGGTTATTTTGCAACTTCGATCTGATGAAGACAGGCCTATAGAAAAATTCAACTTTATCTCAGTGCAGTTATCAAAGACTCTTCCTGACTTGCCTTTGGAGTTCTACGACACTTGGTCTGGCGACTATTACTCTTTTGTTAATCTCCTACACTCTCTTCTATCCTGGGCCCTGTTTCATAACGCTTGCTATGAACAACAACTGCCACAGATCTATGACAAATCTGCACATAGCCAATCAACTGTGAGGATTTCAGTAGCTTATAACAATCATCGTATCTTGTTATTGATGGAAAGTTTTATGAAACAAGGTCCAAGACCAGTCACTATACCTTACCGTAATTCTAAAGCCTCACTATTTTCTTAGGGGTAGGGGGAGGGTTGGGGTAGGTTTCATATTGGGTTTTAGGATAGGTATAGGGTTAGGGTTATGTGTAGTATTTTTAGCCTATGGATTAAATTAGGATGTTTAGTTTGGGAATGAATCGTGACTTTTTTTGGATAAAGTCCCAAATGAACACATGATATAATGCTATATTTATATTTTGGAATCACTGAACTGACAATGCATTTTAATGAATGGTTTCCTTTTGTTTTGTCTGCAGACCTTACTACTCCATGGCAACATACTGACAACATTACGCAGCATACCTGGTTGCATACCGCACTCGCTGGAGATACTCTCGCTAGCAGAGAACGAGATATCGGATCTCACAGAGGTAGGATTATTGAGAAAGTAGCATATTAAATTTAATCATCTTGTTGCAGAAATTCCTAATTATAAGTTTTAAAAAAAAAATCTTTTAAAATTCCTAAATAAAGTTAAATTGGAATGTATTTAGCCATCATGGAAAATCTCATGCATATAAACTTGCCTACCTCTTGTTGATCATCAGCAGCTGATATTGGCTATGCATATTTTTTAATAAATCCTTCATTTTGGATTTAGGACTGGTACATGTATGTGTTCCAACTAACGGTTGTTACAAAGTTGCAATTTCTTTCTGTGCAATTCTTTTTTTTTAGGAATGTCTTTGTGATACTTGGCAATTTCATGAGAAGATATTCGGTACATGTATACAGTCCAAGATACAAGTCCCATGTACTGTTCAACTGTCAAACAAGCAATCATAAACATAATACAGTGAAACCTGTCTATAAAGATATTGTAATTATATTTCGTTTCAATGAGAAACCTTTTTCAAGGTAAACAAAAAATGTGGTCTTTGTAGACAGGTGGTCTCTAAAGCAGGTTTGACTACAAATTTAGATAAATTAGATGTGTAGAAAAGACTCTCTCCTTGCTGTTATGTATTACCCATGCAAAGTAAATGCATGCTTCACTATGTTTTGTGGGCATTATGGCGAGTAGCAATAGTAATACAGTCTTGTTGCGCCCCAGTGCTGCTCTGGAGGAGCACCTTCTACAGCTCGATGATCCTGTCACTGTGGGTTCTTTCTGAAGGTTGGAAGGTCATTTGTACTTTTACCCCTCTTATTAGTCTACGGCCTTTTGTGTTGATACAGCAATTGCATTACAGCTTAGTTTAATACTCTAACGCTGCATACTGAGGCTTCAGAGAACCACCTTCTACAGAAGTTTGTAGGGTCATTTGTACTTTTCTCCCACTTGTTAGACGCAATACTTTAATCCAAAGTGAAGTCATCCTATTGCCCTAAATGTGTATCACATCAATCAGCCCCTATTGTAATGTAACATTCTCTGAAACAAGGGGCCTCGTCCCTGTCTACTTGTAAAAAAAACAGCTGTGTTTCTTTGCTTCATGTTATGACCTCCAGGAATGAATCCAAACTTCTTTAAAGGTACTCTATTCCATATGCAGGCCAGAAATTTAAATGTACAAAGAAAAATATATACCCTTCAAGAATTTCCATTGACACATGAACTAGAAACTGACTTTACCTTGAATAATTGACTTACTTTCCAAATGGAATTTTAGGCGGGTCGCCAAATAACAGGGGCCCACCATAACCAAAATCACTAATTTTGCGACATAACTAATTTGATGAACTGATTTCCTCTTTGAAGCTGGTCTTAGGACTGATTTCATCCATCCGAGCGATTGGTCAGACTGACCTAACTATAGAAGCACTGATTTCAAACTAAAATCACCATATTGTATATTGTTTGATCCCTATAATTTGTTTAACGGCCTCAGAACCTGTGAATGTACAATTTATTATGCCTTACTCTTTTGGTACATGTTTCATATGCGTTAACGTTACATGTATGAGACATGCGTACTGCTAATTCATGCCTAATTTTCATGACCTCGCTAAAATGATGTTTATAACAAAATGTTCAACGGCGAAACATTCCCTTTAAATGTCAACTCGTATGTCAAGACTCATGCAATGCAAGAGGCAGGCAGATTGTTTGCCCTAGAAACAGGGGAGATCAAATAAGCTCAATCCAAAGCTCTTTTTTCATGATAACCTTGATGTAAATCCGGATATCATCTAGTGAACTGCTGAATGTTTTACTTCTATGTGTTATTAATCATGCATACATCCATGACATATGAGCTCACAGTTTTATCTTTTTTTTCTTCAAAAAAATTACTCACTGTTTTGCTCTTAATTTACTTGAAAACAAAGAAAACAGAAAGAACTTTGTACTATATTACAAAAAGAACAACAGTTGAGAGGAGGAGTAGTTTATGTATTGCAAGTGTAATTAGTAATAATGTCTCTGTGTTGTGGACGTAAATACATGTACTATCAAAAACAAAACACCCCAAATATAGAAACAAACAAAAACAATTTTTTTTTAAATTATTTTTTATTTGGTGTTTTCTGTGTGTGTGGTTTCTGTTTATTTGTAAAAATAATAAATAAACAGAAAGCACACCAAACCCCCCCCCCCCACCAAAGTCGGGGGCCATAGATTCACTACTAAATGTTATCCATCAAACTTGTTAGTCTTATGTGGAGCAAGTACATCTACAATATATCAATAATTACAATGGCACAAGGGTTTTTAAACACTATCGGGCACATAAATTTGTTCAAGATAGACCATAAAATATGAATTAAACCTTCAAAAGGCATATTATAATCCAGACCTCCCTTTTTTAATCCTCCCTTTGACACTTTTCTCACCTGAATGACGTGCCAACCTTCGTATTATTTCATTGAAGATTATCATTATAATCTCCATTTGCCAAGAAATTGTTCAAGCACAATCCTTAGCGTGTATGACTCACTTTGGGATTATTTAGGCTTATGATTGTGTTTGTGTTTATTATTATTATTTTGTATACAGATAAAGGTCGTGATATTTTCGATTGGAGGCAAAAGATTGATTATTGCACTTACTGGTTCACCATTGTATGTATGTTGGGAATTAACATTGATTGTGTGTTATGAGGTTTTGAACCATCGAAATTGGGACAATTTTTTGTTTTTGTTTGTTTGTAGTATTAAAAACTTCTGAAACAATATAGGACTACATTGTACATTGTACACAAGCATGAAGCCAAAACGAGTCTAAATTGTTAAAACTGTTTCAGTACCGGGTAATTGTGAAATAAGAGACCGTTTCAAAGGCAATCCCTCTCATTTTAAATACATCATTCTTTCTGTGTAAAAAAAGACAAGATAGTTCATAAAAATTCATATGTTTTTAATATCAGTATTTAGCACTATCTTTGAACTATGTTTATAAGATCTGCAGTCCCCAAATGCACCTGCATGTAGAACCATTCCTCCCTCCTTTTGATACATGATTTAACAGGAGAATTTAAGGCAACTTAAATGTCTATGTTTTACATAAAAATAGACACACACATGCAAACACCAATAACTCTTATAATCTTAGCACTGCCAGTAAGTTAAATTATAAACTATAATTCTAGTTCAACACATATGTTTTACTTCTTAATTAAAATGATATGTACATGTATAATATATCCGGATCCCCTTATTCATCATTACATGATGTAGCAAATTATATTGTCATCCATCATGTTGCTTTCTGTGTAGGTTGACCTTACTTTCACCCTTTCCACTGATCATTAATCAGTGTCGGGGATCAGAAATATATGCAGTGGATAATTTGTTTTTCCTGACAAGCTTTGCATTTGTACAGTAGTCATAAAAACCTGATGTATATTTTCAAAGCTTTGTAAGAACCACAAAATATGCATGTGAGTTTTTTTATGTTGATTGCTATACACACTAACTAATTGAAATATTTTGGTAGGGAGTATTTTTAGCCATCACATGCATCAGAGAAAATTGCACAAGGTTCATCCTGATTCCTTGTAGCATCTTGCCAGGTCCCCAAGTTTCTCCTCATCATTGGAGTTGAAAACATACCAGGTAGATTAATGCCTTTTGGAGCATGTTTATTGTACCCATATCAATTGATACAAAGTCGATAAACACAACAACTCCAAGTACAGTGAAACCTGTCTATAAAGACCACCCAAGGGAAACAAGAAAAGTGGTCTTTATAGGCAGGTGGTCTTTATGTACAAGTTCCTTTAGTACAGGTACTAACCAGAACTCATCATGATCATGGATAGAATACCAAACGATTTTGGTACAAATAGAACAACACAAGACTACCGGTATATTTAACACGCTTCTTTCCAATTTCCTTTTGTGCCAAAAGTGTTCATGAGCTTTAATGGATCTGTCTTGTCATTGTCATCTCTCCCTCAGGTGTCCTACCTATCGTGCCTGAACAACCTCCAGCAGCTGTCTGTCATGAACAACCCCTGCGTGCTGATGGCCACACCCTGTTCATCCAACGCGTATCCTTTCCACTCACATTTAATCATAAAGGGATAGTTTAACAATGTTGAATCTGAGATGCATGGCCCTACGTGTTATTGTGATATGGTGTTATATTGAAGCCCTAAACAAATTGCGCTTCACAATGATCAAGAAGTGCTCCAAAAAAGTAAAAATCTTTGAGTGACTAGTTTTACCGTACTCGTTTTCCCCAATCGACTGTAGCGTTATGAAAACCGTTTGGCAAACGCAAAATTTGATTTAGATTTTCAATCATAAATATCTTGATAATCAGACAGGCGATCGGCTTGTAAAAGTCATGGGGTTCCTGACTGACCTAAAGGTTTATAATTATCATTGCAGCATGAGCTTAATCAAGGATTTATTTAAAGGATCTAAGACAAAGTTACGGGATCCCTTTAACAACAATGATAATAGTGGTTTCTTATACAGTAACAAACTAAATTATTCATACCCTCAACAAGTTTTGTAATTTTTGAAGTATGTGGAAAATGTATAGTATATGTCCGATTTGTGTTTCTTGACAATGTAACATATTGAAGCTTAGGTACATTGTACATCTGAAAGTATTCAACAAAGGCCCTAATTCAACCAGTCCACCTTTTATTCTTGAGTAACAAAAAAAAAAGGGGGAAAAAACAATCATAAAGTGTGAAGATATGACAATCTTAGAAATATAAGAACTTTGCTGCAGCTTTAAAATATGAGTACTCTTGCTCTCTGTTAATTAAAGTCAAAGATACCCATTTTGTTTAATGAATGCATAAGTGAATGCCTTGTCATTCTTACATACAACTACTGCAAGTCCCTCCTTCTTCTCCATCAGTTCCATCTTTACGTTCTGCCGTGACTGTCCCTCCCTCTGCCCAGCTTATTCCCCAAAGATGAGGGTTGCTTAGCAACCAATCTTGAAACAGGAAAGTCATCCCCCACCCCCATCCCAAGAGTTGATTAGAGGGGAGTTCCGGCCGTCCCACTCGCATACTTTTATCCCACGCCATGGTACGCAACCCAAATTTAATCTAACATCCTGGTTTTAATTGGTAATGGTCCCTGGATTCAAGTTATTCAGATTTTTCATGAAAGTTTACAGAAAACGGGAGAATGCTAGGAAATGTTGACAACAATTCATTATTTCTTTTTTTAGTACAGTATATGTTTTGCATCAACGATCATACCTTTTTTAGTTTGTTTGAAAATCTTATATTTATTCAAGTTAAGTTAAAGAGACTTCCCAAGTCAAAATAATCTTAAAGTTAGTCAAAAATATTGGGGGGAAAAAACAGTACAGACAAATTTGATTCTCAACTATTTTCAACTCTGAAAATATTTGTCGTCTATCTTTTGTTCCAAATCCTTAGCCTTAAAATATTTTTTGTGTGTCTATTTCCCATTTTTCCATGAGAAAATGAAGGGAAAATACATGTAGTCTTGTTTTCTAGGAAATACCATAAAGATATAGAGATAAAAGACTAAAAATGCGTTTTTAGTATGTGAAAAATGGCCGTTGTTGATGTACAGTATTAATTTCAGTGGCCTGTGATGAAAAAAAGATTATAAATACGGCAACAGAGAAACAGTTAGTTTTGTTTTAACTTGTAGAATTATTGGAAACATACTGCTTTATCAGGTCTATTAGCCATTACATGTACATGTACATGGAAATGGAGATCATAAGTAACAACATTTAAAGCTTTTTAGTTACAGGTAAATGTAGTTTTGCATACAATCCGCAATTTAGTCAATTATATGAAGTAATGCAGTGCTGTATCCGGCAAGTAAATTGAATTACTGAAATCTAGGACAAGGACTGCTTCAAGAACTAATGAGGCAATAAATCTTAGCGCCTCTTTCACACGTGACACGACATAAAAAAGTTATTTGACATTTAAACTTATTTTCAATCTACAATTCCATATTTACCATCTACATGTACAATATTTATAGAAAAATGTTACTTTTGGTTTTCTGCATTTTGTGTGAATGAGGTGTTCTGACGAAAATTTCCTCAGAAAGGGCAAAGTCACTGAAGATTATATGTTCATCATTCCTTTCTATATTGTGAAATGGGAACACCACCAGATCAATGTAGCCCATCTATGTGCCTCAATGCTTTATTCTTTTAAGTCTCTGTATATATAATGCAGACCATCTGGCGTGTCACTGACTTCAATTGCTCACGTAACAGAACCAGGGGAGTGTTTCACAAAGATCCTAAGTTGAACTTATCTCTAAGTTGGACTTAACAATTATGGAAAGCCATTAGCATCCTTGAAAATATGTGGTAAAAGTTATTTCAAATGGCATAAAATGTTGATTCATATCATTCATATTATCTATTATCAAGGGAGATTTCATGTTCTTGATGTGGAATTTATGAAAAGTCTAAAATACTTGAATTTTTGCTTTTGAAGATATTTCATAATAAGGCTACAAATGGCTCTCCATGATATTCAAGTCCAACTTAGAATTAAGTTTGACTTAGAATCTTTGTGAAACACCCTCCTGGACGTGCCTCCGGAAAGCTGTACGAAACATTTGATTTCTTCAGAAAGGGCAACGTCTTGGGATATTATCTGCTCCAAGTTTTGTGTTCAGAGGAAATGGAAGAAAGAAAAGAATGAAAGAATGATTTTGAAAGAGGATGACGACATATGCATGTCTCGTGGGATAGTCTCTTCCGAAGTTATAATGGTACAGCTTGTTGGCTGCCAACAAGAGGCAGTTCATACTCATTTGTGTAAGCTGTTTGACATGAAATTCAGTATTTGCAGATTGGCAGTCTATTGAAAAAAGGTTAGGACATGTTCTGTGATATTTTGTTGCAATGTCAAGCAAGCCTCAAGCGAGTTTTCAGGTTGTCAAGAAAAACATTTGTTTAAAAAGTATGTATACAATTTGAATGTGTTAGTGAACTTGTCTATTGTACAGTGACTGCTGAGCTATCATAATTGAATATAATGGAAGCATTTACAAGGACATACATATACTATAAAACATAAAACAATAACAAACAAAACTGATAAATCATAGATTCATTATCAAGAGTAAAATATATGAGTTTCAGTGCTTTATGTCATTGATTGTTAATTTTGGCAGAAAATACCCTCTGTATATCAAGTTCTCAATGCCTGTTTAGAATAGCCATTCTTATTGCAAACATCTTGTAATACATTTATATTCTGGGGCGGGGGTCTAAAATGAAACTACTGCTTTAAAGCCTGTCTGTACTAGTTTGACCAGGAGGCATTAGACCACCCAGGGTGGTCACTGACAGGTGGCTATCTCATCAACTCAGCCCTCAATTAACATAAGAAAAAAGAGGATCATGAGGGACCATGCAATAGTCACCGATTAGGCATTGTTTTCTATATAGAGGGAGCAAGTAGCTACAGCGGGGCTTTAATTAAATATATTTCTCTCTGATTTTGTCATGAGCTATGAATAGTCATTCTGCCTCGCACAGACAACCTCATTCTTGTCACGTAAGAGCATTGTCTTATCAAGATAGAGACAAGAAAGCGGAAGACAATGTGTAAAACTTGATTTTGCAAGGGCGCAGTTTGAAGCCAACTGCACGTGACGTAAATTAGGTTTGGCATCGTTAGACGGCTGCAGTGTCTTTCTATTTCTATTTCTATAAATAGCAAGGTTGTGGTGGAAAACTTGCCTTTTTGATTATCTCAGTGAAACTGTGCAGTTTTTGAATGCAGTGTGTTGCATTGTTTCAGATTATTCATGGTGAAACCAAATGTGCTTTAGTAGGTAAAAACAGAGAAGAAAATTATGAACTTGATATATGTACATTTATTTCACAAATTGAAGGTTCAAGGTAGCCAATTCTGTGAAGAAACATCACTTTCCATCCAGAGAAAATTATTGATTAATTCAGAAACTTATAAAAGAAAAAGATGTTTGCAAGTGTCCTAATTCCAGCTGCATGAAATCTTCAAGTGTACTAATGACAAACAAATATCTTGTTTTGTATGTTCAATAGTAGTTTCATGTCGTAATACTACAGTTGAAAGATGAGCTACTAACGTTTTTGCAAGTTTAAAAACTATACATTCTCAATTAACATAAAAGTGACTTGTGAGTAAACTACTCGGCGCAACTGTTTGCGTGCACAAAGTAGGGCTTGCACGGGACCCAAGTCCGACTTGGGTCCCGTGAAAGCAGTCTTATGTTATTCTCTATATTTTCTTCATAGTTATATGCTAGATAAAGTTTTTTGAGGTTGATTTTTAAAATTCTAGCTGTACACATATTATTGTTAGGTGGTTGGTAGACTTTAAACCTAATTCTGTGAAGTAGTTATTCTAAAGAATGTTGACTATAACAAACCTTTTAAAAAAGTGAGAAAGGGATGAAGCGAAAACAAATTAGTTCAACATGTGAACTTTTACTGACGCAAGGGATAGATGGAATGAGATTGTCTTTGCTGCATTTCAAAAATCGTGATACAAGTAACCATGGCAACGCATGTAGGTAATTCCTGATCTAGAAGATCATGCATCAGTGGTTTGAAACCCTGTAAGGCCGGGCAGGCAGGAAAAGTCATGAAAACATTTAGACAAGAGTTTTCGTTGCTATGGATATAGCGCATATTAACACCTGGAACTTGAGATGGCTGAACGGAAACACAAACCCACACAGTGGAGTTTCGCCTGGTAACTATGACAGCCGGGCCCGCAGGCACTGTTAAGTAGAAGAGATCTTCATTTTAGAAAATTGATGCGATGTCATGCAAATTATACATTGTACAGTGCACATGTATAATTAGGGGCACAATGAATATGCAACCTTGTATCATCTACCTTTAATAGTCAATACTTGTTTCACCATTTTAAGATTTGGTACAGTAAAACCTGCATACAAAGGCCGGTCAAGGGAGATCAGAAAAGTTGTCTTTATATCCAGATTGTCTTTATGTACAGGTTCCTTTATTACATGTCCCAATGAGAACCATTTTCTATGGAGATGAAAAATGTGGTCTGTATAGACAGGGGGTCTTTCTACACAGGGGGTTACTACAACTTCATGCAATTGAAAGTGATTTCCATTGCTTGTATCATTTGTGTCAGGAGTTTCTTCTTCTTAGTGATCTATGATTCTCTCATTTTAAAGCTATGTAGTCTGCTTAATCTCTGACGCTCCATCTGTCTCCCTCTGTCTCTTTCTCTACCAATATCCATCTCTTTCTCTTTCATTCTCTGACTGTCTCTGTGTGTCTCTGTCTTTCATTCCTGCGTCTATCATTAATGCTCTCTTACTCTCTAAGCCTTTCTCCAACATTTACTTTCACTTTCTATCATTCTTGATCTCTCTCAGTCACTGTCTACCTCTTTCTGTCGGTCTGATCTCTTTGTTTCTACGGCATTTGTCTTTATCTTGATCATTCTCTCTTTCTCTCTGTCTCTCTGTGTCTATCTGTATCTCTGCCTCCATCTATATTTCTTGGTCGGCCTTTATCTTGGTCGGCCTTTATCTTGATCTATCTCTCTCCCTGCCTATCTCTATCTTTGTTTCTCTCTTTCTCTGTTCGTCTTTATCTCTCTCTCTCTCTCTCTCTCTCTCGCTGTGCATGTGTCTCTCTCTGCCTATCTGTGTCTCTATCTACAAAACAAGTAACTTTCTCTGTTGGTCTTTATCTCTGTCTATCTCTGTCTTCATCTCTCTCTCTCTCTCTCCCCAGTCATCATGTCTGCACTCCCGAGCGAGACCAGAAATCCCAATTACAGACACACCAAAGCAGATTATCCCTAACCCAGAAAGGCAGAACCATCTACATGGATTAGTTAATAAAGGGTGTAGTTATTTTCGGTTCATTACAAATACATATTGACAGATACAATCAGTGGGTAGACTTCGTGATTTGATTTCTGCTACCGACGACGACGAATGCAGAGTACAATCGAAATAAATCAAGACGTTTGCCCAGAATCGCTGGGTACAGTATTTGAATTTAGGAAGAGAGGGATTTCGGAATGATTTCTGAGCTGTATTTTCAAATCTAGGCCAACCAGTGGGGATAGACATCGTGATTTGATTTCTGCTACAGCTGAATGCAAAGTGCAATCAAAATAAATCGAGACGTTTGCCTAGAATCGATAGGTATTTGAATTCAGGAAGGAAGGATTCCCGAGCTGTATTTTCAAATCTAGGCTAATTTGGGTTGGAGGACAACTGTTGCACACTGTTCAGTCTTGGATTATATACAAAATGTTTCTCTACATGTATTGTTACAGCAACAAGTAGATGTTGGAAGTAGACAGTTATGCTAAATTTTCAGCAGCCTAGCGTGCCCCACCCCATTTTTGTATGTTCATCACTTACTGTATGATGTCATCATGGTCATTTAGTATTTGATAAGAAGGAATTTAAATGTAGAATAGAAACTTGTATCTTGATATCATACTCATGTACATCCATTAAACCATTATTTGACTTAATGATGTGTAATGAAATACTACAACAGTAAACATTTAGCATCATCATTTTTGGGGCATGCATGAATTCAGTTGCCGTATACTTTATTAATTGAATATCCATTCTAACTTTATAAAAACCTTTCCCAAACACTTTTAAAAACTGAATTGATATCTGTAAAGTGCGAAATGACGTACATGTATAAATGTATCAAGTGCTATATAAATCCAGGATATTATCAGTGATGTGACATAATGTATGAACATATATTTTTAAAATGAATTTCCTTAACCCTAAGCTTCAGATCACCATTCAACAGTGGGTTTGACTACAGGCCTTACATCGTCAATTGGACTCCCTCCCTACACATCCTAGACGGTTATGCAATCACACACAAAGAAAAGTAAGTACTTCATCTACTTGTTTTTATTCCGAAACGAAACTAGGAAAACACACTAGTTTACATGTACAGTGAAACCTGCCTATAAAGGCCACCCAAGGGAGACAAGAAAAGTGGTCTTTGCAGACAGGTTCCTTTAGTACATGTTTCAATGAGAAGCCATTGTTAAGGGAACAAAACATGTGGTCTTTGTAGACAGGTGGTTGCTAAACCAGGTTTGACTGTAACTAGTTTACGTTGCTGTTGCTTATTTGGGCGTAGAAAAACGTCCCTTATTATTGACATTACTACCAGTATTTAGGACAGGATACAGATGTCAGTTAAGAGCCATAGAATAAACATTGTCAAATCTGTCTATGAAGGCCATCCACAGGAAACTCAAAAAGTGGCCACTGTAGACAGGTTCTTCAACATGTTTTTCTCCAAGAGAGAGGCAACATGGGTGACCACTATATAGAGGTGGCCGTTAAGACAGGTTTGACTATACTTACATACTGTTGATGAAGTTTTTAAGTATTACAAGTATACAAAGTTAGAGCAAAAATTATAATTGATTTTAACTCTGGTTGGTAACGTGACATTTGTTTCTCATCAAAGGTATGGGGGATACATGTGGGGGGTTGATCAGGCTTTTGGTTAGGGATACATATAGGTATGGTCTTTCGTCTTAGGAATTTGGCTACTAGGAAATTGACCGCAGAGCGACTGTCGCAGGAGCATGTGTCATAGAACCTCCTGGCCATGTCATGGTCATTAGGTATGTTTTCATCAGCTCGAGATTGCCAAATAGCCCGCTATTTCTGATTTTGCAAATAAGCCCGAAGTTCCAAATCGCGTCCTCATCAGCTCGAGACTCAAAACTCAAGATCAAGAAATTAGCTCAAGATATTTTGCTCAGCGTTCGCGCATAGTGCGATTCTTCGGGCTGGTTAAGATTCACCTGACAGTACAGCTCGAGATTGCCAAATAGCCCGCTATTTCTGATTTTGCAAATAAGCCCGAAGTTCCAAATCGCGTCCTCATCAGCTCGAGACTCAAAACTCAAGATCAAGAAATTAGCTCAAGATATTTTGCTCAGCGTTCGCGCATAGTGCGATTCTTCGGGCTGGTTAAGATTCACCTGACAGTACAGCTCGAGATTGCCAAATAGCCCGCTATTTCTGATTTTGCAAATAAGCCCGAAGTTCCAAATCGCGTCCTCATCAGCTCGAGACTCAAAACTCAAGATCAAGAAATTAGCTCAAGATATTTTGCTCAGCGTTCGCGCATAGTGCGATTCTTCGGGCTGGTTAAGATTCACCTGACAGTACGTACCAGGATATTTTGCCAAATAGCGGGACATTTTGCAAACTATAGCCCTTGGGATGATTATCTCGACCAAATATCCCGCTAATCGCAACTGCGGGCTGATGAAAATGCAAATTAGCTGGATAATTTGTGATCGGTATAGTTAAAATAGCGGGTTATTATGAGCTGATGATGACAAGCCCATTGATCCTGCAGACAATGTAGTGTCAATGACTGGTAGGTCACTGTAGCAAGGTGTATAACCGCCAGCCTTAACGTAAGACCCATGCACTGCAGACATCCCCTCATTGTGTGGCTAAACAAGCTCATAATCAAATTAAACCAGTCTTCCTTCTTCTAATTGTGAAATACTAGTAGTTCTCTGTCCAAACATTGTCACTGGATCCAGTGCTTAGCCGATTTATAAAACTGGGCTTTGTCTATCTTTGAAACTTGCAAAGAGATTGTTCTTTGTCCAAACCTTGTTGTGGTTTTCAGTGGACAATGCTTGGATGGGTGCATCTGTCTTATCAGATGGATGAAATATGAATATAGTCTGCAGGTTTTGCTTGCTTACTATAAAAATACCGGTGAATTAGTCTGGTTTTTGCTCACGTGACTTTCTTCGCTGCTGTGTTTCACATGGATGCAAAGCAGTGACAAATGGCGCATGCGCACAACTTACACACAAAAGCGGATTTAGCAAACACCTACTGATTTTAATGGGTTTTTCCAGCAGTGTAAATTATAGTTTTAAAAGCCAGTGGTTTTTACAATTGTTTATTCTGCAATGTAAGTGGGCGTATAGTCAAGCACTTTCAATTTACGTCATGTACTGTATGAAAAAGTTATCTGAGCAATATGTACTGTAAGATCCCAAGACAGCCAATGGGATCAGGGGGAATTTTCACAAAGATCTTAAGTTGAACTTATCTCTAAGTTGGACTTAAACATTATGGAGAGCCGTTTGTAGCTTTAAAATAAATATGAACAAGTGAAAATTGAAGTATTTTAGACTTTTTATAATTATTCCACATCAAGAACATGAAATATCCTTGACAATAGAAAAAATGAACGATTCGAATCAACATTCTATGCCTTTTAAAGGGATCCGGTAACTTTGTCTCAGATTCTGAAACAAAATCCTGGATTTAGCTCATGCTGCAATGATAATTATAAACCTTTAGGTCAGTCAGGAGCCCCATGACTTTTACAAGCCGATCGCCTGTCTGATTATCAAGATATTTATGATTGGAATTACAAATTTTAAAAACCGTTCGCCTGACGGTTTTCATAACACTACAGTCTATTGGGGAAAACGAGTATGGTAAAACCGGTCACTCAAAGATTTTTACTTTTTTGAGGCACTTCTTGATCATTTTGAAGCGCAATTTTTTTAGGGCTTCAATATTACACCATATCACAGACACTGATAACACGTAGGGCCGTGTATCTCAGATTTAACATTGTTAAACGATCCCTTTAAAACAACTTGTACAAAATATTTTCAAAGATGCTAACGGCTTTCCATAATTTTTAAGTCCAACTTAGAGTTAAGTTTGACTTAGGATCTTTGTGAAACACCCCCCTGGAGTAATACTGAAGGAAGTCGTCATGGACATGTGACAGCTCAATTGGGTCTGTATACCAACCAACCAACTCCCAACAGACGTTTCGCAATGTCAGCCAGCCTGATAGCTCTTTCTGTCGATCTGTCCCGATCCGTCAGTCACTGCATGCCGGTCTCTAGCTCCGTAGACTGTTGGTGTTTGCGGTCGAATGCAGGAAACAATCGATTCAATCGTTCTGAGCCACGGGACCCCCATTTACACGGTGATTCATAAAGAAATTGACAGTGTGACAACAACGCCAGAGACAGAGAGAGGGAGAGGGAGAAGGGAGAGAGAGAGGGAGAAGGGAGATCGAGACAGACAAAGAAAGGGCGAACAAGTGAGAGAGAGAGAGAGAGAGAGAGAGTTGATAGAAAAGACAGAAAGAGAGAGAGGGACAGTGAAACAGTGAGAGAGAGAGAGTGAGAGAGAGACAGCTATAGACAGACAGAAAAAGAGAGATGCATAGAGAGAAAGAGAGACGGACAGAGAAAGGGCAAGCAAGAGAGAGAGAGAGAGAGAGCTGACAGAAAAAGACAGAAAGAGACAGAGAGAGAGGGACAGTGAGACAATGAGAGAGAGACAGACAGACAGACAGAAAAAGAGAGATGCAGAGAGAGAAAGACAGAGATCGGGACAGAAAGCCTCGTGATGGCATAGGATCTCAGCTCTCTGTGCGAAGAAACCTGTCAAAGATAGACAGAAAAAGAGAGAGAGAGAGGGACAGTGAGACAATGAGAGAGAGACAGCTAGAGAAAGAGAGATACATATGTAGAGAAAAAGAGACAGAAACAGAAAGACTCGTGATGGCATAGGATCTCAGCTCTCTGTGCGAAGGAGCGCTCGTGGCTTGCATGGCCTAGCTTGATCGTGGGCAAGAAGGCTCAGAGAGTATTACTGTACCCACGTGGGATTAGATATGTGGGACCCAGCCCATCCTACGCCCTAAAAGTGTATGAGGGGGATTTAGGGAGGGGATGATTCAAGCTCTCCGTATCACATCACACTGCTCTATACGTCAAGGCCACACAAGGCTTTAATCCATCTCTAATACAGACATTACATGTAGACAGTTCCAGTGTTGTAAGCTGATGGTTATCTATTAAAGAGGTATCGTCGTACACGGAGACTATGGAGACTACGAAGAAAGTTATATGCAGAGACTATGAAGATAGTGTGAACCTTAGTCGTATCACACACGAGAATTCTGTTATACTGTAGCTGTGATGCAGTGTAATGATGTTGGATGTATTCCTTGTTAAGACGTAGTGTATTTCACAATCTGATGTAATTAACGTTGTTTTGAATTATATTTAATTATGTTAAATTATTTTCGTTCTCTTAAGTTTAATGTACTTACCTTGTTAGGCACCTTGAGCATCTCTTGGGGTGGATATGTGCGCATTATAAATGTTGTTATTATAATTATTATTATTATACTGGTTACCAGACGGAACACAAAATAACCTAATTTCTTTGACTTGCCCTTTAGTTGTGCTAGACTGCTAGGGATGTTTAATAGGCACTAGCAAGATTCCTGACTTTTTGTAGAGCACTAGGAGTGTCTGACAGACATAAGTGCAACACAAGAACCCACTGTTATTATCATATATTCTGTCTCTGCATTTCATCTTCTCACACTATCTTTAGCGCCATTTTGCACTTTTGACCTTCACATTAGTATTCAAACAGGTCTAACACATGTATTTCTGCAAGCCCCACTTTGTTGCAACTTCTGCAGCTATAATTAAGGTGATTTGCCTGTCACCGGCATTGCAAATTACCCCTTCCCCTCTTAACTCTGTCACGCACACTGAGATCAGCTGCCATTGGCGCTGCATTTTTTTTCTCCCCACTGAGGTGCAGTTCTTTTCCGTTTTCCTTGTTTTTTGGGAGCAAGGACAATATTGAAATTCAGACATGATCCTTTGAAGACCTGATACATAATTGCTTCACATTTGTACATGTTATGATCAGTTTGTATGTTTGTATTTGTAGTCTAAATGCTGCATTAAGTTGTCTAAAGTAAGAAAGTTGTTTGTTTTGACCGCACTTTTAGGGGGAGTGTTAATATTTACCGTCTCGCCTTCTCTTTTGTGAGTTTAAATCCACAAAGGCTAAGAGAATAGATGTACATGTACATGTATGCACGCATCTCATGCAAAGGACAAAATCTGTCTTTTCTCCCTCTGTTGAATGTGTAAATTTATAGTTAATACAAAGACGGAATGTCATGGTGAAAATTAAGGTTGTATAATGAATAACAACAGAATTGAATGGCTTTTCTTTTATGGGACACTGTGTACATGTATATCCTACTCGCTTTGAAAATATTGAACTCGTTGTGCAGGTTTGGGAAATATGCTTGTGAGATATAGCTTGTGAGATATACCCCTGTATCCCACTCAAGGCCATTCAGCTCTGCAAGGATCTTATCCTTATTAATTGTGCTGGACATTGCCTTGAACACGTACTCTAATGTCATACACTGTATATTAAAATTTCTCAATCCCTGAATATATATAAATCCAAACTTAAAAGAGCCTTCTACACAATCTTTAATACTTCCGGTAATTCATTTACTTAAACTGAATTGTTATTAATTAATTTGTTTTGTTTTGTCTTCTTTTCAAATATGAATTAAAGATTTACTATTACAAACATGGGGTTATGTTATAAATTCATCACTTTTGATTATCCCCACATTGACATTAATTTGTTTGAAGTCTAATCGTATTCTGTACTTCTAATCTTGTTCCTGTTTATTTTGTTATTTTTAAGGGTTTATTGTGTCATTAATGTGTTGAATAATTACTATAATGTGTATCATGTATATATTTTTTAAATTTTTTTATGGAAATTTGGAAATCTATCGACATGTATCTATCTATCAGTCTATAGTTCAATCCAGACGTTGGACAAAGCCCTCCTCATAACATTTCCATTCTCTTCTGTCTCTAGCTATCCTAGTCCAAGCCACCATTCCCATGTATGATGTTAGGTCATCTCTCCATCTTCTCTTCTGCCTTCCTCTTCTTCTCTTTCCCATCCTTGGTTGCCATTCTGTTAAACGATTTGTCCACCCATTGTCCTGAAGTCTTGTGGAAATAAATAAATTTAATTCAATTCAATATCTACCACACTTGTATTTGCAGCTTGAAGGCAGAATGGTTGTACAGTCAAGGTAAAGGAAGATGGTACCACCCTGGACAACACGTACAACTCGTGCAGTACCTCAGCAACACATGCCCTCTCACAGTGGTATCAGAGGTAAGCAACACATCTCAGGGTTACCATGATGGTGATGGTGGTGGTGGTGGTGGTGGTGGTGGTGGTGGTGGTGGTGATGGTGATAATGATGATGATGAATATGACAATGACAATGATCTATTCACTTGTAAAAGCTATTGGTATATAATACCAACCTGCAGTGTACAAGACATACTGATACTATATCTTAAACCTGCTCATACCCATACATGTAACTTATGCAATACCTGAGCAATTAATGCCCTCTTACAGTGGTGTCAGAGGTAAGCAATACATGTTACTTCTACCAGTTATGATGATGATGATGATACTGTGACGTAGTGAATATCATGCTTTTTGTTTATTTCATCAGACACAGGCAAAAGAAGATGAGCGGTTAATGAGGATCCTCCAACAACAGAAGAAATACCAACAATTGCAACACCCCTTCCCAGTAGCAATAGGTGGTGTCGACCCCGCCCAAGCACAGCTTCCATCCCCGTCCCCTTCCACCTCACCCCAAGCCCAGGGCCAGGCCCAGGCCCAGGGCGGGGCACAGGGACCATCCACCCAATCATCATCTCTCCCCTCCACCCCATCGTCTTTCCCTTCCTCACCGGTAGGCAACGCCCCTGCTGGGTCGACCATGCGCCCTACCCGGCTCTCGCCTACCAAATTGACCCCCTCGATGCCCGGTCAGAAGGGTGGTAACGGGGGCCAGAAGTCTCCTACCAAGCGGATGCCTTCACCCCTGAGGAGCCCCTCTCCGTCTAAGGTGAGTTTTCCAAATCATAGTTAAAATTGTTGGCTTTATAAAGGCCACCCATGGGAAGGATATTAAGTGGTCTATAATAGACAGATGCCTTATATTATAGGTTCTCAATGCCAATGGCCTTTATGAAATTCAATTCAATTCAAATAAACATTTATTTTCTTCCATTCAATTTCACAACATATTTTTGACATCTGTTCAAACAGATGCAGATGCAGGTTCCAATATGGAACGCTGTTCAAGGGAAACTGTGAAAAGATTGTCTTTACAGACTGCTAAAGATGGTACCATAGGAATTAGATGATGGTAAGATTTAGGACTGATGGAGAATAGCTAGTCCTTTGAGTTCTGTGGATTTCAGCGCTACATCCCAATCGTAACATCAGCTGTCACTTAGTGAAATAACAGTCCTATTACATCTGTGTCTCATTCTTTAAACAACGTCTTCAAATGTTGCGAGCTATGTCATTTAGTTACTTCGCGAAATGCTTGGATGGATTATTCTTGAAAGAACATCTATTGAATAGAATTTAAAGATAGACGGCGCTATAGAAATGCCTATTATTATTATTATTGTTATTATTATTGTCATATACATGTCCATGTATTTCATCAACCACTGACTATTTCTTAAGTACATTGTGACTACTTGTATTGAAATCATTAATTGGTAATAACGCATAACTATTTATTTAATTACCTGTAGTTACTTAGCCCAGGTGCTGCATGGCCGTCCGATAGGAATGAGAACTCCCAACTCCATCGGAACTTCAAGCCGGTGGGAGAGCACTCACCTCCTGCAGGTGCTGCAGATGTCTTTCTACAAGACATTGAAGGTATGCCGTTGTGATTATTTTCCTTCCAGCAGGGCTTTATTCTTACTTATTTCAGAGTGGGCCTAATATAAATACATATTGTTCCAGTCTCCTGATAAAAAAATATGTGTATAGTGAGAATCTGTAAAATCAACCTAAACAAAAATAAAAAGTTAACCCGGGATCGGTGGGCAATTTAGCCTTGGTAAGCTCTAAAAGATCTCTAGTAAATTGAGAAGAGCTCTGGTAAAAAAGACCAATAAAAGACTTACCGTATTTGCCGGCGTAAAGGCCGCACCGCCGTATAGGCCGCACCCCCAACTTTGACATTTCGTAGAGGAAAAAAAAAAAAAAAAAAAAAAAAAAACTAAAAAAAAGAGAAAAAAAAAACGGACCAAACAAAAAGATCGTAATTTTCTTGTAGAACACTCTTTTTTTTTTTACAAACTATACCAATTCATCAATACTCTTATAAATCAACAAGAAGTTAACCTCAAAAATGATCATAATTTAGCAGATCTTCATCGACTTTTAAGCTAGTACTGTATCGTACGCAGATTTGGTATCCTACAATACCCCTTCCTCGATGTGCGGTGTAATCCGAAATAGCATTTTTCGACCTGCGCAGTTGCGTTGCGCGGCAGCTAGCTCCGTAAGTAACGGCCTGTCCCTTTGTTTACTTTTTGGCGATGCAATGGTACGGACTTAGATCTAGATCTATCGGCAGATTTTTTTAGAAAAATAATTTTTTTCGTCTTCATGTCAACTATGCAACATAAAATTGTCGGTAAGTTGTGTGGAGTTATTCTAGAATTGTCCTGTACCGTTGTCTAGTCATGCTACCGTTCCTATAGTCCCATACGTGCAAATGGATGTGATGTTTTGACCGCTGAATTTTGTTGTTGTTGCGTATACGCCGCACCCCGACTTTTTGATTTTTTCTCACCCGAAAATACTGCGGCCTTTACGCCGGAAAATACGGTAACCCTATTTCTACAGCACCCCCAGTCATGGAACATGAACGTTCCATGACCAGAGTGTGTGTGGCTATACAATAACATGCTGTAGAAATACGGTACGGTTACATTAGTGGATTACACTTCTACAACACCAAATTCTGAAGGAGCTCCCGCCAACAGAAATTTACTTTAAAATACTGCTACAGCACTCCATTCACACATATTTCATAGGGGGACTGGGTTTTGTTTGTGGAAATGGTCCGTATGCATGAGCTTCTGGTTAATGTTTTGAAAGTTTTGGGGTCTGGAGACTGTGGAATTAGATTTTAGGAGTCCTGTGGACTGGGTGCCTGTTAGGTAGGGATCCTGGGCATCGTTTTCACGAAACCGTCATAAGTACAGGTTCACCGACATCCCATCAAAACAAACTTAAAATTTAATACACGCTTTTTAATGTGTTATCGGCGAACTTGTACTTTGGATAGTTTTGTGAAACGCTGCCCTGATTTTTGTAATCTTGAAGTGATGGTTTGACTTTTTATGTAAGGCGTAGGTATATTGGGAAGAAACCTGTATCTCCTTTGTGAAGCAGTGAAAAGTGAGGATGCAGGCTTGAAATAACTTTTACAATGCCAACAGATAATTTGCAGTGCAACATTTGTGTCATGAACACCATCATCATCATTGTCATCCTTATCATGATAATCATGATCATGATGAGCACTACCACCACAATCTTAGTCATAATCATCACAGTCATCACATCATCATTGTACATTCTATTATCTTCTTTGTTATTAGTTTCAAGGTACCGGTATGATATATAGAAAGTTGATTTTGTTAATGTCTGATTTGCTTTAATAGTTCATGTTTTTTCTTCTTCTCTTATTGATAAATCAGTGTAGAATACTGTAAATTGAGTATTTCTCCTGTATACATGTACGTGTATCTCTCTGAATATATTAGACACTCTTGAATGACCCTTGGTCCTATAATTCTAAAGTTTAAAAAATGTTTGCAATGTTTGTGTTACATGTAGATGGTGAAATCGATCAGCTGGGACCCCTTGCATCCTTCCTACCTCACCATCCATCCATGCCTAGAGAAGCACAACAAACCAGACCCAGCACGGCCCCATCCCAACAGCAGCAGCAGCATCCACAGCACCATGCCACCAAACACAGCAAGGCCAAGCCCAACGCGGCGTCGGAAGAATACACCGACGTACACCCGATGAGGCAAATGTCCCACGGGATCACAGATACCGCGAGCTTCGCGTCCCAAGTCAGAGCTCAGCTGGAGAAGACCCAGAGCGGGGGCGACGCCTCGTCCCCCGTCTCCAAGTTCCAGGCGTACGAGGACCGCCCGGTCAAGTCCCTGGCGACCAACATGCTGAAGAAGCAGCTGGAGGGGGGGAACGGGTCCGGGCACGGGAGGGTCGCAAAGAAGGGGAGTCAACCAACCCTTCGGCAGTCGTCGAGCCTCCCCTCGACCCCGAGCCCCAGACACTCGTCGTCGAGCCTCCCCAGTACCCCCACGCCTCGCAGCCCTCACGACTTCCACCACACGTCCAAGGCAGGAAGGGAGAAGGGCAGGAGTCATCTAGGGAAGCAGCGAGGGGGAGGGGGAGGGGGTAGCAGTGGGGATCTCAGGGGAGCATCTTCAGGCTCCAAGGCTGATGGCAAGCACGGCAAGGAAACGGCCAGCTCCAGGAAACAGGGGAAAGGTCAGAGTGCCAGACACTGGGAGGTCAACGGCAACCCAGACTTTGAGAGGTATATATCCAAGAGCTTGTTCTCATCAGTCTCGAATATGAGCTTACCATTCAAGTTTTCTTGGGCGGGGTCAACGCTGACTTTGTAAGGAGTCAGAATTTAAATGTTAGGGTGCATGATTGTTGTTGTTGTTGAGATTAATGGTGTTCCCATCGTCATTGGATGATTTTTGCATGAGGCTTTTGAAATTTGGGGTGTCCAGGCATAGATTTAAGGCACTCATGTGTCCTGGGCATAGGTTGTGTCAAGATCTGTCTTGTTAACTGTGATATCCTCCTGTGCATTTGTTTTTCTCTCTTACTTGTATAAATAAAATAATACAGAAACCGCAGATATTATTATGGAGGAAGAACAAAATATATCATGAATCAGTAATTTCTTCAATTTTAGGGACAGGGATGGTTTCTTTTCTCTTGTTTGTTGTTGAAGGTAGCCAAATTTGCATTATTTCAGAATTAAGAAGATTTATTTATAGAATGCATGTATCACTCAAGCTATGGAGGAAAACAAGAATTCATGAACCATAGTAATTTCACAAATTTTAGGATAAGACAGTTCTTTTAAATCAAGTGTCTATAAGGTATCAATGGATTCAACCAAATATTCATTTTTTCAACAGAGAGCCAAGGATTGTTCCTCATGCATGTTTAACTCTATACCTTGGCAGCAAAAAGTGATGAGATGAATGTGTGATATTTTAGGGTCTGGGAAGGGAAGATAGCTCCCACCTTGCCTCTGGCCGTACTGGAAACCTATGGATATCCTGATTATGGTGCAGAGGGCCTTCCCTCATCAGCTCGAGTTTGCCAAATAGTCGAATTTCAGACTCAGGATATTATCCAGAAGCTCGTAATAATTTTAATTGCATCTTCACCAGACCGATACGCTCATCACAAACTAGCTTAGACAGGTGCAAATAGCTGGATATTTTGGAACCAAAACCTAGATTTCTCATGATGTTTTTTCAACCAAATAACCCGCTAATTGCAACTGCGGGCTGATGAAGATGTTTCACAAAAAAGACTAAGATCAACTTTAAGTTGGACTTACATTAAATATGCCACTGGTTGCTCTCTCCATTGGTCTCTCAATTTTGATCTTTGGAAAATATTTTTTCCTTCAATAATGAACTATCAAAAAATGTAAATGTTGTATATTTGTACGTCCCTTGAGAAGCCAATGCCAGTAAAGGGTGAGAGAGAAAAGTGGCATGAACAGCCTGCCATAGTTAAGTTCAAAATAAAGTTGATCTTAGTCTTTGTGAAACACTCCCCTGGATAGTTAAAATAGCGGGTTATTTGGCAAACTCGAGCTGATGACGACAGGCCTAGAGAGGATGCCATCGAGAGCTGTGTTGTTGTTGGCCGGCTGAATGTTTGCGGTCTCTAATCGTCTCGTTCCTTTGGCGGGATATGGGTGATGAGGGAACAGGGCATTGTGATAACATGACGACTGTTTGTTCGGTCTGAAATAACAGTCTCTTTTTCAAGGGGCAGGGGGAAGGAGAATGGTCATGATTTATTCAATTTGTGTGATATGTTGTTTTTTGTTAGAACTCTCCATTTTTGCAGGGCTGTGTGTGTGGTGCCAATGACAGTTTAAAAGTCTAAATTTACCAGAATTATACCAACAGTTTCCTATAAAAGATTCAGTATGATGCCGTTTTGTTGTTGTTGTAATATTCTTGAGGTGACTCCCTAACAAATAACCATTATTTCTAGAAGCACCTTGTCTATATTTAACTAAAGATATGTATTCTTTTGGATATCGTATTTTATGCCACATTTTAATGTTATTGCAGCATTCTTTATGATTTTGCAACAGTTTATTGTCAATTTGAAAGTATTAATGGTAATAGTATATTCGGTTAGTTCCTAAATGCTAAACGTACCATGAAAACTGGATGGATTTAAGTGATTTTTCAAAGATTGTTCTTTGGAAACCATACCATTATTCCTGAAATATTAGTCCCACTTAAATATTGGATCTCTGTTGTAGAAACTCTGCAATCCTCTCCTCCTGTTATGAAAACCGTTAGGAAAACACAAAATTTGATTTTGATTCTGATCATAAATATCTTGATAATCAGACAAGCGATCGGCTTGTAAAAGTCATGGGATTCCTGACTGACCTAAAGGTTTATAATTATGATTGCAGCACGAGCTAAATCCAGGATTTTGTTTCAGAATCTGAGGCAAGGTTACCGAGTCACTTTAAGTCTCTGTCTTAAAGATACAAGATACAGAAACGTGAAGCGCACTTTGATGATATTTTTTGGGGCAGATTTCTTGGAGTGTGTTACCATGCCTTGTGTGAAGGAGACTTCACACATGCCTGTCAAGGAATTATATAATTATCATTTCCCATTTAATTTCAATCTTCCCAGCAGACCTGAAGCGGAGCAGATGACCGCTCAGGAGGCGTGGGCAGGCGTGGGTAAAGAAGAGAGCAAGGACGGGGCCGCCAGCACCATCCAGTCCAACTGGAGGGGGCACCACGCCCGCAAGGGGGACGAGAAGGCCGGCCGCGCCCAGAAGCAGATGCAGGAGCAGAGGGTGGAGGAGCACATCAAGTATCTCAATATGGAGCTCGACAGGTAAAATTGCCATGGGTGATTGATTTTGGGGGCTCTTTTGGGCATTTCGGGGCTAATTCACCCGAGCCCCTGTGTACTTTTTCCCCTGGATTGAAAGGGATGACAAGTTGTAGAAAGGATGTTGGCATCGTGGCATCCGATAGGTAGCATACCGTATTGCGAAATATCAGGAATTGAATATCATTTTTTTGAACACACACAATGTTTATGTTTGTTTTGTTCTGTTTGCTTTTGTTGGGGGTGGAGGGGGAAGGAAGTCTCCTTTCAATGGGTAAAAAACAAAAAAAAGGAACACCTATATAAACTTACCCTCAATTTGTTTCATGTACAGGACGCGTCAGATGTACGAGCAAGAGAAACATCTGAGAGAGCTGCAAATGGAGGCTCTGAAGCTTCTATGGAACCAGGTAAGTCTCTCATTTACATGATTTTCGTTTGTCAATGTTCTAAAACCAAGCCATGGACCCATTCTAATTCTGTTGGCGGATGCATATTGACTACATGTACAGTACATGTACTATGAGAAAGCTTGATCTTGCAAATTAACTTGACAGTGTCAAGTCAGTTTTTGCCTATTTCTTGACACAATCTGGTTCTTACTAGGAGAGAGAGAGATGGAAAGAGAGTGAGATAGAAAAGAGAGTGAGAGAGATAGAGAGATAGAGAGAGAGAGAGAGAGAAAAGAGGAGCGGATCAAATTATTTGTAATCATAGTAGCTCTATTTAATGCTCTGATTTTATGATGAAACGTACTACGAAAAACGCTTGATCACATATTGACATTACACACTCTAGTGAACTTTTGCCCACTTTTCTGTGCAATCTTGATGTGACAAGGAGAAAGAGCAAGAAGTGTAGTGGAGAGAGGAGAGGAAGGTGGAAGGAGAGAGAGAGTGAGAGAGAGAGAGAGAAAGAGGGAGGAAGGTGGAGATAGAGAGAAAAACAAAAGTGGAGAGAGAGAGAGAGGAAGAGAAATGTGTAGGGAGAGAAAGGTGAAGAGAGAGAGAAAAAAAAGAGGAAGGTGGAGAGAGAGCGAGAGAAAGGTGAATAGGGAGAAAGAAGAAGGTGGAGAGAGAGAGAGAGAGAGAATGAGAAAGAAAGAGGAAGGTTGAAAGAGAGATGGAGAGAGAAAGAAAGGTGGGGAGAGAGAGAGAGAAAGAGAGATAGAGAGAGATTAACTTGCTAAACCAAAACTGCTGACTCTCGCTCAGGAAATGCCTTCACTCTCAGGGGGGAAATGGCCGCAAACATTTTTACTGCTCCTACAGGCTGCGTCCATCTATATATAATCAATCTCTAATTATAATTTCTGGCAGATATAATCTTATTAGGCCCCCGTGACCTTAAAATAACTCCCCAAGGACCCCACCTAGACCTAGATATAGTACCCTTGTTCCTCGAACGTCTTCTGATTTGAGGAACTTTGTTTTTTCTTGGTTTTTATGGTGCACGTGGAGTTCACCAGGATTATTTACATTTGTTGTAGTGTTGTACAGTATATACTGCAATTAAATCTCTAACCAAAACAGATTGTTTGATTGGGGTTTTTGTTGCTGCCCATGAATAATGTTTTAGAAAGCAAATATGATTGTAATACAGTAAAAAGACAGATCCATAGTCAATTTGATTCATATACAGTAGCTCTTTTTTTACATTTTAACATAATTAGGTGGTCTGTCGTTTTCGACAGATCACCTATTGTTTTCGTCAGAATTTTCTTTCTTTATTTATTATTATTTATTTTTATTTATTGTTCCCACTTTTTTGTTTACAAGATAACTCAAGATTGGTTTAATCAATTTCGTTCAATTTTAGCACAGTCATAGGTCATTGTCATGAGACGTCAGTGTAACATTTTAAAGGTCATCAAGTCTTCATGACGTCATCCAGGCGCCATTTTGTGTTTTTTTTTGTACTTTTTACTCATGTTCATATCTTCATAACGGAAAGGCATTTCTCATTCATATTTATCATGATTAAGGTCAATATCCGTCCGGTCAATTTCAAGTCAAAAAACGCGCGCGCATGCGTACGTCCGCGCGTCAGCGCGCGCGCAAAAAATAAAAATGCTCAAAATCGTCCCAAATTCATTTTGCATACGTTTCAGGCCATTTTAAGCATTTTGCAAAAAAACGTGCGCACGCAAATGCGCGCGCGTTTTCGCGCGTACTGGTATTTTTCAACATAGAATCGCCAAATTTTCTCTGTCATCATATTTGGCACATTTTCCCAAGCATTTTGATACCTTGTTCACCTTTTTCTGCCCATTAATAACGGAATGAGCGTCCGTTTAAGATAACTTCCGTGCGTGCGAGCTCTTGTAATACATAGCATACATGGGCAAAAACATGCCTATACAAAATCCATTGTAGCGCTTAAGGATGCAAAGTGATCCCAATTTTGTTTTCATATTTTGATAGAGTATGAATTGGAGATATGATTTCATGTCTCATTTGACCCTCAATTAACTCATGACGTCATCACAATGGCCTCCGAACTCAAAATTTCAATTTGCATATTATGACGTCAGCATATTTCTGGAAATTTAATTGTATCTCTGTAAATATTGATCAATTTTCATCCAAATTTTGATATGTTCTACCTGAGAATATTTTCTACAAATGCATTAATGACAATACTTGATTTTGACAAAGGCATCATGGCGTGTTTTTGCGATTAAAGGAGGCATGTCAATTTTTCACATTTTGCGTGTATTCTCTATGGGACATGACTTTTTCTCAAAACTGGATTCTACATTCTCATCTTTCGCGAGCAATATCTCCGTCGTTTTATCTTTGTTTACGCTGAGCTTTGAGTATGTTGTAGCTGAGACAATAAGCTATCATAAGTGTGCCCTTTATTTTTCGAACAGATGCCAAGATCATGCTCATATTCACTTACAATGTGGGATTTGAGATTTCCATTTTCCGTTTACGTGTAATCGCTATGGGAAATGTTTTGGTATATCGGTAACGCACTTGACTTCCGACCTCGAGGTCCCTGGTTCGAGTCCGGGAGTATCCAACAATTTTTTTTCTCCATTTTTTTGTTGTTGTTGACTTTTTAATGATCATAAAATTGAAAACAGACCACCTAATTCGTCCCCATGACGAATTAAATTTCTAGTTGATTTTAAACTTATTTAATTCAGTGCGATGGATTTTACTTTATTTAATTGCCCTTTTTCAAAAATCAAATCTCATTTGAATTTTGATGTCCTGTTTCACCCAATACCAGTGGAAAGAGTTAGATTTCTTTCTTTTTGTTTGCTTTCATTGTTTCATTTTTGTCTCGCCTGCGTAGCAAAAAGCGAGACATAGGCGCCGCTTTTCCGGTGACGGCGGCGGCGGCGACGGCGACGGCGTCAACATCAAAAACTTAACCTAAGGTTAAGTTTTTGAATTTTTGGTATAATTTTTAAAGTATAAGTTCTTAGTCAATGAAACTTTGACTATAGGGTAATCAAGTATCCCCAATCATGTGAGTAGAATTTCAGATCACAAAGTCAAGGTCAAAGGTCATTTCAGGTCAACAGACTTGGACTATGTTATAGCATCCTCATCGAAAACTTAACCTAAGGTTAAGTTTTTGAATTTTTTATATAATTTTGAAAGTATAAGTTCTTAGTCAATGAAACTTGGACTATAGGGTTATCAAGTCTCCCCAATCATGTGAGTAGAATTTCAGGTCACTAAGTTAAGGTCAAAGGCCATTTAAGGTCAACAAACTTAGACTTTGTTGTGGCATCAACATTAAGATTTTCAAAATGCTTCTTCTTCGTTATTTTTCAACCGATTTTGATTCTGATTGTTTCATATGATAGGGCTAGGAGGGGATTTAAAATTTCTACACAGAATCATGAAATTCATTATCTATGCTAATTTATGCAAATTTATTCGAAATCACAAAAAAAGGCTTCTTCTCCTTCATTTCTCGACCGATTTTGATTTGGTTTGCTTTATATCGTAGAGCTTACTTTGGTACACTAAACTTGTACACAGAATTTTGAAATTGTTCTCCATTAATTAATTATGGTAATTTATGCAAATTTATTCAAAAAATAACAAAAATTGCTTCTTTTCCCTCATTTCTTGACCGATTTTGCCTTATCTGGTAGAGCTAAATTTGGAACAATAAACTTCTACACAGAATTGTGAGATTTTGCTCCATTGATTATTTATGGTACTTTATGCAAATGAAATGAAATTATGTCCCTTCCAGGGCATCAAATTTCTATTTTTTGACCAGTTCAAAAGTGTACCACATAAAATTTACGATAGTTGTTGTTGTGAGATGCAGATGAGCGCTACGTCATTGATGTTCTGGTTTATCATATTGAATTGCGTTATGCAGGCGAGACCGCCGAGAGCGTTTCCCTTGTTAAATATTTTAAACTTAATTCTATATCATTTAATGTTTTTCACTTATCAGTAACTTGCATGTTATTTCTTTACTTATAATAGAATTTCTATTTGTTTGTTTTCATTTTTTGAAATTTGTTTATTAATTTATTTATAATTATTATTTTGTTAAACTTTATTTTATTATCATGCACTTTGATATTTTCAATATATTAATTGTGTATTTAATTATGTATGTATTAGTCGATTCCATTTTGTTTGAATAACACTCTGTTCCCTGCTCTTCCAGTTTCCATTCTATTCATTTCCATTCTTTCCAATTGTATTCAGTTCAGTTCAGTTTCATTCTATTTCAATTTTATTCAGTTCAGTTCAGTTTCATTCTATTTCAATTTTATTCAGTTCAGTTCAGTTTCATTCTATTTCAATTTTATTCAGTTCAGTTCAGTTTCATTCTATTTCAATTTTATTCAGTTCAGTTCAGTTTCATTCTATTTCAATTTAATTCAGTTCAGTTCAGTTTCATTCTATTTCAATTTTATTCAGTTCAGTTCAGTTTCATTCTATTTCAATTTTATTCAGTTCAGTTCAGTTTCATTCTATTTCAATTTTATTCAGTTCAGTTCAGTTTCATTCTATTTCAATTTAATTCAGTTCAGTTCAGTTTCATTCTATTTCAATTTAATTCAGTTCAGTTCAGTTTGTTCAGTTTCATTCTATTTCAATTTAATTCAGTTCAGTTCAGTTTCATTCTATTTCAATTTAATTCAGTTCAGTTCAGTTTCATTCTATTTCAATTTAATTCAGTTCAGTTCAGTTTCATTTTATTTCAATTTTATTCAGTTCAGTTCAGTTTCATTCTATTTCAATTTAATTCAGTTCAGTTCAGTTTCATTCTATTTCAATTTAATTCAGTTCAGTTCAGTTTCATTCTATTTCAATTTTATTCAGTTCAGTTCAGTTTCATTCTATTTCAATTTAATTCAGTTCAGTTTCATTCCACTTTCCTTTCATCTCAGTTCTGTTTCATTGCATTATTTTTTTTCTTTCCCTTATATTCCAATATTATTCAAATTGCATTCAATTCAATCTTATCCCAATTCTTCATCCTCCCAGGTGAAGACCCTGCAGGAGTGGAAGCAGGACGTGGACGGGAGAGACGCACCTCCCCCTGGTGGACCCCTCCCCGTACCCCCTGGCCCGCCCTCCATCACCACCCCCTCCCACTTCCAGCAGGTCGATCCCAAGGGGACCCCAGGGTCTGCATCATCATCCAAGGATGCCAAGGCTCTCTCTGCTGGGACACCCGCCTCCACTGTGAGGGAGGTCCAGCTGGAGAAGACATGCAGTAGCTTACAGAAGCAGGTATGGGGGATGTTTCACAAAGAATCCTAAGTAGAACTTAACTAGTTGGACTCCAAAATTATGGACAGCCTCTTGTAGCCTTAAAATGAAATATATTCAAAAGCAAAAATTTAAGTACCGGTATTTTAGACTTTTCATAAATTCTACATCAAGAACATGAAATCTCCTTGATAATAAAAAATATGAATGAATTGAATCAACATTTTCTGCCTTTGAAAATAACTTTTACAAAATATTTTCAAAGATGCTATTAAGGGCGTTCCATAATTGTTAAGTTCAACTTAGGATCTTTGTGAAACACTCCCCTGGTCAAATAGAATTGCAAGGAAGAGAACAGTTTGTATGACAGAAGGTCGTACCGGTATAAGGGTCATTCCATAAAGTTGGGGTAAAAAATATGACGGTGTCCATGTAACGTAGGTATGAGATCTTCTACTACACATGGACGATGAAATTATTGAAGATTTTTATGCAATGAATAATAGTAGTGCCCTGCCAGAATCATCCCTGTTTCAGTTGCTTTTCTTCAAAATCTTTGCTTAATACACATTTCTCTTTTTACCAGCATTACATGGACACCATATTCATGTAATATTTCATCAACTTTGGGTCCATAAGATTCATTCACCATGAAGCTAGAAGACTTCTGAAGATAGTTGGCTATGCTTTTTATGCAAAACTCAATAGTTTCTCACTTTTGGTATGTCACAAAAATGGCCCCAACTTCGTAGAATGACCCAACTTTGTGGAATGACCGTTAAAGAAACTTGTATGATGAGGGTAAAGAGAAACAAGTGCAGTGAGAGGTGCATAATTGCTAAATAGACCTCATTCAGTGATTTATTTGGAACTGAATTTTTGTGTAAATTATGTTGTTTACCAGACAATATGATGTTTTGAGAATTGTGTGTAAAATGTAAGTGCTGGTGTGGTATTGAAGGCAAAGTCAAGGATGCCAGTTTTCAGGCTATATCCTGAATTCAGGCCCTGGCAAGTTATTTTCAGACCATAGTTTAGGCTTTTTTTGTGTACAAACAAGCTCATTCTAGGTGATTTTCAGGCCTTCTGATCAATTCTAACTGGCATCCCTGCAAAGTGCAGTCCATGGGAATTTGTTCTCATCATGTGTTTTAATACTGCTATAATCTCTGAGCTTATATAAGCTCCTTCAATACTTAATATATCAAAGAAGAGTCATATTAATGTGGATACTTAGTTAATTCTATGTGTATTTGGTGATGTTGTTTTTAATTATGATTTACGAAATCACATGGAGAATACAATTAATTGAAAGTTCTTTTGTGTTCTTGAGACAGGTTGGTCGCCTGCAAGAATCCATCAACGGCATCACAACCTTCATTACCTCTGGCTACGTCACCAACCCTTCGACTCCGTCACCCCCCTTCCCTGCCACCCCTCTCCCTGCAAAAGACCAGCCACTCACCCAGTCTGCATCCACCAAAGACCAGTCCAGGTCGGCATCAAAAGCTAGTCTGTCTCGGGTCACTGCCCCGTCGGTCAAGGATGGTAAGAAGAGCCCACCAGGAGGAAACAGCAACACCAACAATGCAGCACCAACTGCAACTGCCACAACGGGTGGTGTTCCGTCGTCTCAGGGGGTCACCTTGCCAGCACCGTGGGAGGGAGCCATGATCAACCAGGCGCTGAACAACCTTCCAGAGGGACTACATCCTCTGGACGTCCAACAGCTCCTCATCAGTGCAGCAAAGTGGATGTCAGAGCAGGCAGGAGTCTCAGGGAACGCGGGAGGAGCAGGAGCAGGAGTCAACGCATTCAGCCAGGCTGCTCAAGGTTCTCCTTCAGTCATCCAGGCAGGACACTTTCTACCAGACGAGAAGGAACATGAGGATGCTGAGCCAAAGGTAATTATTATGACGCTCTTGATATCTGAATTATCCGTTGAGAACCAAGTTCTAGATAATTTAAACTCAAACTACTGGATAGGCATTTTAAAAGATGATGAAACTGTCTATGATGGGTTGATGTTTCTGTAAAGCTCTTAGAGACATTGTTGATAATAGATAATAATCGATGCTAGTACTGTGTCTTGAGTAACCGTTTCTCCGCTTCTTATGCAGCCCACAGCTCCCGCTGAGCTGGTCGCCACGGCTCGCTCGGACACCAGCATCGCCTTGAAGTGGACGCCGTCGTCCATGCCCGGTGAGAAGGAGGGTGGGGCGAGGCAGCTCATCAGTCCCATCAAGGGGTACAAGCTCTTCATCCAGCTGGGAGAGAGCCATAGAGAAGTGATGGATGTGCCCTACCCGCAGGCCATCCTAGGGGGCCTTACTCCGGGAACTTACAGGTAAAGAACAGACAGTTCCAGGGGGGGGGGGGGGGGTGTTTCACAAAGAATCCTAAGTCGAACTTAACTCTAAGTTGGACTTATATATTATGGGGAGCCATGATTTGTAGCCGTAAAATAAGATATATTCAAAAGTGAAAATTCAAGTAGTTTAGACTTTTTATAAATTCCACATCAAGAACTTGAAATCTCCTTGATAATAGAAAATAGGAATGATTTGAATCAAATTTGTATGCCTTTCAAAATAACTTTTACAAAATATTTTCATGGATGCTAACGGCTTTCCATAATTATTAAGTCCAACTTAGGATCTTTGTGAAACACCCCCCAGATCTACCTAATTTTGCTGTTGTTGTTTGAAAGACATTGGGTCCTCAAAATTGAAGCAAGTGACAGACCACATTAATTTTCTTGTTTGTTTAAAGGATAGCGAAACCTAATTTTTGAATTTGTGCATTGAGTCAAAGCAGATTAGTTACAGGCCTTTGTGAATGCTTGACCATATAATTTATTTAATTTTCAGTCTTTAGGTTTTTATGCCTCCGCTACAAAGGAGCCGGAGGCATTATGTTTTCGGGTTGTCCGTCCGTCCGTACGTACGTCGTACCGTACGTCCCGTTCTCGTGATCGCCTTATCTCAAGAACCGATTGATTGATTCCCGCCAAACTTGGGTCATGTATGTATCTCACAGAGTCAATGAACTGATTAGATTATGGGGTCACGAGATCCAAGGTCAAAGGTCACAGGGCTCATTATGTATGCGAAAATGGCTCGTGATCACGTTATCTCAAGAACCGATTGATGGATTCCTGCCAAACTTAAGTCATGTACATGTATGTATCTTGCAGAACCAATGAACTGATTAGATTTTGGGGTCACAAGGTTGAAGGTCAAAGGTCACAGGGCTCATTATATGCAAAAATAGCTTGTGATCGCATTATCTCAAGAACCGATTGATGAATTCCTGCAAAACTCAGGTCATGTATGTATCTTGCAAAGCCAATGAAATGATTCAATTTTGGGGTCACCAGGTCAAAGGTCAAAGGTCACAGGGCTCTTTATGTATCCACAAATAGCTTTTGATCGCATTATCATGAGAACCAATAGACAGATTTTATCAAACTCAAGTCATGTATGTATCTTGCAGAGCCAATGAACTGATTAGATTTTGAGGTCACCAGGTCGAAGGTCAAAGGTCACATAGCTCATTATGTATGCCTATAAATAGCTTGTGCATGCATTATCATTAAAACTGACAGATGGATTACAATCAAACTTGAATTTAAAAATTGTTTCTGTTTTGGTTTGTAAAATTGCTCTATGGCGGAGGCATCATTTTTGACTGCGCGCAGTCAAAGTTCCATCTAGTTTCTCTCATCTTTGATGAATTCCTATGTCTCTTTCTCTATCTTCTTTACTACAAAGTGACATATGAAATGTGTACATTTTTATGATTCAGTGTCATATTATTACCACAGTCTCTGAAGTGTCTGTCTTGATGCTGTTTCAATTCTAGATTTACCGTGAGAGGAGTTGGACCCAACTCTGAGTCTGATGATTCAAATACAGACAAGGTGACATTGCCCCAATCCCCACCGGCCAAGAAGGCATCTCCGCCGACTGAAGCACAGAAGACAAGCCCTGCAAAGCAACGTCCGGTGGCCAGCCCAAGAAGCAGCAAGGAGAACCAGAAGAAGTCCAGCTCAAAGACATCATCCTCAGAAGCTTCCAAAGATTCTCCAACGAAGTCTCTGAGCAAGAAATCCAGTGGTTCCGCGAGCAAAGGTGACGCTCTGAAGGACAAGTCCAACGTTGGCAGCCAGAATGCGAAGAATGATGCCAAGACGGCACGAGAGCAGCCAAAAGCGGGGAGTGGAAAGCAGGGAAAAGCACAATCTATTCCCACGAAATCAAGAAGAGAGACGGACATTGATGCTGAACCGTCTGTGGTTGACCTGGAGGACGGTTTGAAAGTTGCCATAGCCAAGTCCGTTGGTGTCGAGATGAGTCAAAATATCATTGACACTGCTATCCAGATGGCTATCATCGCTCTCATTGATGTTGGTCCCGATTTGGAAGGAACCAATGCTATCGAGGAAGAGAAGAAGAATGGAGGTGGTGGAGCGATTGAAGTTGTTCCTGTTCAACAACTTGAAGTGTCCTCTCAAAAGGAAGGTCCGCAAGTGGCTGACCAAAGGAGCGAAGTAGAAGGACATATTGGTGAGAAAACAAATAATGTGCAGAATGTGTATAAAGAAGTGGTAGAGGGGTTGGGTGAGTGTCAGAAAGGTAATGGTTGTGACGAAAGTGTAGCAAATGTAGATATAAATGATGAGAGCAAGTGTAATGGTGTTCAGGGTTTAAATAATACCTCATGCATGAGCCCTTGTGCAATGGGGAGTCACTGGGTAGTGGTGACAAAGAATCTGTAAGTTATGATATCACTAATTCTCCTTCCAACTCAGAACAACAGAATGCTCCACAGACCGAATCAGAGGGTAAAGGGTTGGAGCCAAAGCAGAGTACGGGAAGTGTTAGTGAGGCTTCTGCAAAGGTTGTTGGTGGAGCTGTTCAACAGCCTGCGTTGAAAGCAAATGAGGAAACTGTGTTCAATTTTGACTTCCAGGGAGGGGTCCCTTACCCTCAATCCCCAACGGGAATAGACGACACGGCCGCTTCAGGTAAACTGTTGGGTGTTTCCGAGCAGAAAGATGCTCCTCCCGTCAAAAGCCCAAAGCCAAAACCCAGCCCGCGATTGTCAAAACTCGCAGCTAACTTCACTTCGAAACCATCCAGCAGTAGTGCTGCAAGTTCAATGGGTGAGATCAGCGAAATGGAAGAGTCGCATAGGGTGAGTGTGGGGCATGATCCTTTCTCGGTGGACTTTGAAGAGTCCTTACCCGTGAGCGATTGTGACGATAGTGAGGACAGGACAGTTCAGTTGAGGTCTGGTGAGGGCAAAGCCAACAGGGTGGTGAGTTCATCCAGCCTCGAAGACAGCAGAATGTCCTCGGATGAGGCATCTCCTAGCGACCACAGTGCTTCCTCCAGCAAACTCTCTTCCAAGCAGATTGTCTCGTTCTGTCTTGCCCCGAAGCCAAGCAAACCTAAACCCAAAGAGGTCTCTGCATCTGCCAGGAATGGCGAGGAAGCCAAGGTGAACAACCGCACCAAAGCAGGAGATGGCACAGAACAGAGTAAACCTGACGAAAGGCCAAGCAGAGCCACCCGGCCTACCAACATCAAGACAATCCTCAGCCCGTTGAACTCCCCTATGGTCCAGCAGAGGTCAAGGAACATCGGTGGGTCAGGGATTCCGATGGTACGGGTACCCTCTCCTACCAAGACGGGTTTCTTGAGGCTGGGTGGCGGTGTCCATCGCACCACCAGTACCCCATCCCTGGAGACACTGAAGAGTCCTGGAGGTAACGGATCAAACGGAAACGGCAATGGCCAGGTAACGTCATGAAGGCATGATGGAATGATCCACCCAGAGCATCTTGCATGAAGACCAGTCTTGTATTTAGTGCCATCTTCAGCCATTAACTCGTTGTTTGCTTGGTACTTGAACCCCGGACTGCCAAACTTTGTTTTGGTTTACAATGTTCCATGGTCATGGGCATGGTACATGTGCCAAAACTTATTTGACTGTAGTGGTGTCCCCGTGCATGATCTGTAGGTCAACTAAAGCAGGAATGAGTAACCCATAGCAGTTCACAGCTTTCTTATTTTCTAAATTGATCAGTTTTCCCTCCTCGAATTGGCAACAATTAATAGTATTTTTCACTTCATCATAGTTTGAAGAAAAAAAACGTTTATCGAATGAAAACCACTGTGAAAGAAAATTCCAAAATTTAACTAAAATTGCCAATTGTACACAAAAATAATGATTTCATATTTCATGCTGTGTTGCCAATTTAAAGACTGATAAGTTACAATTATCTTGCTCTTATTCGGGAATTAATGTACTTCATCACGAAAAGGAGACACTCTACTGCTATGGGTTAATGGCTAAGCTCGGGACCCCAAAGACATGCATGTTGAATGAACATACTCCAGTGACACAAATTACATGGATGTATAATATAGAAGGAGAACATCCCTAAAGAGCATAGGACTGTATGGAGACAACAGTTATGTTGCATGACAAGCTCGCTAATGTGAATGATGCACTTGTGGTACTGTATATGGCATTAATAAGTAGTGCACTTAATACCTCATTTAAATATCATTTAGCCTGTAAAGCAGTATTTTCTGGAGAAGATCATCTGGAGAAGAATTAATATTCACTGTCTTCATGTACACTTGTCTAATCCAACCATTAAACACACTCTGAGAAATGCAATTGGCCACAGCCTATACATGCCGATGTAATAATGACACAACACAAACCACTTATTTCCGTTCCAAAGCCACTGTGCATGTTTTTATTGATCAACGCTTGTTATTGTGTTATAAAGAAATCCAAATTCAAAATTTTCCAAATAATTAACCTTAATCCTTTTCCAATTTGCTGAACCTTCCAAATTTTCAAAATAATTAACTGTTAACCCTCTTCAATAAGCCACTTCAAAGATACTATCTGCGCATGGGCAGATAAAGGTCACTTGAAAAAAAAACTGTAAAACCCATTTTCTGTGGTTCTCAGTTTAATAATAAAGCTCAATAAAGGTGCATTTGGTCAGAATGGTCATATTTAAATTTTGTAGTATTTCCCAAACGACTATTCTTACTTCTATGTATTTTCAAAATTTGGAAGAACCAACAACCCAACAGTGGTGTTTTGTTAGTCTTTTGTCGACCTTATGTTTGTCTAATTTCAAGTTTGTTGTAGTAATCTTAATTTCATTTATAACCCTGGCTACTGCTCTCACTTTGATTTCTTATAACTTTAAAATAGAACAAGCTGTTGCTTTGATACTGTACACAATTAAGAACAGGTTATCCATAATTAGTGTGCCGATGTGTAGGACAATCCAATAATCCCTTCTCGGAAATTTTTAGTAGAGTTCTGATCCCTGTCACTTTGCACAACAACTTGGAAGTAAATGTGCTTAAATAGACTACAGACTTTAAACGCCCATTTCTCTAAGGTAAACTTTGTGAAGACTGGACAGTTCTTCTTTTTTTTCCTTCGGATTAGGAAATTTGAATTGTGATTGAGTTATATATCATTTTAAAGCTGAGATTTTTAATTGTTTTTTTAGAATCAGAACTCAACTAGAAAATCATATCTTGATGACTTTTTGAGTGATTTTGTGGTGCCCGTTCACATCTAGTATGTAATTCCTTGTATTATTCCATGGTTATCTCTGTGGTTGTACAGAGAGGATCATGCAGGACTTTGTGCAGGAGTTGACGGGTCTATAGTAGGTGATTGGCAGAGGGCCTCTCCTGAAGGACTGCAGTTTCCAAGTGTTATTCCCTGGTATTATCCCTTTGTTATGAATCCCTTTTTACCCTTGCATTTGAATTTTTAGAAATATGCAAGAGTAGATACAGGACTTAGTGCAGAAAAAGGTGGATGGCAGAATACCTGAGCTTACTGTTTGCCGATAGTATTTACAGTATTATTCCAGTGTTGTGACTTGTGAAGCCATTGTAGCTCTTGAACAGATGTCTCTGTGGTCCTGCACAAGGGCTGTTGAAGGAGTTAGTGCAGGAGTCGATGGGTCTCTAGGACATGTAGGTGGCAGAGTGCCTCTCTTGAAGGACTGCTGTTTCCCAATGTTATTTCCAGTATTATTCCATTGTTTTGAGTTGCGAATCCATTGTGGCTTTTGATCAGTTGTCTCTGCAGTCCTACACAGTGACTGGGGGATCTGGAGGAGTTGGTGCTTAAGTGGGTGTCTCTTCAGAAGGACCTTCAGTTACCACTTCTGCCGGTGGTTGGGTGGGTGTCTCTGCCGGTGGTTGGGCAGATACAACTTCTACCGCCTCTGCCCCTGCCCCTGATGCAGAAATGAAAGCCGAACAGCTCTCTACCACGATGAGGCCTTCGAAGAGAGGTGTGCCGTCTGCTTGGCCATCCAGATTCATCACGATGGCCTTCTCACTCCGACTAGTCCTGTTGCAGCTGACTCCTTCCAGGACAGATGAAATATCTTCTAAGCAGGTTTCCTTAACAAACCACTGGTACAGTTCGGTTTCTGGAAACTGATAACAAAAAAAATCAAAGGAAAGCTAGAAAAAATGTATCTTCAAAGCAGGCACATGGTTCAAGAACCCTGGGTCAACAGAGAACACAATTATTAAAAGATTTCTTTTAAAGAAATGTCATTTCTGTAACAAGGAACTTTTGCAAATTACAAGCATTTTATGTTGTGATTCAATATAACTTTACCATTTTGGTGGTTCGAAATTTTTCGGCGACTCGCAACCACTCACAAAATCACAGGAACGTTAAAACTTACAAAAAATTTGAGCAATTACACTATATGTTCTTCTGGGACATAAGGAATATGCTGTTGATTGTAATTACCTGTGGAACTTGCACCAACACTCCAGTGACTGTCAATGCTAGCTGAATGGCCTCTACGTTGACCTCAGCTTGGCACAGTGGAATGAGGTCCGAATTTCTCTTGACTCGAGCAGCCCGATTTGACCGGGAATTCATCCTCGGGGATCTTTTTCTGAAAAGATCAAGAAATAACATGACTACCGGTATATATGTGAACCCCCAAAAAAGTGTTTCGATGAAAAAACATACCAGATCCATGAACAGAAAAAGTGAAAAGGTTATCATTCCGGTATACATTATGATAAAGATACAGAATACCAAAACGAAATATAGAAAAATAGAAAATAATTCATGGAGTATAAAAAAGACTATACTATTGTCCACAAGTATTTAAGTGTACGAATAACCTGAAGAAAAAAAAATTGTGTATAGGTAAACTGTATAAAATAAACCTTAAAAAACTTCACCTGGCATTCTTAAAGGCATCGTTTAACAATGTTAAATCTGAGATGCATGGCCTTACATGTTATCAGTGTCTGTGATATGGTGTAATAATGAAGCCCTAAAAGCGCTTCAATAATGATCATGAAGTGCTTCAAAAATAATAAAAATCTTTGAGTGACCTGTTTTACCATATTCATTTTCCCAAATAGACTGTAGTGCTGTTCAGAACTGTTTGGCAAACAGTTTTTGACATTTTCTAATTCCAATCACAAATTTCTTGATAATCAGACATGCGATCAGTTTGTAAAAGTCATGGGATTCCTGACTGACCTAAAGGTTTAAAACTATGATTGCAGCATGAGCTAAATCAAGGATTTTGTTTAGAATCCGAGGCAATTTCTGTTAATGTATTTTCTTTTTGTAACAACAAAGACTGGATAAAATCACTGGTATGGTACTTGTAATTGATGGAAGAAAGAACTTGAACTCTAATCAGGAAAACTCACCTGCCTTATAGTCACGATTAGGATTTGACTGATTGAGATCTTGAATATTAAGTGTTCAAGAAAACCATTAACGGTAACCATCCCTACCTTATTGAATTTTTCTTGATGAAGTCTTCAAGCAGTTTCTGTCTTTCCTCCGGAGTCTTTTCACCAGTTCCCCGTCTCTTTCTTCGCCGTCTCGAATCGCTGCCGCTGCTCCCGGAAGAGCTGTAATCACGATAGCTTCCACTTCCACTGCCGCTGCTCCCGGAAGAGCTGTAATCACGATAGCTTCCACTTCCACTGCCGCTGCTCCCGGAAGAGCTGTAATCACGATAGCTTCCACTTCCACTGCCACTATTGCTGCCACTATTGCTGCCACTATTGCTGCCACTGTTGCTGCCACTGTTGCTGCCACTGCTGCTGCCACTACTGCTGCTGCTGCTACTGCTACCTCTGTTATATGACCTGTAGTTCCAGATATTGTTGTGGGTGTCCTCTGTATTAGTTTCTTGCTGTTTCTGCTCTTCAGAGTTGCCTGCGCCTGCGCCTTCATCGCTAGCAGTAGGTTCTGGTGAAGAGGAAAAGTAAATGGCGGTGGTGGTTATTTTTTTTCATGGATCATGGAATTCATCAAAATGAAATGAAATGATATAGCTGTACAGTTGGATCGGTGGAAATCATTGTCTGCAAATGATGCAATTTTTAAGGAATAATCCTGCCAGGTACTCATTTACCTAACCCGAGTTGAGTGTGGCAAACGTAGATTAGTGTCTCACAAAGGACGTTAGTGATGTAGCAGGGACTCGACCCTTTACCTTTTGATCCACAGTGTGGGGACTTACCCACTTACCCGCTTACCCGAACTATAACACCTCATATGATAATATTTTGTTTGCATTTACTCTTGGTATTTGTGATTTTCATTGCTTTATGTGGTACATTCAAACCTGTCTACAGCGACTGCCCAAGGGAAACACAAAAAGTGGTCTTTGAAGACAGGTTCCTTTAGTACATGTTTCAATGAGAAACCATTTTCAAGGGAAACAAAAAATGTGCTTGTTGTAGACAGGTGGTCACTAAAGCAGGTTTGACTGTATTATGAACAATGAGTTGCTCCTTACCTTTATTTTCCGTGCTCCTTGCGGGATTGTTTGTTTCCAAGAACTTGTCCAACATGTCCCAGTCCATTTTGTCCGAGTCTACGTTGTCTGCAAAATTGATGCTACGCGCAGATTCCTCCAGTAACTTCAACTCGTCCTGGGTTGAAAAGAAGGCCCCGTACTGGGCCAGTATGGAGTCCCTCTGGTCATCGTTGAACTGTATCAGACACGCCGCGTCCAGGGCTTTGTTGTCGTGCAGTAGGCCCGGGTTGTCCTCCAGCATTTTTAAGATCTGGGATAAGAAAGTGTGAGGTAATATTAGCTTTAAAGGCATCGTTTAACAATGTTAAATCTGAGATGTACGGCCCTACGTATTATCAGTGTCTGTGATATGGTGTTATATTGAAGCCCTAAAAAAATTGCGCTTCAAAATGATCAAGAAGTGCCTAAAAAAAAGTAAAAACCTTTGAGTGACCGGTTTTACCATACTCGTTTTCCCCAATAGACTTAGTGTTATGAAAACCGTTTGGCAAACACAAAATTTGCTTTCGATTTTCACATTACGAAAAGCTCTCGTTAAAACTATACCTCACCACTATAACACAGGAATCAATGTAAATCAGGTGGGGTATCTGGACCCCACTTTTGTTTCTCTCGTTAAAACTTTGAGAGCGCCACTAATACCTCACCACTATAACACAGGCACCAATGTAAATCAGGGGGGGTATTACGACCCCACTTTCGTTTCTCTCGTTAAAAACTTGGACAGAGCCTTGAGGCTCTGCGTGAGAGATTATGATATTGGATTGCAGCTGGACTCTTCATCATCTTACGTAATACTAGTGTAAACAAACTCTTACTGGGGCTCTGCCTGAAGGAAATGAGCATTAGGAAATATATATTTTACTTGTTTTAAGATATTTTCATGTCCAAAAGTCACTTAAAATTTAGATGAAGACCATAATAAAAGTTTGAACGAAGCAAAATGACCCAGAATTGGCGATATAACAACAATTTTAATTGTGAAAATTAGCACTCTTTCTCCCTTCCTCTCTCCCTCTATCATGCTTATCTCTCTCTCCCTCTCTATCACCCCGCCAAGGTCTTGGCAGGGGGATTACATTGTATAGCGCTAGTGTTTACTTTAGGCTTAGCTCTGGGAGTAGTGAAAGTCAAATGGGGGTTTCAATTTTAAACGACAAGTTTTCATCATGAATCATGAATATCTCGATAATCAGACAGGCGATCGGCCTGTAAAAGTCATGGGGTTCCTGACTGACCTAAAGGTTTATAATTATCATTGCAGCATGAGCTAAATCAAGGATCAACGATCTAAGACAAAGTTACCGGTTCCCTTTAAAATGAAATATATTAAAAAGCGAAAATTCAAGTATTTTAGACTTTTTTTTATAAATTCCACATCAAGAACATGTAACCTCCTTGATAATACAAAATGTGAATGATTTGTATCAACATTTTATGCCTTTTAAAATATTTTCATAGATGCTAACGGCTTTCCATAATTGTTAAGTTCAACTTAGAGATAAGTTCAACTTAAAATCTTTGTGAAACACCCTCTGGGATAAGAAAGTGTGAGGTAATATTTGCTTAGATGATATACATTCTCTAGGCTATATTTTGTCAACGAATGGTCAAGTCGGGTCACTTAGCTCATGAAGGCTGCAGCTGAACAGCGCAAAATTTCAAAGGGAAAGATCATTTGAAGAGTTCTAAACTATTGAAAATAGATATTACCAAAACAGGTAAACTTTCCTGATTTTTTAGGGGCTTTTTTCTTTACATGTAGATGTTTTTTTCTTCAAATTCCCCTCATGCCTTTTATTGAAATGTAATTGATTTTTAATATTAGTTGCTGTTGCAGTGGCTGTTTTAATTTGTCATGTATGAATGAGTCTTTAGATAATCCTTTCGAAAAAATCATTCCACATTTTGCCTTTTGGCTGAAGAGAACATTTTTAATCAGAGCACTACAAAAACCTACCAGATGTAAAAGTATGTATGCACACACTACATCCATTTATTTTGTGCATGACCATAGCGTCTGATGCCAGAATTTTTTTAAAGGAAAATCAGCTTTAAAATCTTTGATTCGGCAACACGTTAAGAGGTTAAAACTCATTATTTTCTATCAAAATTGGCAATTTAAAAACTATTTGGCTACGCATAGATGTTGCTTTGAGAGACATTACATTTTATTAGACCAATGTAGCAATAAAACAAAAATTGTATTGTTGCCAATTTGATGAATGTGATCAATTTAATCCTTAAAGTAAATCCCATCCTGAAAGGGATGAGACACCTCGTGTATAAAGGGCACCCTACCTCCTCACTGTTCAGAATGGTCTCTATCTGTTCATCCGTCAACGTTAGCCTCGGCTGACTGCCGTCTGTGGGGCAGAAGTGATCGCAGAACTTGTCCTGGAAGAAATTGCTCTTTCCAAATTCGGTGCTGTGATCATCCCCCGCAACCCCCCGCAGTCCGCCCCTTCCATGGCAGATGGACAGAACGAGCACGAGGATGATCCCCCAGTCCTTGCTCTCCATCACAGCCTCCTCCACTCCTTCTTACTTTCCCCTCTCTACCTCCCCTTCACCAAACAGTTCACTTTCTAGAAGTTCTGGTTGCAATGACAAGCTACCAAATGATGCTATACATTGTAATACACCTGCATCCCCCTACAGGAAACACACAAAAAAGAACTTGATAAACTTTCCTTGCTATGAATGGCTCCGACTCATCAACACAATCAAACAAAATGAATCCTTAGATGGAAGGAGATGAAGCAAACGTAAATAATACGGCAATAGAACAAGAACGGATATATTTTTCTATACAGTATATTTATGACTACTCATAGAATTTGTATTGATTATTTTTGGAAGGGGATGCTTTCGAGATTGATTTATTTTTACCACTTTGTTTGCTTAGGTGATAGTTGAGTGACCTTGGGGCTTCCAGTCAGAGCGTAAATACTGTGATAATCCTACAATCTGTCTCATTTTGTCGCTTGTACCGTGCCTTTTAACAATCATCGGTGCAAGCTCTGAACTTCCGGGACAGAGAAGCCCACCATTCTTGGTCTTCTTTCAAAAGGATATAGGATAAGACATACTTAAGTAACCAAGAGCTAGAATGTTCGGAAGATAGATTGAATAAAATGCAGATAGTTGCAGGAAAAAGAGAATGTGAAGAGATTGCCGGGAAAAAAATGAAGAAGAAGAGAGAGAGAGAGAAAGAGAGAGAGAGGGGAATTAAAAAGGGGCTTGATAGAGTGAAGAAAAAAAAATAGATTAATAAAACAATAAATTTGAAGTTCAAGTTTGATAGGCATTTGTGAAATTTTGGACTTATACCAAAGTGGTATTTTTTTTAATGGTGGATATCATAGTAATATAATATTCCGCTTTTATATAGCGCTTACTATTACACCGGTCATTGGATTTGTTTGAGTTGAATTACGTCAGATTAACGCCATTACGTGTGAACATCTGCGCAACCCCTGCAATTCACAGGTCTCTGGAATAATCCCCCCCCCCCCCTCCCCAACAAAATCAATAAGACCATATTTTTATGGCAACAATTACAGTGTGAACATGTGAACAAGGATCATAGTAGGGTTCGAATCCGATCAAGGCAGAAGACTGAAGCCTGCGTTATGTGTGAACATCCCTTGTTTCATGGACTTGGGCTATGTTACTGTGGAAAACACTCTGTCCCTTGGATAGGATGTTAAATGGAGGCCCCTTGTAGAGGAGAGTCACCACCTTTGCACGTTAAGAACCCAAGAGTAGGGGAAAACCCTGGTGTAGTAGTCCACCATTACACCCTCAATCGGTTATACCAGGGGGGAGTTTCACAAAACTTGTCATCAGTGACAAATGACAGTTTTTGTTATAAGCTACTGAAATCCTTGCTTCTGATTGGTTATCAGCAGATTTGTCACTGATTTTTGTCACTTGTCATTGAAAGAAGGCTTTGTGAAATGGGCCCCAGGAGGAGAGACCTGAGGGTTGAAGTGATTCATTTCGCTTTTCACCTCCCAGGCACAGCTAGGGGATGCCAAATACTGTATCTATATAATATCTCATATTAGATTGTGTGTGATACTGGGGATTTCCATCCGAAAGCTCTATAGAAATGAAACACAACAGATGTATACACACACAACAGCATCACTTCCTCTCCTCTGGGTTATTCTAATTGATTTTGTTTTCATTTCGCACGTTGGAAAACACTCATCTAACAAAGGTTTGGTGATATCTCTGATTGCACTTTAGGTGTGCATGAATGCCTGCATTTTGTTTAAAAAAAGTAATATGAATGGAATATGAAATATGCCTCTTGAGAGTTTCAGAATCTTGGATTTATTTGGATTTCCAGATACAAATTACAAAGCCCCTCTAAAGTGTTGGGAGCCCAAAAATTAGGTGGCAAAATTTGACTTATATTGTATCATAATGTGAAAGAGGATGACATTTAAGATACATTTCCCCAAGGATTTTCAAAACAAATGTTTTTGAAGTCGAATATTGACGAAAGAATACAAAATTTAGGTTTTCTGCATACTACCGGTACTACTACTTTTATCAATATTTGTCTTTAAAAAACTTGCCTTTTTTTTGGGGGGGGGTGGGGGGAAATCTATACAGAAGTGTCTCTTAAATGACATCCCCTTTCACATTATGATACAATTTAAGTGACATTTTGCCATTAGATTTTTGGCAAATTTGGGGTTACTAACACTCAGTTTAGAGGGGCTTAAAATGAGAAAATATCTAGAGTACAATGTATACACATAACCAGAACCATTACTTCACACTACATCTACACTGTACAATGTAGGTGCAGTAATGGTATATCTGGGAGATAATAATCTGTTTAGTCTCTCCTCCTACTGATGTTTTGATCCAGAATGCTCTGAATTATAAATTTCACAAGAGCAGAAAGTGCAGTAATTGCTGGAAAATTGAGTCCATTTCTGTTTCTGGTGCACTCCATTGTGCCATTAAATTTTGTCCATGAAAAAGGGTGATTTCATTGAAAATAATCATTATTGTCTCTAACTTGGCAACGAGTAGTAACATATCATTAATTTGATATTGGCAGTTTCGTGTTGACTTTTTGAAACTTTTCACCCCATTGGTTAATTTGACATACATTTTAATTTATGCAAACTATGAAACCACCTCCAGTCAAAACTCTTCTTTGAAGTATTTAGGAGGAAAATAATCCAAGATCCAAGAAACAGTTGGAAATATGATGAATTTGTTGCCAATTTCTGGAAGAAAAGCTGATTTCTTTAGATCTGTAGAAAAATCTGAACTGGTATGAATTATATGGGATTGCTGTAAAACCAGAAACGGTTCGGCCGTCGCAAGGATTCCTATGAATAAATCAATAATGAATGAATGAATGAATGAATGAATGAATGAATGAATGAATGAATGAATGAATGAATGAATGAATGAATGCATGCATGCATGCATGAATGCATGAATGAATGAATGAATGAATGAATGAATGAATCAAATGACAGAATAAGAGATTGATTGGATGAATGAATGAGTGAGTGAGTGAGTGGGTGTGTGGGTGGGTGGGTGGGTGGGTGGGTGAGTGAGTGAATGAGTGAGTGAGTGAGAGTGAGTGAGTGAGTGAGTGAGTGAGTGAGTGAGTGAGTGAGTGAGTGAGTGAATGAATGATGAAATGAGTGAATGAATTAAGGAAGGGAAAGAAAGAAGAATGGGTAAATCAATGAAGGAAATTATGAATCCGTGATGAAAGTAAGGATAAATAGTACCTTTTAACCATTTAATTCTGCATGCAATAATATGCAACATGTTTACAAGTTGTTTGTTGATAGAATACAAATGTGCAACAGAAATCACACTGCTGCTATTTGTCAAGAAATCATTTCTAGTGTGATGATATAAATCTCTACATGCACTTCATTACCATCTCTGCTTCATCTTTACCTCCCTTTCAGAATAAGACGAAGCCCGAATCCCCATCCACTGACAGCAGCCAGCACCAGCATGTTTACAAGTTGTTTGTTAATAGAATGCTGCTGTTATTTGACAAGAAATCATTTCTATAGTGATATGATTCTCTACATGCACTTCATTACCATCTCTGCCTGATCTTTAACCTTCCTTTCAGAATAAGACGAAGCCCGAATCCCCATCCACTGACAGCAGCCAGCACCAGCATCCTCTCTTCGCCCGGTCCCGCTCCAAGAGCGGCGGTAGCACCCTCTCCAGCCCCAGCGGAGGGGGGCAGAGTGCCTGCAAGGGGCGCATCAAGGCAGGCAAGAAGGGCAGCAAGGTACCCCAGATCAAGCGCAGCGGGTCGGAGCCCAACCTCTACCTCCAGAAGCAGCTGGAAGCGGAGGACGAGCTGGAGATGCAGTCTGAAGCAGGTGGGTTTTTTAGCTCTAACGAGGATCGTAGAGCACTTCGAGGGGTCAGTGACACAAAGACGTAACTCCATTTTGGCCATTTTGAGAAAAAGTGGTTTATGTGTCACTGAGCACTTGGGCCTTACGGAGTTAAGTCTATGATTCACTAGCCATTGACTTCCACAGGGTCTTGGGTGGAGTTACAAGTCTTTGTGTTTCCTGGAAAGCCCAAATTTTTCTGAATATTTTGATATCAAATACTCATTTTGGCAAAATGTTGAGTTACGTCTTTATGTCGCTGAACCCTCGACTGGCTCCTGCGTCAATTGCTCAGCTATAATTTCAAACACTAGCCAAAATTCATAACTCCAACCCCAGACCAAGCACTAAACATAACACAAATCCTAACCCGAAACCTTACCTAAATCCCATTTGCAACCCTAACCCTAAACATTAGACAAGATAAAGCCTGAAGCAATTGTTGCCAGAGAAAAAGTCGGAGCATATCACAACATGATACTATCTACAGTAGGCTAACGGTTGAACCATGTGAGAGGGGGGAGGGGGAGGATTGGGCAGACCTGAAAAGGACTGTCTTTAATCTTTCTTTCTTGAGTGTGTGTGTGTAGTCCTGAAAAAGGACTGTTGGTAATCTTTCTTGAACTTATAGTTCTAAAGATAGAACGAAAATCATCTGTTGAGAACCAGAAGGGGGTTAACTCTGTGTTAAGGTATATGAGTTGAGGCCTTTCTGGCACCAATCAGACAGTATGCAGGATGATGAGCTGGAGATCAGGGTATATCAATATATTGAAATAGATTAAAGTTCAAAACACACTTCCGGCTCCAAGCAGATGATATGACCCAATATCAATATTCAATTCAATTCAATTCAATTAAAAATGGTTTATTTCAAATATTACTTTCATCGCGACGTTTAGCCAAATTATGAACTGTGAACTGTTGCAGACAGCAAGTTAACAACAAAGAAATTATATACTTTAGCTTTTTTTAATCTTTCGGAGGCTTCTGTCCCCTCCTTTATCTTTGATAAAATATATGCTAGAAGGTGTGGGGACATCTTTAAATTATGTGGATTGATAAATAAAAGTTCATTTGTTGTTCTTGAAGCCCCCTGGTAAAAAAGCCTGACAAGTTACAAGTATGAGTGATAACTTTGTTTTTCATGGCATGTAGTTGTTTGCCTAAGTGTATCATATATATATGCATTTAAAAACAAATAAAATTCTTGTTTCTTTGTGACTAGATGGTGGTACTCCCATCAAGCAGCGGAGAGGTTCAGCTGGATCACAGGCCAATAGCAACAAGCACTCCCGTTTGATGTCTCCAGGCTCTACCAGCAGGATCTCCTCTCCCGGAGGTGGATCCTCCAAGCTCCCTATCAAGCACAGCACCTCCACCCAGAACCTCAGCATGAACAACGGCTCCTCCAGGAGCTCCTCGTCCTCATCCAGCTCTTCTTCGACCGCATCCGCTGCGGCGGCCAAAAGAGCCACCAGCCCCGGTCCAATAAACAAACGTGGCACCAGCCCAGGCAGGACCAACAAGCGAGGCACAAGTCCAGGTCCCACGAAACGCGGCACCAGCCCCGGTCCGACCAAGCGAGGCACCAGCCCCGGACCTTCGGGAAAGAACCGAGCCATCAGCCCGGGTAGGACACCGCGCACCAAGCAGGTGATGTCCCCGACGGCGGGGTTCAAGATGCCTTCGAGTAGTGTCAGCAACGCGAACAACAGCAACAGCGACGAGTGCACGGGAAAGCTGAGCAAGATGGCCAAGATGTATCGCAATCTGCACAAGAAGGAAGTTAAAAACAATGAAGACAATGCCAATAATAACAATAGTAGCAAAACCACGAGTGAAACTTCAATCAACAGTACCCTTTGCAGTGATGCCGATGATATGCTATTGTAATGGTGAGGTTTTCAGTTCTTCAGGCTGATCTGACACAGAAACAGAGGCATCTGCTTCAAGCCTTTCTAGGCCCTTTTACATCAAACAGGGTTATCAATGACAAGCTACAATAATTGATATTAGCTTCTGAAATCATTAAAATCGGTCGGCTGAGAGCGAATTTGTTACAGAATTGTTGCAGTTGTTGTTCACTGCAAGTTTTTTAAACAGGGCCGTGGTGTGCAGTGTCCAGACAAACTTGAAGGCAACAGAACTCCTGGACTTGCTACAGGATGAACTGCAGATGTAAGGGGTGTCCAAGACCCCCCGGATGCATCGCTGATCCTCTAGAGCCAATATTAATCCATAGGTCCATGCTTGCTTTGCAGAAAGTTGTAATCGTTTCCTGGTGTGGCATACGTAATATTTAAAACAGGCTGCCAAAGTATTTTACTCTGAATCCTTTAGCACCAAATGCATCCCCAGCCTTCTCTCCTACGACTACTTGCTCTGCCCAAACCACTGGTAGTATCCCTCAATACATTATTTTCATAATCCTCTCTTTCCCTTTTCTTGCCTGTCAACTGCCATATGCAGAATCTGTTGGTGCTAATGGGTTCAGAGTGAGAACGATAAGTCTGTAGTCAGTGTTTAGGGATTCAAAACAGAAGAATGAAGCTTCGTCTTACAGATGTAGCATTGTGGTACATACAATGCAGATACAATCAATACATTTGCCATATTATTGCCTAATTTTTGCCATGTTTAATCTGGAATAAACTTTTCAGACCTTTGCAGTAGTGTTTTCAATACAAGATGGTTTCAGTATTCAGATTTAATTAAAATTGGAAAAAAATATCCTCTCATTGCTGTACAAAGCTGTCGTTTCAGCAGCAAAAATATGTGTATTTTCCTTGAATGATCATCTCTCTTCTTTATGCATGTTATTTAGTTGTGTGACGTTATGATTCCTCAACAATACATTTTGTTTCTTATTTTGTTGAAAAACGGGAAAAGCTACAGTCATTGAAAAAGAAAAAAGAGACAGAGAAAACAGAGGGTGGGGGGGGGGGGGGCTTTTAAAGTCTGAATCAAATGATAATTTGGGTCTCTAGCATAGCTACTTTCTAATTTCTATATACAATGACTCATAACAAATCTATTGCAAATTACTGGGGATTATTTCATTCATTATAAATATTGGAATTTGCTCTCTATCTATACTCTGGGAGATGCACATACATGTAGGCATGAATTTACCTCCAGATATCTATATATTTTGTTGTTGTTGTTGTCATTCCAAGTTTGTCTTTGTATTTCCTGGTTGCCTTGCTGCCCAAGCTCAATAATGTGTTTCATCGTTTTGAAATTGTACCTGTAAAAAAATAAAAAATAAACAGATGAAATATGTATGAACTACAGTGTGTGCCTCCATAATAAAAAAAAAATGTAGTGCAATATTATGTTCATTAGCATCTTGATACTTCTTGTAAGTATGGTTTTCAATTTTGTAAATTATTTGAAAATAATTTGAAAGAGCATTTGTCAATGTTGAGGTTAAAGACTCATGAGTATTCTTTGTGTTTCTGCCATGTAAATTATCAACTTATTGGGCTTTCAAGTAGGGTGTATGGTGCCTGTGAAGAGAAGTTTTCGCAAAATATCTTTGTTGAGTCTTAGGTTCGTTTGAATTTGTCAAATATTATGTACATTGTAGTTATGTGACAATAAATAATAGATTAGTTAATTGATAAAAAGCATATTTTGTAAATATTTTTTGTATATAGATGATTTACATGTATGAGATATTACTGCATTTGCGAAGAAACTTGCCTTCATAGATTATATTATTTTGTATATAATGAAATGGGCAGTTTGGTCTGTGGATTGTGACGTAGTCACGGATAACGCTCTGGTTTGTTGTGTACAAAAATATCATTAATTTCTGTTTTTTCCTTAGTGCCTTCTCCCTTGAAGCGCTAATCAAAATATATTATAGAAAGCCTCATATTATAGGTCCTCTAAAGATAGACCCTCCTGTTTCATACATTTTTTGATGATTGAAATTTCAGTCATTTCGTTTGTTGAAACAAATGGGAAAGTTTTCCGCCCCTAAATCACAGAGACATAACTTATTCAGTCAATTTGAAGAGCCTTTACCTATGGTCATTACACATTTTGAAATTCATAATTTTTTTGTCGGATTTCATTCAAATTTTCACCAGTCTTCTTTTCTGATTTTCTCCTTTCCTCTAGCGTAGTTTGACATCAATGTTGACTTTCCCTTTAACCCCAATCTAGATCAATGGTAGGATTCATCATCATCTATGATGAATCCTATTATAAGAACTACTAATCAAGAGACCACCCCCAGCCCTTCCCCCTTTCAGAGTAGAATGATAATTTTCTACATATCAGCATTGACTTAGCCAGGAAATCAATTGGTTTGGCCTGAATTGCTCCTGATTAAGAGAAATCAAATAGAACATTCCTTACAATGTAATGTATTTTATATTGTTTTTGAGTTTCATTTTTTTTCTTTGATGTACATGTAGATACTTTGTATTCTTTAAAATATGAAAAAGAGGTATATTGTTGAACAATTAAAGCCAAGTGAAATTATATTATTGTTTCTGTTTTCATACATTAACAAAATGACGAATGAAGTGGTTTGATTATGTGACTGATTGAATGACTGGCTGAGTGATTAGTTTCAGGAAACCGTCTGAAGTACGAAGCCATCGACATCGCATTGAAATGTGTCTCAATTTTAATACACATACATTTCAACGGGATGTCAGCGAACAGGAGTGATTGCATGACAGAATAGTTGGTTACAAATCATTAATTTGTTTATTGATTAAATGGCTGTTGGTGGTTGGTTGATTACATTATTGAAGAAATGGCTATTGATTGGTTGGTTGGTTGGTTAATGGATTGATTAGTTGGTAGGTTGGTTGACTGATTGATTGGTTCGTTGGTTGGTTGATTAATTAATTGGTAGGTTGGTTGACTGATTGATTTACTATATTGGTTGGTTGGTTGGTTAATTGATTGATTGAATGATTGATTGGTTGGTTGATTGATAAGTTGGTAGGTTGGTTGACTGATTGATTGGTTTGTTTATTGGTTAGTTAATTAATTGGTAGGTTGGTTGACTGATTGATTTTTGTATTGGTTGGTTGGTTGGTTAATTGATTGATTGATTGATTGGTCGATTAGATGGTTGGTTGATTGATTAGTTGGTAGGTTGGTTGACTGATTTTCAAAGTTTTTCATGTCATTAAAAACTCATAACTTTCTTATTAGTTATCCGATTTTGCTCAACTTTTTATTTTATTGGTTTGTCTCATTTCCTGATTCTATTGAAAGAAAGCTAGTTTTGGAGTGGACTTGCCCTTCAAGACAATGATAAAATCACTGAACTCTAGCACTACGTGGTGTAAAGTTCAATGATTCCGTCATCAAAGCATAAAGTGCACAATGTCGATCCGTAAGATGGCGCCCTTGGACTTATTTTAGAGGATGCTTATAGAGGTACGTAGTCAATGATGTCAACAATATATCTATCAAATTTTAGAGCAAGACATTAAAATAACTATCTGAGTAGGAAAGTCAGGGTGGGCCGGACGACTTGAAAATAATTATTTCGGCACAGTTGTCAAAATAATAATAATTTTCATCTTCCATAAAAAAACACTGAAACGATTAAACATAAGAGGTCTATATATATTTTAAACCGTTTTCGTAAATTGTCATTTATTACCGAAAAATAGCCACGACAACTTTTTATTTCATTACCATACGCCATTTTCCCCATACACAGGCCAGCTGTACATTCAAACCCAAAGGCATACGATAAAGCCGGGGGCTGATCGAGGTATACTCAGGGGCGTCGCTAGACCTTTTTCAGTGGGGGGGTGTAGAGGTCAACGATTACCGACAAAACTAGCCACCAATTACCGACAAAATAAAATGTCCAATATCTACAAATTCAACCCTATAAACCTGGGGCCGAAGGCTAAACTGTTTTTCCTATGGACTATCTATAGTACTTGCATATGCGCAAAATGGTCATTTTCCTCGACGACATAAATATACGAATTATTTCTTCAATTTAGTCAGCATCATAGCTATATATTTTAATGCAGGCGCGGAGCTAGGATCTTGTTTTAGGGAGGGGCGGTAGTGAGCAAGAGAATCACTTAAAAGCGCGCTCATTAGGGGGTTGTGGGTGATGGGCCTCACGCGCGAAGCGCGGAAGCTTAGACGTTTCTTTAAATTATTAGGAAAAGAAGACGATTAATTGTACCGTTTTCGACTGGTAATCCTTGTCTTAATGAAGTTTTAAATTGTTATAAAAAAGAAGACGATTTGCTGTACCGTTCTCGAATGTTTATCCTTTTCTGAGTTCAGTTCCCCCCCCCCTCCCACGCAAAGCGCGGAAGTTTTGACGTTTCATTAAATTATTAGAGAAAGAAGACGATTCGTCGTACCGTTTTCGACTCTTTATAAGCCCCAGGGGCGGCGATTTCTTTTCTTGACCGGGGGGGACGAAATGCGAATTTTTTTACAAGGATGATATGCGAGGGAGCGTAGCGACCGAGCGAGATTTTTTTTTGCAATTTTATTAGTCTAAACGCTGCACTCTTGGGCCCTCCGAAGCCTAAAAGTGTGTTGCAGTCATTATTCAGTATATGCTATACAATTTGTTTGCACTTTATCAAGTTTTCTGGGGGGGGGGGGGACGATCCCCCCCTCCAAAAATTGAGGGGGGGGGGGGACGTGTCCCCCCCGTCCCCCCGGGATCGCCGCCCCTGATAAGCCCTATTCATCTGAATTCAGTTTCCCCCTCTTGCGCGAAGCGCGGAAGCTTTGACGTTTCCTTAAATTAATAGAGAAAGAAGACGATTCGTCGTACCGTTTTCGACTCGTCTAAATGAAGTTTTCCCCTTCCGCGCAAAGCGCGGAATTTTTGGCGTTTCATCACAATATAGAGAAAAGAAAACGATTCCTCGTACCGTTTTCAAATCTTATTAAGCCCTATTCATCTGAATTCAATTTCCCCCTCTCGCGCGAAGCTCGAAAACTTTGACGCTTCTTCAAATTATTAGAGAAAGAAGACGATTCGTCGTACCGTTTTCGACTCTTATTCAGCCCTATTCATCTGAATTCAGTTTCCCCCTCCCGCGCGAAGCGCGAAAGCTTTGACGTTTCCTCAAATTATTAAAGAAAGAAGACGATTCGTCGTACCGTTTTCGACTCTTAATAAGCCCTATTCATCTGAATTCAGTTTCCCCCTCTCGCGCGAAGCGCGAAAGCTTTGACGTTTCCTCATATCATTAGAGAAAGAAGACGATTCGTCGTACCGTTTTCGACTCGTCTAAATGTAGTTTTCCCCTTCCGCGCAAAGCGCGTAATTTTTGGCGTTTCATCACAATATAGAGAAAGGAAGATTTCGAATCTTACTAAGCCCTATTCATCTGAATTCAGTTTCCCCCTCTCGCGCGAAGCGCGAAAGCTTTGACGTTTCCTCATATTATTAGAGAAAGAAGACGATTCGTCGTACCGTTTTCGACTCGTCTAAATGTAGTTTTCCCCTTCCGCGCAAAGTGCGGAATTTTTGGCGTTTCATCACAATATAGAGAAAGGAAGACGATTCCTCGTACCGTTTTCGAATCTTATTAAGCCCTTTTCATCTGAATTCAGTTTCCTCCTCTCGCGCGAAGCGCAAAAGCTTTGACGTTTCCTCAAATTATTAGAGAAAGAACACGATTCGTTGTACCGTTTTCGACTTTTAATAAGCCCTATTTGTCTGAATTCAGTTTCCCACTCTCGCGCAAAGCGCGGAAGCTTTGACGTTTCCTTTAATTATTAGAGAAAGAAGACGATTCGTTGTACTGTTTTCGACTCGTCTAAATGAAGTTTCTCCTTCCGCGCGAAGCGCGAAATTTTGGGCGTTTTATCAAGAAAGGAAGACGATTCGTCGTACCGTTGTTGACTCTTAAACCTTGTTTGAATTTATTTTCTCCGAAAATTTTAAACCTCTGATTTCTTTAGCTGATATTATAGGAAAGTGAAACTTCGAGAAAATACAAGTATTGTAGTTGTAGTCACTCTCGAAGTCGTCACAGCGGATAAGAAGTCACAGTTCGTAGGGAAAAGAAACTTGTCGGCCGACCGACAATATACATCTCACCGACTTCAAACTTCTGCATAATAGTACACGAGGATCGAGCAAGAATACCGACACAGCTGACCCGACACAGCAACATATTTACCCGTGTCTTTCTTGCTCCCTCGACGAGACGACTCCACCCAACAACCTCCTCCTCTCACATACTCTTACCTCCCCTCTCTCTCCTCTCTTTCATCCCCCGTTTATTTTGTTTCCCTTTCACTCTTTTTTCTTCTTTTTCCCTTTTCTTTCTTTTCCTTCTCTTTCCTCTCCTCCCTTTCTTTCTTTCTTCTCTTTTCTTTCCTTTCTTTCCTTTCTTTTCCTTTCTTTCTTTTCTTTTCCTTTTCTTTTTTCTTTTCTTTCCCTTTCCCTCTCTTTTTTCCCTCTCTTTTTTTCCCTCTCTTTTTTTCTCTCTCTTTTTTCCCCTCTCTTTTTTTCCCTCCCCCTTTTATCTTTTTCCCGACGGCAGCGCAATTTTACCGACAATATCCTGACAGGTGGGGGGGGGGGGTGTCGCACCCCCACACCCCCCCTTTGGCGACGCCCCTGCCCTGGGTATACTGGTATTTGTGCCCCCCGGCCCCCGTGAGATATTATGTAGAAATTACCAAATTTAGCAAACCTCCACCTCATAGTATTATAGGGCAGCGAAGCAGTTTATTTCATGTCTTATATTGTATATAGTTTGATGACAAAATCACACTGCATGTATAATAACAAGAAAGACAAATAAATTAATAGGCTGCGGCGAAGATGGTCGGCTATTTATTCGGCAACACAATTAAAGTCAGACCCTGACGATACATATTCGAATACTATGTTGAAGGTGGATGTCATTTTATAGGCGTGAATTAATTAGCAATTTATGCCACCTTTTATTATGAGTTCAAACGCAAACAAGTAAGAGAAACAGAATTGAAAAATGTGATCATGTAAATTGGACCAATAATAAGAAAGTAATGGGTGTTTGAAATAGTCTTTGCAACTCGTGATTGAGCAATTTGGCTACTGGATTGTGACGTAACACGGGCAACTCTCTTGTTTATCATGTACACAAATATAATTAATATATGTTTTTCTCCAATGCGCTTTCTCCCCTGGGGCACTGCTCAACTTCAATTCAATTCAATTCATTTATTTTCCTCTTTCAATCGTTCATATTTACAATGGTGGTACATTTTAACATATTCACATATTTATATACATTATAGATCAATTTGCACAATACAATACATTGAAAAAATAAACATGAAATTGAAAGGGAAGGAGGGCCGACTAAAAAGCAGAGCTTGTAGGGTGTAAGCCCCCCTGTAAAAGTAATTATTATGAATTATTATTTTATGAGAAAGAAAACAAAAACAATAACAATAACTGATTCAATAATACAAAAAAAAAATCACTTATAAACGCAAAAAATTGATAAATACATACATGTTTATAAAAAGAAACAATCAAAGTTGCATAAAGTCACACTACAAATTATATTTCATTGGGGAATGCAATAGCCTATATAGTAACTATTCAGAAGAACTCAATCGTTTGTAAATATCTTAATTTTTCATTAATTTCTTTTGTAACACAGCATTTGTATTTTTTTGGAAAGTTTGTATATGTTATGATTTGATTTCTTAATAAAAACATTAAAAAAAAAAAAAAAAAAAAAAAAACTATTCAGAAGAAAGCTTTTAAGTCTCCTTTTAAAAATTTGTATCGAATTACACTTCAAGTTATAATAAATTATATGATGGCGGATAGCATATTATTACAGGACCATTAGAAATTGACCTCCTGATAATACTTTGAAAAATCGATACTTTATTCATTGTACGTGTGCACGTTGAAACGTATGATTTTACTATTTCAGCCAATTTTAAATTTGCATATAGGTACATTACGTGATTACAATTTAAAAATTTCATAACTCATCTTTTGATTTCGATTTAGTCCAAACTTTAGCTACCGATCTCTTATATGTCTCTTTTCTTAAAGTTTTCTATCAAGGTTGTCTTGATGTCTAAACTACGATGACGTTATGCATCCTAGGGCTGATCTGAGTATAATACCCATGCATTCTGGAAAGAGAGAGAGAGAGAGAGAGAGCGCGAATAGTAGAGTCAATAGACCTAACCTACATAATTGTGTGAATGACATTAAATGCCGGGATCAAACCCACGACATTCTCATCATATCTCCCAACTCCAGAAAAATTCTGGTCTATCACATGGGGGGGGGGGGGGCGTATGGCCCCTCCCTGGTAAAAGCCCAATTTAGAATATCCTACATTATAAAAACAAAGACACAGAACTACACAATACGGTGCCCTTCAAAATAAATTAAAGAGGTTGGGCACATGAAAATGTGTTTGTTCCCCCTTCCCCCTGCAACATAATTATGGAGCCATCCCTGACTATATACAAATCCATGTTAAAACAAAAAAGTGTGTGTGTGTGTGGGGGGGGGGGGGGGGGGGGACCACCCCGGCCCTTCGGAGATATCACGACCACCCTGGTCCCATTATTGTTTCCACATCAAAGAGTATTATTAGCAAAGAGTGGCCAGTCCAGCAATATAGTACGCGAGCATATTGTAGGAAAGAAATCAAGGCCATAGTCTTAATCAAAACGTTTTTAATATGATATATTCTATATTTTTCTCGCTATTTTTTTATATAAATATTAAAATTGTGAAATTAGTCTGTTTTGATACTAAATATGGTCCTATTACCAAAACTAGTGCCAAAAAGGGGATAAATGGAGTTTCAAAACATATAAAAACATCCAATAAGATAAAAAGTTTTCACAAAACCTACGGCTTCCGCAACTTTTCGAGCTAATGACTAAAATAGGGTGTATGTATGATATAATTTGTAGGGAAGTATTATTTTGATAAGCCACCTTCACTACTTGAAGTGTAAAGTTGTAAATATGTTGTACATGTATAGTTTAGTATCAATTTGTATATGTTTAAATATGTTATTCAATGTCGTGTTGTTATTAGTATCATGCAATATTGTGTATGATATATGTTTATCACTTTCATAGTACAACTTGTTACATACATTTATTAGTACTGTTTATCTAACGTAATCCATAAACAAACTATTTATTATTTATTGCTTTTCTCGTTTTGATTACAATTACATGTACACCTTGGCATGAATTTGTGTTTTATTCTCATAAAGGGCCGGGGTCGAAAGAAGAGTCAACTATAACTCCGGGAAGCTAATCCGCGCACCGACTACGGAAGTAACTCACAGTAAAGTGTCATGACACTAAACCGTCTTTGCAGCTCGATATAGCTTGGAAAAAAACGAAACATGGCGGAAGACGGATCCACAAAACCTGCTGCTGCTGACATTGATACCAGTCGTTTGGACTCCAAGAGGCAAACTCTTGATGATGCTTATGCTGCTCCTGCTAATTTTCTTGAAATAGATGTCTGTAATCATCAAACTCATGGCATCGGAAACAAAAGATATACAGATTACGAAGTCAGAATGAAGGTGAGTGCCCGTACTGGCCGTAGTCTGTGTGTGTGAGTACTGATGACTGAACTGAAGGAGGCGTGATCACTGTGCACTGTAGTGTAGAGTTCAAACGTTAGTTGTGTGTGCGAGACAGATACTAGACGATGTCATGTTTCATGTACATGTTCATTTATGAAGACAGAAATAACTGTTTGGTATCAGGGTAGATCTATGGGGAATTATTTAATAAAACCGAAAATGTCAACCTTCCCCATACACAGACGGTATCTAATTTATTAGACTCGCACAATTAAAAGGGGCCGGGACTAGCCATTTTGGCGCTAGTTCAGAAGCCTTTCCAAATTTGATCCGCAACTCTGGGGTGGAGATACCCCACTAAAACATACCCAAAATGAAATAAATATTCATCAAATGTTTAAATAAAGATCATGAGTTAAAAGTTGTTATGTTTCTTACCTGTTGCGTGTCACTGTCAGTTCTCTTTTTTGGGGGGGGAGTATTTTTCATAAAAACAGAGACTTATAAATAATATACACTTTCTCACAGGATTCACGGCAAACTGCTGCACAGAGTGGTGCGGGCGCTCGCGCGTACGCGTGCCTGAAGTTTGCGACCGGGATGATGAATTGCTTAAGATTTATTCAATTAGGATCTGAGATTACAGTCGCTAACTTCACCCACGCGTGCGCCCGCACCCCACCGTCGGTACGGTATGCAATTGTATTGACTATTGTGCAGAACTTTGCCGTGAATCCTGTGAGAAAGTGTTTTATAAGTCTTCGTTTTTAGAAAAACAGTTTCGCGAACTCCCTGCACACACACCTTTTACACTAATCATTATAATCGTAAAGTTAGTATCAAATTGTAATTGTTGATTGTGAATTTTTCATTGTTTAGAGATAAACTTCACCTTATCACTTAAAGATAAACTTTAGTACTGGTAATGCGATTGCATTGTGAAAGAAAAGGTGTGAAAGGATCAGAAACAGTTGATCATGGAGCATGTAAGTATTGGTGTGCACTGCAAGGTTCTGGAGTCATCAAAATCATAATAAATTTGACCGAGTCTTGGTAAAGTAACAAACACTCACATAGAAAGCTATATATGGGACAACACATGGTGTCGGGGATGGTACTACCTTGGTTTCCTTGTCTTTCTATGCTCATTACTCAGCCAGTATACATTTTCTTCCAAAATTGTTTGGCACATGTCATTTATTTGTAATCTTGAACATTCAGTGTAAGTTTCGTTTGATTCTGTTAGAATTAATTTCTTTTTTTTTACCAGTACTGGAGTTTATCTTTAATACAAATACTCGAACCCGAGGACACTCTCTAAAGATTTTCAAGGAAAGGTCTCGTCTAAACATAAGGAAATGCTTTTTTCAGCAACAGAGTGGTGTCCGACTGGAATAGTCTCCCTCAAAAAATAGTTGACTCGAACTCCATCAATATCTTCAAGATGAGACTGGATAAGCTGTGGTGGTCTGAGCGATTCAAATTAAATTAAATTAATATGATCAAAACCGTCCCAACTCTGCGCATGTGCAATAAGTTAACTCTAGAACATAAAAAACCCTGAAGAAGTGACCGAGGATTACAGGATCTACCTCTCCTCGTATCATGATGATGATGATACTGAAAATAAAATAACATATAGTAATAATCAGAAAGTCTTTTAAATTTTCATTTGAAGAAAGATAAGATGTGTACAGTACATGTATCACTTTAACTTACATTTTAATTTTATCTTGATAATTACAGACAAATTTACCAGTCTTCAAGAACAAAGAATCAACAGTACGGCGGAGATACAGTGACTTCGAGTTTCTCAAACAAGAGTTAGAAAGAGATAGTAAAGTAAGTAAATAAATAAGATAATTACATGTGTTAGTTGTACAGTGTATGTCTTCGAATTGTGATTCATTTGAGTAGTAATATCATGAAGACATTTGAAGTTGGAATAAACATGATGCTGGTATAATTAAAGAACTTACATGGAAACTGAAGTTTGACACTGTTTCTGTAAGTTTTGTTGTTTCACCATGACTTTTTAGGAGTAATGGAATGTTGTTTTATTTATGTGCAGGTCATGTATGCTAGTCAGAGGGACATAAAATCCAAAACATAACTATGAGAGATGTACTGATAGCATCAGGCAATCCTAAATGGGACCCTTTGCACTTTGCAATCGGTAAAAGAATCTACCGGTACATGTATGAACCAAACTGAAGCTGAAATCATGTCGTTAAGAAGAACTGAATTTGAAATCTTGAGAGAATTAGCCCACAGACATAATTTACCTTTTTATAATCAGATTGATAACTTTTGATAAGTGAAATGATTTTCTGGAAAGTTTTTTTTCTTCTGGTCATTGTTGTAATTTTGTTTTTGCGGTTGTTATTGATAATATTGGGATTGCAAATATTTCTTGTAGAAACAGGGAACAACTAGGTATTTGGTCATGTTGTGTCTGTATGTTCCCAATTGTTATTGTTAAGCAATAACAGGAATGATAATATACTAGACAGAGAAAGTATACTTTTATTGAAAGCAACTTGATATCAGGGTTGACTTCCCCATTAACAGAACAGTTCAAAAGGAAATGGACAGAGCTATTGACTCTCTGTAAGGTTGATTTCTAAAATCTCTTGCGATCATGTTTCCATCATGTTTCTATCTGTAGATTGTTGTACCTGCATTACCTGGCAAAGCTCTGGGTAGACAGCTTCCATTTCTGAAGAAAGGAGACGGTATATTTGAGGACGAGTTCATCGAACAGAGGCAGACGGCTCTGGAGGAGTTTATCAATAAGTAAGTTTAGAAAAATTGTACACCTGCGAAATTAAGGGCAGATGTAGCCTTGTCTTTATTTAGAGTGTATTTTTGTGAAACAAATAATCATGGGTGTTCAAGTGTTTATAATAGAAAAAAATATATATACATGTAGGATTTGGGGGCATCCACCTGCACAGGGCCCTGTTTGATAAACGTTTGTTATCAATAAAAACATACTGTAGCTACATGTACATAGCTTCTGAAATCACGGCATTTGATTCGCTGAGAGCAAATATGTCATACATGAAGCAAATTAGCAATTTAGCATTTGTTATTGATAAGAAGTTTTATGAAACAAGGCCCAGAATGAGAAGAGCCTTCATATCTATGTTTCTGAAAGTTCAAATTCAATTTGTAATTAGATTTTGAATTTTGAACTTGCTTCATCTTATTGAAATTCAAACAATTTTTATTTTGTATCTTGTTGTTGTTAGTGTTCAATAGAATTGCATGGCTTTTGCTTTTTCAGAATGAGAGAGGCTTTTGCACCTCGTGGAAGCTGAAATGTTGCTTCCTTCTATTAACTTCTGAGTAAAATCGATACTACAGTGTACCACTCTTACCAGTACCGGTAAGCCTGTGTAATAGTCAAATTTTGTAATGTAACCAAATTTAATTTATATCTTTGTGAAGTGCCTTTAAGCAAATAGTTGTTTCATTCACCAGTTACGGATAATTGTATTTCAAACGTCAGAATGCGAATTGCATACATTAGTTGTTGCTAGGTAGGACAAACAAAATGGCTTCCCCACAGGGCTCTACCTAAAATCATGTAGTACATGTACATGTTTATGCAAGTTGCAATTGAAATGCAATTATTTGTAAGGAGTGAATGAAATAATTTGTATCAAGGCACTTCACAAAGATGTATGTATTACATTTGGTTACGTTACCTATTTGTCCATGTTTTTACATGCTTTCTTCAGTTTGAGCCTGATGTATAGCTTGCTATAATTTTGTTATTGATATTCTGAATATTTTATCGTTTGTCTTTCATTAGAATTGCGGGGCATCCGCTCGCCCAGAACGAGAAGAGCCTTCACATGTTTCTCCAAGACAAGGCTCTGGACAAGAACTACGTGCCAGGCAAGGTGCGGAATACGTAACCCCCGGGAAAAATGACCAACCACATGCACATTGTACACACACACACACACAGACAGAACCATACTCCACCTGTGCTTCATGTAAGGAGACTTCTATGCGACTCTGACAAGTAGACACGAGACTGCGACCAACTCGGCGGCCCCCTATCCCTTTTTTTAAATTGTGTTCTGCCACCCTCCCTGCCCTCCCTCCCTCCCTGCCCTCCCTCCCCACTTAGAGTACTTTAATTGACTTCTTATATTTTAGTTGATGTAGAGCAATATTCCACATTCTAAGCTTTGCTGATGACTTTCCTTTTTTTAATGGATAATTTGGATGAACATACATGTACCAGTGGGAAATAGTTATAACTCTTGGTAATGATTTCTCTCTGTTTTGCACCAGATTAGTTGCCTTCAAAAGAATTTACGATTTGTATTGTGAATAATGCAAGGTAATTTCAAGTTCGAATGAAATGATATGTAGTTTTCCTAAAAGGAACTACAGTTGTACATATTCCAAGGTACAGGTATGTGTGTATTACTCTTCTGAGGAACCTTATACGCAATTTGCCAACTAACCAAACACTACAAAAACTTTGGTCAATTAGGCACATTAAGACCTTAGATTATCGTTAGTGGGCATATGTACTCTGAGAGATATCCAAAAGGCCGCTGTCACAAGGTCTGTCAAATTTAAGGAATATATTTTTCCCATGTATCTGTTTGGACTCATGTACAGTCAAACCTGCTTTAGTGACCACCTGTCTACAAAGACCACAAGTCTACTAAGACCACTTTTTTTGTTTCCCTAGAAAATAATTTCAGATTGAAAGATGTACTCTAGGCACCTGTCTACAAAGACCACCTGCCTCTATGAAGACCAATTTTCTTGTCTCCCTTGGGTGGTCTTTATAGACGGGTTTCATTGTATTGATATTTTCCCCATTTATCTGTTTGAATGCATGAAGAAAGGGAGGCTGTAATAGTTGCTTCAACACTTTTAAACAAAATAAAATACTGCACTTAGTAGATATGGGCAGTGGACATGGACATACAAATAACACAGTGTACTTTTGTGATTATATGCTAATGGAATATTTTTTTAATATGATAATGGGGGTGTAGCATGGCTAGAAGCAGAATATCATCTCTAATTGTCAGAGAAGATTACATTACAAAATAGGATAATGGTGGGGGAGAATTCTGTCTGCAAACTGTATTGTGATACCCCAAGAACATGTACAAATGTATATGCCTCGTAAGTTTCATCCGCTATTTCTTTTTCTTTTTATACTCCTGCATATACCCCGTTTAAGATTCTTTAAAGTAGTTAGTCATTCCTGGGCCCCATTTCACAAAACTTGCCATCAGTGAAAAATGACAGTTTTTGTTGTAAGCTAGTGAAATCCTTGCTTCTGATTGGTTATCAGCAGATTTGTCACTGGTTTTGTCATTTGTCATTGAAAAAAGGCTTTGTGAAACAGGTCCCTGGTTGTATTTATTCTGTTATTTGATTTGTTTTCTCATAATCTGGCATCGGTGAAATAGAAAAGGAACTTATTTTTGTATGATAGCACTTGCATCAGCTTGCATGAATTCTTTTGCCTATAATTCAAGCACTCAGTTGTTGGTGTATTGAAGCAGATTTACACATGATGTAAAGCAGATTTACACATGATGTAAAGCAGATTTACACATGTAAAGCAGATTTACACATGATGTAAAGCAGATTTACACATGCTGTAAAGCAGATTTACACATGATGTGAAGTAGATTTACACATGATGTGAAGCAGATTTACACATGATGTGAAGCAGATTTACACATGATGTGAAGCCAATTTACACATGATGTGAAGCCGATTTACACATATAATGTACAGCAGATTTACACATGATGTAAAGAGATTTACACATGATATAAAGCAGATTTACACATGTTGTAAAGCAGATTTAGATATGATGTAAAGCAGATTAATGATTTACACATAATGTACAAATGAAAGGATGTGAACAATGTATAAAAAGATAATTATGCATAATAGTGTTTATATATCTGTGTGTAATGATTATGAAATGGTGTTATTTTTCTCTAAAAATGTATAGTTTTTGTGTTTTGTGGTCATGCAGTCAACGAGTACATGTATATGTCTTCAAATTCTCTGCTTATTTTCCCTAGAATATATCTGAATCACTATCTGAATGCATGCATGAAAGATGAACAACATCAATTAGATTTCATATTGGTATTAGTGCCCATTGCTGGTGTTGGCGTAAAATCAATATCCATTTTACAGTAGTTCAGATGTGTAGGTGAGCACTTGACACTAAAGTGCTATGTAAGAGGTGTTGACATTTTCACACAAAGACGAGTGCAAAGGCTATTAGAAGCACCCTAACTCTAACACTACTCAAACTTCTTACAACACTAAGTATGAATTTACAGCACATAAATATTTCTGTTTAGGTTGGAAGGTGTACATAACATACTAGATTTTTACACATCTACATTCGTATGTCTAAGTGTGCAGACAGTAAGATCGCAAAGACGAGTAGAAAGCAGATGGTTTTTAGTCTCTTGTATTGTATACAAATATTGACTGCTTTGAGGGGCACGGTTAAAACTATTGCCCGAGGTGATTTCGAATTAGTACTGTGTCCCGGGACAAAGTCAGTGGTATACGGTAGTGCAATCTCAATATCACTGAGGAGCTATAGTTTTAACCCTGACCTGAAAAAGAGGCAGTCAATATTTGTTTTATATACCGCATCCCCAGTGTCAGTTCTCATGAAGAGACATTTTAACATACTATGCCTGTTAAAGTGTCTTTATTTGTAGAATCTTAGGAAATTCACTCCTCTAAGAGCATCGCACGTGTCCCATTGCTTGTATCCATTGTTAACATCACGTGCAATCATTGCGACTTTGCAATGTACGCGCAAGTAGAATTATGCCAGGTCAATACTTTTTGTTATACTGCCCATGCAGTTAAGACCATTCAAATTTAGATTTTATAATATGTGCGATAGTTAATCAAAATGAATTATTGCATAATAGAATATTGATATGCCCGTCTTGTTTGTTTTATATTCCTGTACCTGCTTCTTTCATTTTATTTCACTCTCAGAAAAATAGAAATTGCACCATGAAATGTAAAGTTTTCTTTAAGAAAAACTTCATACCATGCTGATGTTATAGGAAGTCATGCTATTCTAGTATTTATCGTGTATTACTATTAGTCCTATATATTTCCTTTTTGTAGTTTTGTAATGATTTGCTTCTTGAATGAATTGAAAGGGGATTAAGGGTTAAAAGGAATAAACAATTTATTTCTTGAAATAGTTCAAATATGGTAAATATTTTTCTTCTTTTTTACATATATGATGTACTTGTAAGTCAGTGTATAATAAATGAGAAGTTTTTTTTCTTCATAAAACTCATTAACACTCGCTGCTCCTGCCATTTCAGAACACACATTAAATTACATAGTTATGCTAGGGTTTGGTAATTTAAAATACATATCACATTTTCCAATCATTAAAATGAAGTGTTTTGAAAGTGATGATTATTATTGTCAATACTTGCACTCGACACATTGCATTATTACAATACAAACCATTAGGCTGTAAATGAATCTCGGACATCTCGGCCCCATTTCACAAAACTTGTCATCAGTGACAAACAGCTTTTGTTATAAGCTAGTGAAATCCTTGCTTCTGATTGGTCATCAGCAGATTTGTGTAATTTGTCAATGAAAAAAGGCTTTGTGAAACGGGTCCCAGAAGTGTATTATTGAATTTATGAAACAAAACTAGTCCCATTTCAGATTTTGTACCATTGTATATGTCAGTCTGCCGTTATTTTTAATCCTGCACACCGCAAATTAAATTGATTACAAGTCTTGTACGTAAGCATCGACTCTTTTTGTTAACTTTGTTGAATAGAATGCTTCACCTGAAATTTCTGTTGTCTTTTTAACAAAAAAAACTTCATTATTTGTGGCATTCTGGCAGGGTTGCATACATGTAGTATTAATGAATAAAGATGTTAAAAATCAAAACGTAACTTGTGTGTGTTTTGAGTTATTATGTAGCTGGAAATAGGCAGTCGGAAAGAAGTGGGAGGGAGGGAGAGAAAAGGCGATAGAAAGTTGTGAGATGGGGAGGGGAGGGGGATCGGGAGTGAAAGAGAGGGAAAAGGTTGTGGGAGAGATGAGGAGTGGAAAGGACAAAAGAGAGAGGAGGTAGGGAAAGACAGAAGAAGAGAAGGTGAGAAAGAGCAAGGAAGACATGAGAAAGAAGGGAGCACAAGAGAGAGAGAGAGAGAGAGAGGAAGGAAGAGAGAGAGAGGGGATGGAAGAGAGAGAGACATACAGTGTGGAGAAGAGAGAGAGAGGGGTAGGAAGAGAGAGAGAGAGAGAGGGGAAGGAAGAGAGAGAGAGAGAGAGAGAGAGAGAGACATACAGGGTGGAGAAGGGAGCACAAGAGAGAGAGAGAGAATGTGCCCACAATAAAACAGGATACTAATAAAGCAGCAAATGTACACTAGCTGTCACACAAGTATATGCAACAAAACAAAAACAATTTCTGTAGAAATTCATATTTTAATGAATATATTACAATATATTACAATCAAAGCATAGCAAACATCCAATCAAGAATTTAAGTATACACAACCAGTACCTATAATATTTTGTACAATTGAATATATTATGTACATTAACAACTATAGAGAAAATGATTCCCATATAAATGGAACTACTGCACCAGTAACTTGAAGGGACTAATGCTTGGTAAAGCTAGAAGTATACAAACAAACATCATAGTAGATTCTCGTTCTCATACATGTATTTCTTTTAGAAGCTAACACTTGAATTAATTGGACAGTACATAAAACTTTTTGCATATGTGGCTTTTGATAGACAGAATAATATGAGCAAATACTTGACATATTTCATTTAAAAAAAGAAAGACAAAAAAAACCTTCCAGAAGTTATGATGCACCATTAGAGCATAATTAGCACTATTTTCCATATACATATAGCTACATGTATGTTTGAATCAAAGGTTAAACTACATGACTTGTGCACCAGTATTTGAAACAAAAGTAATATCTTAGTGAAAGGATTAATAACATTCAGTTCATAACTGAAACTAACACAAAGCACTTTGGGAGAAATAAAAACTATGTATTTCTATATTTGGTTACCGGTAGTTCATTCAAGAAAGTTTGATATCTTCGATACGATGAATAGGTCCAAACAAAATGAGGTCAATGAAAACTAAAACTTTGTAGACACTTCTTTGACACTTTTTTGTCAATCAATTTTTATTAACCTTGCATTCTGAATGGTTATAATGCAATGGAAACTAAAATTCTTTTCATCATAAAGTATAAACTGAGAAACAGATTTGGAATTGTGAAGAGCTCACTTTTCATGTTTTATAGTCATGCTAGTGGGGCCAAGGCATACACTCAATGTATGTGACTTGGCCCCAAATACTTTTGTCGAGCGCAATTCAAAGTCAGAAGGCCCCTTTCATATATGGAAGATCAACTACATGTTCATGTACATTGTAGCTTGGTAGGAAAAAAAAGTTGTGAGCAATTGCTCGTAGTAACACCAAAGCAGAGGCACTTTCAGAAATACAATGAAACCTATATATAACAACCACCCGAGGGAGATCAGAAAAGTGGTCTTTACAGGCAGGTGGTCTTTATGCAGTAGGCCTACTGATCGTTTTTAACCTAGGAGTGTTTCACAAGGAACCGAAGACGAACTTAACTCTAAGTTGGATTTAAACATTATGGAGAGCCATTTGTAGCCTTAAAATGAAATATATTCGAAAGCAAAAATTGAAGTATTTTAGACTCTCATAAATTCCACACCAAGAACATGAAATCTCCTTGACAGTAGAAAATATGAATGATTTGAATCAACATTTTATGCCTTTTAAAATAACTTTTACAATATATTTTCAAAGATGCTAACGCCCTTCCATAATTGTGAATTGTGAAACACCCTCCAAGTCTCCATGAGAAATTCTGTTCATGGGAAAAAAAGATGCGGTCCGCTGTGTAAATAGGTGGTTTCAGTTAAAACACAAAACCTTGATGTGGTGAGAACATTGTCTTGGTCTGAAAATCAGGTTCAAAAGCTGCTCTTGTCTGGTCTTGGTAATGGTCTAGTCTTCTGGGACAAAGACTCCACAGGCAGCGATCTTACAGTCCTTCTTTGGTCTCTCATTGTATGTCTCCTGGCCTTCCAAGGTCTTCAGAACTTCTGTGCCTTCAACAAGTTTTCTAGGATGGAATGAGGACAAACAATAACAATCGCATCAAGAGGAAATCTAACTTTGCTACCAACTAGTTGATGTGAATGAATTAAAACAGAAAAATAAGAGAAATAGTTATGAGGATCAGCTTGCATGGTGATGTAGATATACAGTCGATTTATAGTTGCACCATGCGAGAGGGGAAGGATTGGAGACAGCAGCTAGTCAACCTATTCGAAACGTCAAGCTCTTTTTACTACCCATCCTTTCCTACCGATGCTATATTTCTCTCAAGAAAGATTACCAACAGTTCTTTTCAGGACTACACACACTCAAGAAAGATTACCAACAGTCCTTTTCAGGACTCCCCTATCCTCCCCCTCTCGCATGGTGCAACTATAAACCTACTGTTTATAGATTGGTGAATGTTTGAAAGAAATCTAAAAAACAATCAAAGTTAGGTTTAAAAAATAAGAAATTGTGCATGAGTGCCACTTTTCATCCTCACTTTCCATGCATTTAGCACATGCACCAACCCGCCACATTCTAAGGCAGTGCATGGGAACGAGCCTTAATTAATATAGGCTACATATTGGATGTCCATGACCCACGATTAAAAGAAATATATATATATATTCTTGTTGCCAATGTGAAGAAGAAAAGGTGATTCATATTCTGTATTTTTTCTACTCTTACATATGATCAGTCCACAACGTAATATCAAGTTCTTTTGTATTTTCCTGGCCATGTAAATGTGGGCAAAGCAAATTTCCATGGGAAAATAAAAACACAAATATATAAACATAGTCTTTGAAAATCTGTTTTTGTTTTTAAAAAAAAGTACTTAAATTGTTACACCTGCCCTCAACTATAGGCTATGTATGTATCTGATATCCATGAACTACATCACTGCTGAACAAAACTATTGCTTTTAATTGCCAAATTTAGGGATCAAGAAAAGCTGATTAATCTTTGACAACATCTTCATGTTCATATACTCACCCGAAGGCTACAAATTTGCTGTCCATCCACGGAGCGGGTTGACACGTGATGTAGAACTGAGATCCGTTGGTATGTCTTCCTTTGTTGCCCATTCCCAGTATACCCCGGGCATTGTGCTTCACTGAGAAGTTCTCATCTGAATAAAGAAAAAAAAAAGATAAACGATATTGAATCTAGAGTCTGCAAACAAGCAAGCAATGATCTTGGAAATATTAACAAATATCATGTTGTTTAATTGGAAAGTACAGTTTTGCAAGACGAGGTGATAACTTAGAGAGTAGATTTGCGGTACAACCGTGTGGACATCCTTAAAAGGACTGTTTGTATTCTTTCGTGTCGATTGAGAAGTCCTGAAAATGACTGAGAATCCGACGTTTTGGACGAATATTAAATTCAATTAATATCAATATATCAAGATATCAATATATATTGGAGGTCAATTCCATATATTCATAATTATTCATCATGCCTTTCATACAGACTTACAGTGGCACAATCGAGAAGAGTGAGAGAAGTACATTGCTTTTATGAAAACCAACGTTGATTACGGTAATAATTAAATGAAACGTACCTTCAAATACTGGTCCATGAATCGATTCACCTCCATCTCCTTTTCCGTACAAGATATCTGGACAGTAAAATGCAATGGAATCATAACGGCAATGACGACAATGACAACAATTGAATTTCAATTTAATTCAATTCAAAGTTTATTCAACACTCTTCATAAAAACATTTAAAACATACAAATACAGAATGGAATGATAAAAAACAACAACATAGTGATAACAAAAAACAGTGGCATTTTATGAGAGCATTATACCGGTAATATTAGTAACCCCAGTCCCAATTTCTGATTCATTGGTATTCAACAATCCCTGATATAATAATAATAACAATCATGATAACACTATTAATAGTCACATTTGTATGATAGCGCTTTATGCTACGTTTCTAAGCGCTTTGAATTGACATTATTATCACCTCAATTATTGGATTCAATTTCTAATCTGCACATGGCAGCTAGTGCACACGCTTTACTCCCTGGGATATATAAAAGATGGTTCTATATCATCTTCATGACATGTTTGTTTTCCCACTCTCCTTTCTTTTCCTATGTCTTCATTTTTGCTTCCATTCAACTAAGGGCGTAAATGTGGCCCCTCCTTGTGCACCCCCCCCTCCTGCGGCTACGCCAGCGGACCTTACCTCCACCTTGTACCCATCCATTGGGTACGATCCTGTGAAACAAGGACTCAAGGTAATGGAACTTCATCAGGGTATCGTCTGTCTTCTGTCCCTTCTCCCCCGTGCAGAGCGCTCGGAAGTTCTCACACGTCCTTGGGCATTGGTCAGTGAAGAGCTGTATAAGAGAAAACACAGATTCATGTTGATATCTCATAAGCCAAACTGTTAAATCGGTGCTCCGACATTTTTCCCAGCGGCATGTGCTTCAGCGGCATTTTACTACAGGCTTTATTTTCTCAAAAGTATAGGGTTATAGAGTTCCACTTAGGATTTAGGTTAGGTTTAGACTATAGATCGAGTAAGTGGGTAAGGGTTAGGTTTTGTGTTGATTCCAGGGAATATGGTTAGTGTAGGAGATGATTGCAGCACAATTGTTAAATGATAAACTAATCAGGTTGAATACATGCACCGGTATATGTTATTTTATACACAACACAATTGACAGCTTTTAGTACAATCATGTGCTGGGATAACTGAAAGAGCTGTTGATTTATTCTTTCATCAAAATAATCTTGGTAAAGGGTGTTGGTAGGATGAAATGAAGCTCATTCAACAATAACCCCAAAAAGAGAAGAACAAATTGGCCGGGGGGGGGGGGGGGGGGGGGGGGGAGGGTCATGAATGGAAGTGGAAAATGGAAAGTAGGAGTACTCAAGAGTGGAAAAGCTTTTGAATTATGATTTACAGGTCAAAGGAATTTTGAATAGTGTAGTTTTTAGAAAACTGGTGGTATATAAATACAGCTAATAAAATAAAAATAATACTACCAGAAGTATTTGATACTCAAAACAAACATTCAGTATGTCCAAAGTCTACTCAGATTCTGCTCACACTTTCATTTATCTGTTTCTCTCATGAATATTCCTCCTTTTCATTAAAACCATCTGAGTGTGATAGTGGACTTCCCCTTTAAACTCATTGAAAATATGGCAAGAGAAAAAGCCCAACAGGTAAAGAAAAAATCTGAAGCTCTTACCTCAAACAGCAATCTGCCAATTTTTTCCCCATCAACTGTTACGTCAAAGTACACAAATGTATGCTGAGGAGAGATAAAAGGCGATAACATAGTTGGTCAAATTCATAGACAACGATATAAGGACATAATATTCTATAAAAAAAGAGATTACAAGGATAAAGGAGGGGGGGGGCAGGAAAAGGGTTACAAACCCTTGTTTTTCCTTTATATTTTACTTAATTTAATAGGGACAATATCTATCATTGATTCCACTTTGTGGGAATACAACAAAACAAATATGAGATTTTGTTTTCATAGACAGGTCTTTCTAATAAATGACTCGATCAGGGCCCTGTCCCATTAAAATTTGAATCAATGACAACTAAGTTGCAATAACTGTTCTCAGCTACTGAAACTGTTGCATCTGATTGGCTGGGGGGGGGGGGGGCAATTTTGTTATAGAAATGGGACATCTTGTCCTGAAAGGGTTAAAGGTCAAATAAGGTTTTGTCTTACCTTTGTGGCAAGAATATGGTCCTTATACGCTTCCTCTGCTAAAGCCATGTAGAGTGGGAGGGGCTTGTATTCCACATAGTTGAAGTGCTGCTCGGACCACTGCTTCAGAGCCTCGGGACCTCCTGTATCGTAACCATGGGAAAAGAAAGAGATGAAATTACCTGTTACTGCCCTCAACCGAATACATTAGTATGTAAAGACTCCTCCAGGAACGGAGCAATAATAATAACAGCCTCTTATATGGCGCTTAGACATTATTACCCTGCATGGTTATACATGTACATGTATATATGAGCTGACAAAGTAGGCACTCAATCATTTTGGGTACCCACCTACACCTGGGTGGAGGGTGGCAAATGTAGATTAATTATGTCTTGCCAAAGGACTTCTGCCATTACGAGAAATACACCCGACGGTGGCCTGTACTTATAGCGAAGAAGAAGATAGGTCTTGTTGGCCCCGTCTTATAAAGAGATGATATTTATTGCAACTTATTTGCGATTGATATCAATTGCAACTTTCTACACAAGAGATAGGAGACTGCAAACTTGCAATTGATTGGAGGATTTGAGATTGATTTGAATCAATCGCAACTCTTTATAAGACGTGGCCTAGGAGTTTCTTCAAAAAAAGCATCAAGAGAATATTCCTAATTGCTGAGGGTAAAGAACTCCACAGAGCAGGAGATGATGCTATGAATGACATGGGGGATGGGCACTCTTAACATTTTGGAATTTAAAAACAAAAGAAATTGGAACATTAAAACTAAAGTGTGTAGGCCTTATTTAGAGGTATGGAAAAGGACTTCATTTCACTCACCAAGGAATTCTCCATTGACATAAGTCATTGCCTTTTCAGTAAAGACCCATGTCTCATCTCGCAAGGCTTTCCTCTGTTCTTCCACATACTCCTCCCATTCAAACTCCAGTAGACCTCGGATGTCGGGTGTTTTGAACTTCTCAGGGTTACCTTGGTATAGAGCCTGAACAAAATAAAAGGGGACATACAACGATTGATAATAATTCTTCATGGGGCTATATTATTATATCATTTACCGTATTTGCCGGCGATAAGGCCGCAGCGCCGCATAGGCCGCACCCCGACTTTGACATTTCAAAGAGGAAAAAAAAAAAAAGGAAAAAAAAAAAACCGGACAAAACAAAATAATCATAATTTTCTCGTAAAACACAATTTTTTTTTTACAAACTGATACCAAATTCATCAATATTCTTATAATTTACCGGAAGTTTAGCTAAAAAAGTGATCGCAGGCAGATTTGGTGTCCGATATTATCCCTACCACAATGTACGGTGTAATGCAAAATTGCATGAAATGGAAAACAAAATGGCGACTTCGGATGGATACTTCGCGGCAGCTCCGTTAAATGGTCCCTTTCTTTACTTTTGCAATGCATTGGCACGAACTTAGATCAAGATATATCAGCAAATGGGGCCTGTCACCACGAAATGAGTCCAGTGTCGCAAAAAAATTATTCCTGTTTTTAAGTATTATATGAATCTACATTAAGTAAGCTTTAAATTAAGGGGTCACACATTAAAATTGATAAATTATATCCAGAAATATGAACAAAAACCTAATTGGACTTTATAACAATGGGATTACCCAGTTTTGAGATAATTAGGTGTAAAGTTAATGATGCGTAACATATTATAGTCTGGTCAACAACAACATAGCAACAACACACTTCCCATCATTCGATTTCAATGAAACTTTCAACAAACAAAGAAATAATAAGTCGATTTTTGGAAAAATCTTAAATGTGGTAGGTGGGTCAATTTTCAGTACATACACACTATACATCGCTATTACTACGATTGAGCTAATGCGACACTGGACTCATTTCGTGGTGACTGGCCCCAAATGTTGTTTTAAGAAGTTATTTTCGTCTTCGTGTCAACAATGCAAGATAACATTGTCGGTAAGATGTGTGGAAATGTCCTGTACCATAGTGGTATAGTTATTGTACCATTCGTAGTCCCATATGTGCAAATTCGTGCTGGTTTTGACTTTGTTTTTTTTACTCTTTCGCCGCAAAGGCCGCACCCGACTTTTTGATATTTTCTCTTTCAAAAATACTGCGGCCTTTACGCCGGCAAATACGGTATGTGGTGGATGGAAGACTGTGACAGTGACTCTGGACCCTGTGGACTGGAGCTCTTGTTTAATTAGGCGCGATAGCTCAGTCGGTAGAGCAGTGGTCTCGTAATCCGGTGACCCGGGTTCGAAACCAAGACGATGCGCTAGTGCCCTTTGGTATGGCATTAATCCTCATTACCAAGTCCCTTGGAGAGGACCTAAAGCCGTCGGCCGTCTGGTCGCTTACTTACAAGCATTTATGCTTTCTTAGCAGTCAGGTAAAATAACCACCATCACTGTCACCATGCACGCAATTACTTGCAAGTTTTCTATTGTATCATTGCCATTGCCATTGGCTAGGAATAGGATACCTATTTATTGTTGTCTGCAAAGTGCCTTTGAATTTGTCTTAGACATCGCTTAATTTAATGGATGTACTATGAGGTCGATAGTGTTTAGGGTTAGACCTAGACTCTAATGCATTGTAAAATGGCAAAGAATCATATAAACAGTCCAAAATGTTGTGTGTCCAGACGGGTTGTGCATTATTGTGCATTGACATTGATTGGTCCGGACAGCAGATGATTTGAAGAAGTTTACATGCAATACTTTATAAACCTGTGAAATAGACAATAGTAAACAAAAAGATGAATATTTATGTTAGTTAGTGTGAATGGATGCATACTATCAAATATTAAGGCAAAAGTGGCATCTGGACGCGGACACACAACTCCGCATCATATTCATATCATAACCCTTCTTTACAAACCAACAAATTATTTAGCGTATGGGACCGTGTTATAATGTTAGAGTGATACAAAACGTCTTAAAATAGTCACTTTATTAAACAATAAGAATCAGGTATATCATAAAAATGAAATAAAACAATACCTCTGCACAACATCTTGCAATGTGGAATGTTTCGTTGGGTAAAAGCCCAATAACAGTCAATTGGAACTGCATTATCCCTGCCATTTTTTAGGAGAAGTAGCGTCCGTTGTCAACGTAACGCGCATGCGCAAAATTACATTAGGGGTATAGTACTGTTCGTACGGTTATTTCTCTTCGTATATGGATTTTGCTTTTGTAACCATATATATATATTCACCCTAACAGACTTCGAAATTAAAATAACCACTCTTTTGAAAACTATATGCAAATTTGTAAGGCATCTTGGTAAATATTACATTTCGGTCCTAACATTTACTTTAAAAAAAGTGATATGATTTGCGACTTCAAATCATATCTACCAAAATTCATGATCATTTATCATTGAAAAGAGTCCGTGTTCGATTTTTTTGTATTTCTTATAAATCATTATGACAGGAAATTTAGACCTATTTTTGTAGTCTCTAATAAGAAATCAAATAAAAGATTAACATTTAATATTTCTATTCGCATTAAAGGTATAGAGCAGTTTTGGTAAAATTGCGGTTCAAGGGTTTTGGGTGCAAAATATCCATTCAATATTGTTTCAATTGTTTAGATGGCAATACTTCAACATAAATTTGCAAAAAAGCAGAGATGTATACCCAAATGTTCAATGTTGAAATGCATTCGCGATATCTATCCACGGCTGGATCGATATGATAATTTACCGAATATATCAATTAGTAGGCGGTTTCCCGGCAAAATTTGTATCATCACGACCGTATTATTTTGTCAAAACATATTCTCTCACATGATTTGTAATAAGAGCTTCCATTTCAATTTTGAGAGGGGGGCGTTTCCAAAACTGGTCTATACCTTTTAGTTGGTTTGGATTATAAAAAAGGAGAAAAAACACTAAAACAAAGCGAACACATTAACAAACATAAAACACCCCCTCCAAAACCTAAACAAAATATAAAATAATAATGAAGGATAGAAAAATGGCTACATCGCTCATCTCTTTATGTGGGGATGTCAGACTAAATTTGCCCAAAACATCTCCTCATTTATAACCATCTATTGACCAGCCATGGTCACCAAATTGCCGATTGAAAAACTTCACTCCCCCCAAAAAAAAATAAGCCCCCCCCCCCCAAATAAAAAAAAAGGAAGACCAAGTTTGGATGATTTACTACGTGATATAAAACGGTGTCCACCATGCAATCAGTGATGGAAAGTTTCAGGAAATCCAAGAAAATGTATTCATCGTGACCTTTGAAAATTTACTTTGGGTCTACAATGGTACAGTTAGAAAAAACAGTCTGGTAGGAGGAATAAAAAACGACGTTCGTTAAGTTCACCATACACAGACGGTAAATCCGTTCACCTGAACAGTGCAGTCATGAAACTCGCTGGAAATCCAAAAACAGGGGCCTATAGGTTTCCTATTTAATCGAGAAAAAAAAATATTTTGTAGGCATGCGTAAGCCTAACAGTAAAATTCCGTCTAATTATGACATATAAAAAGCACCGAAGATTTAAAGAACGTGTTACGGTATCGAAATATATGATTTGTTTCATTAGGATATCAATTAAACTTTTGATATACAATTTGTTATGAGGATCAATGAAGTAGAGCTATAGGCCTACAGGAAAAATTGCATCCCCCCTTTTGGTGTACAATTATGTCCAAATTACTCAGAACTTTCCATTTTCCCAATTCGTATCAGGGAACAGGCACACATTTTTGGGCCGTAAGTTATAACGTAGGCCTATCCCACTGGTGTAGCCACTGAAAGGGCACGGGCATCAAGGGGGGGGGGGGGCACTCTAAATATGTTATATTAGATGGGTATGTGAGATAGCAAGGCCATCATAAGACTGATGGAACTGAGGGGGTAGAGGGTACTTATAAACTTATTTCAATTCGTTTGCTTTCCCCTCTCCATTTCTTCCTCTTCCCCCTCTCTCTCCCTCTCTCTCTCTCTCTCTCTCTCTCTCCCTGTTTGTCTCTGCCTCTGTCTGTCTGTCTGTCTCTCCCGCTCTTTCTATCAAAGCCTCCCTCATACTTCTCCATTTTGATGGGGGGGGGGGGGGTGACATTTGTGACGACACTGATAGCTGCACACAATGCTGGGAAAGGTATTATACCATTAAAATCACAAAAAACACGAATAAAAGACACAAAATATTATTTTGTTAGAATACTTCTGCATACTCCAAATGACTTGTTCTATAAACACGACATACAACACAGTTGGGATGCATTTTCCCCTGTACATGCTATATGTCTCCTAACTTAATCATCATGTCACGTTTTAGAAGTTTAATTTATATCTGGTAGTTCTATGGTACTTCAGTAGGGGAACCAGGGGTAAAGTGGAACGCGGGGCAAAGTGAAACACGCCTGGTATATTTTTGTGTATGCTGCCATCTATCTAAGTTCATGTGCCAATACTGCAACGAGGATGCATTGTTTGTGACCGGTGTTGCGCGAATACGTCATGTACAATGGCGTAGACAGGTTCGTACACCTGGGGGGATGACTCAGGGGCGGATCTAGCTTTTTGCTAAGGGGGGGGGGGGGGTTGACCAAAATAATGACGATGCGGAGCATCGTCCACGAGCCGCGAAGCGGCGAGCCGATTTTTGGGGGGGTGTTTATTTGAACCCCGTAAGTGATGTTTTCCTGGCATCTATTAACACAATGGAGACCATAAAAAGCACACTCTTATTTCCACGGAGTCAAATTTCACTCTGAATGGCGTCAGCTGGGAGTCAACTCTATTCCTAGTTAAACTGACACGGAAAAGGAGTCATCTTGACTCTGAATTGAGTCAATTCTCAGCTGATGCCACACAATCCGAGTCAAATTGATTCGGAATCCGTGTCACTTTAACTAGGAATAGAGTTGACTCCCAGCTGACGCCAGTTAGAGTGAAATTTGACTCCGTGGAAATAAGAGTGCAGTGCATGATAACGTCTTTTTAAATCAAGTAACAGTTAAATACACAGTTATATCCAGAGTTATCATGTGTTTGGTTAAGTTACCAGATTAGTTGAATATCTTCTCACAATATTTGCACTTGAAAGGGTTTCTCTCCAGCGTGCGTTCTTTTTTCTTTCTTTTTTTCTTTTTTTTTCTTCTTTTTTTTTTCCTTTTTTTGTTTTTGTTTGTTTTTTGGGCCGCCCAAGGGGGGGTTTAAACCCCCTAACCCCCCCCCCCCCGTAGATCCGCGCCCGTTTAATCTTGTGGTTATCTTGTGGTTTCCAAACCACAAGATAACCACAAAATACTTGTAAGATTTTCTTTTTTTTACCGTCTGAATTGGCTTTCACCGTGTGAATGCGGCTAATAACAATAAACACAATTACAATAATGATGAGGATTATTATTATCATTATCATAATTATTATTATTATTAATATTATAATTGTTATCATTATTATTATTACTATTATTATCATCATTATGACTTATTAAGTAAGCAAATATCATTCCCCAAAACCTGGGGGGGATGATTGTACATGCCATCCCCCCCACCTTGTGAGGTGGGGGGATGCATCCCCCTCATCCCCCCGTTGTCTACGCCCCTGGTCATGTATGTTTACTTTTTAAGGAAAATATCGGTTTTCATACATAAAAACCGATAATTAATATCATTATATTATTTGCTAAAATACTGTGTTCATGCCGAATTATCACGAAAGCCATATTAATGATGGATGGGCTTAATTAGCTTAACTTTATACATCGTAGCATCGCTAATAATCATTGGCCCACCGTGAGATAATCAATGCATGTCTGAAAATTTTCATTCAGTGTCCGGGGCGCGTTATTTTTTTGTCCGGGGCAAAGTGGACGGGGCAAAATGGATTTTTAATATTTTTTTCAAGTTCATATCATTTAATAAAACTGATTATTTGAGAAACATTGTTAGTGTCATTTGTTAGTGGTAGTCCTAAGGTAAAAGTATAAACCAAATGTTTTGCTTTACTTTACTTTGTAATCCTGTTCTGGTTGTTCTAATTTGTTTGGTCCTCTTTGCCCCGGGTTCCTATTTCATGGGATTTTGACGACATGCCTATATGAATAATTTTATTCAATCAAAACTATAAGGACGTAAAATATATCACTGGATTCCAGCGATTTATATGATTCTGCTGTTGGCGCTGTTCAGAGAGAACGAATTGAAATGCCTTCTATTGGGCTGGGGACCCCTGATATATATTTAGAAGTCGGAAAGCTTCAACTTTATTAGTAAGTGTTGTACAGTCTATTTCACCCGAAGGCTCATCAGCAACTAAATACATTTTATACAAAGCAATGTTAAATACACTCATGTGCAGTCAGGCAAGAATACACAAGCGACACAATAATACACAACAATACACAATAAGTAAGGGTGAATGCAAGAATACAATAGTGGAATATTATATTACAGAGAGAGAGAGAGAGAAAGAGAGAGATAATGCGTCGATGTATATAAATTCTTGAGGCGCCGCCACTATTATTCACAAAGAAGTTGAGCATGGATAAGCCATGTCTTCCTTTTATACCCTCATAAACGAGTAAAAACGAGGTCGTGGCTTTCTAAATTAATCAATTAAATGAAATCATACATCCAAAATAATTAGGATACCTGAATCCATACACCATGTTTATTGACTTATTTTTAGATCGAGTCTTACATAGACATTATTCATAATTTACGTTTTCATAAATGTATTCCATGTCGGACTAAATAACAAATTCGTTTATCTGCATTCCTAATTGTTCGCACAGCGGGTGGATTTACCGTCGACTCAATAAAATGTTTGACAGTATCAAAACAGACGATGCGCAGACAATGAATACGACGATCATCTACGTCACTCTGACGTTCGATCTCCTCGACGCCACACACACAAAAACACACCGTGCACAGAGCAAGGGAAAGACAGACACACACACAAAACGTGGGAATCCAGACAAGAGAGACGGAGAGAGAGAGGAATAAGAAAAGGAGACAAGGTCGTGAAAATCGTCTTGCTTTGCGAGGCGAATCTCATTACGAATGCGAAAGCGTACGAAATCCGCGATTTTCCGTATCCGATTCCCAGCGGTATACGGCGGGCTGTTTAGCTGTCATTACGCCGTGGCGGTATGATGGAAGTAGGAGAATCTATCGGGTAACGATGTGCGCCCATGCAGTGAGTGCACCATTTGCCTTTCACTGGATCAATACGAGGAGGACCTTGATCAATGTAATCCTATTGTATTCATCAATAATTGGATTTAGCGGCATATAAACAGCGCACGTCACGCGCAACCCATCCCCACACAGCGACTTCCACCGTTTATATATTATCCACCTGCGTAGAGCGGTCGTCTGTAAACAATGCTGAAATTTGACTTCCTAGAAAACGACAGGCTTCCAGACGAGCAGTACCGACCAGCAAAGCGGTACGTGTCGAAGACCAGGGCGATCGTTGTCTTTTTCCTGTTCATCTTCGCGATCGTTGTCGTGGGATTACTGTGCGGGCTCCTGGCGAAAAGGAAGCCATGCCATTCGAGGTAAAGTTTGATTTGGTTATCATTAATAGTTTCGGAATGTTTATAATTTTTTGGTAACAAAATTAATATGCACATAATGCAGGCCTTTGAAAAAGAATCTTTTAATGATAATGATTACATATTATTATTTTGACATGTTTTGAATATGACCAGTATTATATTGATTTCTTTTATTGTAATAATCATGATGATGAAATTTATATCTTTTTTGACATTGTAGAGACTTTTTCAAAATGAGGTGCACAAAGTATAATTACTAAGAACAAAACAGTGATAGAATATTATAAAGGAAAGAAGGCCCCAAATTCCTTTATGCAGGAGTTTATTTATGAATGTATCTGCAATCAATATGAGGCCTATAATTATGTGCGAACCGCAGTGTGAAACGTGAAAACGAGTCGAATGGCAAAGAAACGAGAGAGAAAGAGATATAGAATTAAGAAAGGAAAGGAGAACAGGAAGAAGGAAAGAGAGAGAGGGAGAGGGTGTTGGGGATGGGAGGGGGGGGGGAGGACTGATAAAAGAGATGGTAGAAAATGAAAGACAGAGAAAGAGGGAGAGAATGAAAGAAAATGCCATACAAAGAGACAGAACCTGTAGAAAGGAATACGGGAGAGAGAGAGAGAGAGAGAGAGAGCATAATATACAAAACAGTATATTATGACATCGAGATGGCAATTACAAAGATGAGTGGTCGTAATGTGCGTACGTGAAAGTTATAACCAGTACAGGGGTGATGATGTTACGAATATCTGCCACGCTTATAATCTCAGTGAACAAAAATCAACATAATTTCATGACAGCTGCATGATGATATTTATTCCCTTGCCGAGTTCTCTAGTGCTGATGATAAAAATAGTTTTTACATTAATATGATATCGCGGACATAATGCTCCCCAAGGAATACACTGCAGTCCACAAACCATACCTGGCTATAAATTCAAGGGATTTCATTCCTTTCCAGTACGCGTTATTTTTTTCTGCGGCACAGATTGGGGTTAGGTGCGTGTTGAGCCTATGGGAAAGTTTAGGGTTAGGGTTAGGGTTAGGGTTAGGGTTAAATCAAGACCTCTTTAAACAAAAAAAGCCCCAATCTGTGCCGCAGAAAAAAATGACGCTTCCGGTACCCATTTATAACATCTGGGTTGCGCGCGGCAATGTGGATTAATGTCTTGCCAAAGTGTCTATTCCCGGAGTTTAAAGCGGGACGGCACTACTTGTAGCTTTTTGGGCCCTCTATATAGCCAACAATGCCTAAGCGGTACCCGTTTACCCCCCATGGTCCCCCTTTTTTTGTCATTGAGAGCTGATTTGATGAGATAACCACCTGCCAGTGAACACGCAGGGAGGTTTAATCCCTCCTTGGCCAATTTCTGTATAAGCAGCCACTTCCTTTCCAAAATGAATGATTAATAGTAATAATCTAAAAATATGTATGATTCTTTTATCTCTTGAAAATATTGAGTCGCATATTTCCCATTCTCCAACCAGTTATTAATCGTCAGTTCACGCCACTATACTAACGTGACACACTGCAGATTGGAGAAGGTAAACACGCAAAATTAGGTATTGATATCTATAATCATACACCAAGTGCTTTCTATATATCAATGATCATAAAACATGTAATCATCGTACCTCCTGGATGTAAACATGCTATTGAGGCACTTTGTAACCTCAAATTGCTTTCCAGGTTGCCATTACATGATTCGTAAAATAACATGGCACGAGCCTGAGGGAGGAGAGTGGTCGCATAAAATCGATTTACATTGCAACATTGACGTTTTTCCAAGTTGGATGCATTTACGCTATCGACTCTGATCTTGAAGAGAGGTTTTTCCCCCTCTGTGGGGCCTGAAAAGAAAATAGGCACTTTTAGATTTGCACGTCGACATAGTGGACAGCTACGTGTGACGTCCTTTTAAGGCAATGTGACGTCCTTTTAAGACACTTCCACACGTACAGGGGCGTAGACAACGGGGGGGGGGGGGATGAGGGGGATGCATCCCCCCACCTCACAAGGTGGGGGGGGGGGGGGGGATGGCATGTACAATCATCCCCCCCAGGTTTTGGGGAATGATATTTGCTTACTTAATAAGTCATAATGATGATAATAATAGTAATAATAATAATGATAACAATTATAATATTAATAATAATAATAATTATGATGATGATAATAATAATCCTCATCATTATTGTAATTGTGTTTATTGTTATTAGCTGCATTCACACGGTGAAAGCCAATTCAGACGGTAAAAAAAAAGAAAATCTTACAAGTATTTTGTGGTTATCTTGTGGTTTGGAAACCACAAGATTAAACAGGCGCGGATCTACGGGGGGGGGGGGGTTTAGGGGGTTTAACCCCCCCTTGGGCGGCCCAAAAAACAAACCAAAAAAAAAAAAGGAAAAAAAAAAGGAAAAAAAAAAGAAAAAAAGAAAGAAAAAAGAACGCACGCTGGAGAGAAACCCTTTCAAGTGCAAATATTGTGAGAAGATACTCATCTGGTAACTTAACCAAACACATGATAACTCTGGATATAACTGTGTATTTAACTGTTACTTGATTTAAAAAGACGTTATCATGCACTGCTTTTTATGGTCTCCATTGTGTTAATAGATGCCAGGAAAACATTACTTACGGGGTTCAAAATAAAAAACACCCCCCAAAAAATCGGCTCGCCGCTTCGCGGCTCGTGGACGATGCTCTGCATCGTCATTATTTTGGTCAACCCCCCCCTTAGCAAAAAGCTAGATCCGCCCCTGAGTCATCCCCCCCAGGTGAACGAACCTGTCTACGCCACTGCACACGTAGCAGTCTACTATGTCGACGTGCAAATCTAAAAGTCCCTAATGGCAAGTGACGACTGTCTTTTACAATGAGATTTAGGCATAGGTCCCCGCGTAGGTAATCCGACGTTTTCTTCGACGGCAATTATATGGCTCTAGGTTTATTATTTTCATCAAAGATATAGGTTTAGGGTTATGGTTAAATGGTATAGATTTAGGTATCGAGATTAGTTCAGGTTTGAAATTAAATCATGTTGCCCCCTCTACTCATATTTTAAAACCAAAGTACAACAGGAATATGTAATTATCAGAATATGCTATTTTCAGGTAAAGTTTACGTGTCAACCTCTTAATATTTTTCATAACAGTTTTTCATCCCTGTATATATTTCTTTCATTACAACCATCATTATCATTCTCACAACATCATCTTCATTATGTTATATATATGCTGTCATTCATTATTTCCTTCCATTCTGCTTAAAGGGATAGTTCAGTTCTGTTGCAGAGGGCGCTACACAAAATATTTTTTTTGTGAGATAATGAAAAACTCAGTGTCAAATTTGAAAGAACATAATATTTAAATGACAAAATCATCTTTGTTTGATCAAAATCGGTTCAGAGACGGCTGAAATATAACGATTTCCAATACTTGTGTACCACCACAAATATTAGATATTTTGAAAAATTTGAAAAAACCGTTGAAAACCGTTGAAAAAAACGTAATAACGCCTTTTACGTCGTATTTCAGCCAATGCCGAAGTTGGCTTTTTTGTTGGCATTTTCATGTTGATCATATATTACCCACAATCAGTGGACTCATGTATTGTTATTTTTAATTAAATAATTAATTAACGGTCACCGTGTTTTTTTTTAAGTGGAGCTGAATTGGTATGATCGTATTGGCTAATTTTCACACATTTTGGGGTCTAAAATTACCTTCATAGCAATTTTAGGTTCTAAAAGGGCACTAGAAATGTCATAGATAAGGATAAGAGCAATATCCATCCACTTGGAAGGCATTTGCGTTCTGAAAACAGAACTCAACTATCCCTTTAATCAATCTGTTGTTCATCTATTTCTGTTAATCATAAGATTTGTTTTGGGCTGCCATATTTTCAAGCATTTTGCGAACAATGCCAGTCCTTCCGCAAACAATTTTTTATAAAGTTTGATGAAATATGAGACTTTAACAATCTATCATTTCCTTTTTTTTATGATAATTGTTATGTATATTTGCTTATTTTGTGATTCATTGTCAGAAAGTCCTTTAAGTATTGTATGTGTTTTATGTTACAACAAATTGTTTATATCGATTTGATATGCAGAAGAAAATAAATCGAATCAAATCAATTAAACACTTGCTTCATAGGGTGTTGATCGCAGAGCATTTATCGTTGGAGCACATGTCGTAGAAACGAATTATCCCACAGGAAAAATTGTCACAAGGCTTGCAAGACCGACATGCTTGCAGTCTCGTGGACCGCCGGTCTCGCGAACTCTCAGATAAACGTTCCAGAGGACCAACAGCAGGCCTGTTTTCATCAGCTCGAGATTGCCAAATATTCCGCTTTTTGAACTATCCCGATCGCAAATAATTATCCAGTTAATTTGCTTCTTCATCAGCCCGAAGTTGCAATTAGCGGGATATTTGGTCGAGAAAATCATCCCAATTAAGATAATTATCTTGGGCTAGTTTGCAAGATATCACGCTATTTTGTCCGGTGCGTTTTCACCAACCCGAAGACCGAAGACTCGCACTATGCGAGAACGCTGAGCAAAATATCTCGAGCTCGAGTTTCAAGTTTCGAGGTCAAGTCTCGAGCTGATGAGGAAGCGATTTGTAACTTCGGGATTATTTCCCAAATCAAAAATAGCGAGATATTTGGCAATCTCGAGCTGAGTGGCTCTCGTGGTCTCTTGGGATGTAACCCACTTCGTATCAGTGTCACTCTGTTGCCTCTAAACACAGCTAAACATGAACTTCATGTATTTGCCTAAGCCTGTAGCGAGGTCAAAGGTCAATTGAACTCAGCGGCAGACAAATTCTCCAGATCTTATTTTACATGTCAGTCTGATGTTCCAATTAGACTAGACGTTGATTATTGTTATTTTCAGAATCATGCATGGTCCATTGCAGTTAATTCAGTTTCATGGATGATTGCTTGATGCGGGAAACACTGAACAAATTGGAGTCCATATTCTAAAGAGAGACCATTTGTCTTGGTTACACCGATGCATGTTTTGAAAACAAGCCTATCGTTTTTTGCTACTGATCTTCCTCAAATATAACGACCAATCTTTTTAATCTTAGGAGATGACCTTGGGCAAATCAAGCCACTAGTTTCAGCCCTTGTTATCCTTTGTACTTTCTTTGTTTGCTCGATGCATTTCGTAGATCATCTCATGGGGGGGGGGGGGGGGCTAAATACAATGTACCATGTGACCCAAAAAAGAAATATTGTTCTTGAGAAAGATACATATAATTATAGCGATAGAGATACAGATATATAGAGTTAGAGAGAGAAAGAGAGAGAAGGAGGGGGGGGGGGGGAGAAAGGTTTTCTTTTTATTCTCAGAGTTTTTTTTTGTTTGTTAATTTGCTGTTCGAAGCACTTGCATGTGATATACATTTTGTGGTATAAATCCCAAAACGTTAGTTGTTAAAGGTATAAGACCAGTTTTGGAAAAGCCCCTCTCAAAAAGTGAAATGGAAGCTCTTATATTACCAATCATGTGAAAGGATATGCTTTGACTAATACGTGATCATACAAATTTTTACCGAGAAACCGCCTACTATTTGATATATTGGTAAATTATTATATCTGTTTGGACCTGATAGATATCGCGCACGTGTCGCGTAGTCCCATATACATCTTTCTGTGTACAGTGCTTGTAACTTTACCAAGACTGGGCCAAATTTCTTATCATTTTGATGATTCCAGAACCTTGCAGTACACACCAATACTTAAATATGCTAGATGATCAACCTTTTGTGATCGATTCCACAACGTTTCTTTCACAATGCAATCGCATGACCATAACTGGTCTTTATCTTTAACCTTAAACACTAATTTAATCCTGTTTGTATATATAGGACCTCAGAAGCAACGAACGCACCACACATAATCCACACTGGTCACCATTCTACTCCGAAACCAACCACCAAGAAACATGAAAGTACCACTCATATCTCGACAACCGGTAGGCCTCCACCTAGCTCCACCAGCCCGGCACCTTTGGCGTCATGGGACAAACCCCGCCTCCCCGGGGACCTCATACCAACTCACTACGACCTCGACATCCGAATCGACATCGATGACCAACAGTGGTTTAATGGGACGATGAGGGTGACGATGACGTGCACGAGGGCGACGAACCTCATCCTGATGCACGCGAAGAAGTTGGATATGATCGCGGGTTCCGCCTTGCTTGAAGCGGTGACAGGGGAAGGTGCCCTGGTACCGGGGTTCTTGAAGGAGCCTTGGACGCACGCAGAGAATCAGTACCTTGTGGTGGAGCTGGATGGATGGTTGGTTGCAGGAGAGGTGTACCGGTTTACTATTGGATTCGGGGCCGAGCTTGTGGATCAAGGGCTCCTGGGACTCTACAGAAGTTCGTACAAAACGGCAGCGGGAGAAACCAGGTAAACAAATAGTATAGCTGTAAATCTTCATCCGAGAGCATAATAAAGAGATACCTAATAATTAGGTGCATCCTAATATCTTGATCTTGAAATCTTGTGAGAGATAAACGTGGATTAAACGAAATCGAAAAATACTCCGTCTTGTAAAGCCTAATGTTGATTTCAATCTCATATTACATTTGATAACAATGGCAACAAGGTCATTGAGATACAGAATGATAATCCAACCATTATGACTAATATTATTGGAGGAGGATTTGCGATCGATTTGGGATCCATTTACAGGATGGGGCCTTGTCAAGATCTGCTTGATGTTAGTGTTGGTAGAACCGTCAGAAGATAGAGAAGATGAAATGGTGAAGAATCTCTCTTTGGAGGGATCGTAATTGACGACGATTTCTTGGTGTCGCCAGGAAGATAGTGGTGAAGTGGGAGAAGTGTTATATAACAGGTCTGATTCAAGTTTTCTTTCGTCAATTTTTCATGCTGCATGACTTACACAAATGTTGTGGGAAAATTAATGTTGTGCTCGATGAAAATTGTGCCATGATGTTGGCAAACTTGGCAACATTTCAGTGTTGTCCGGATTCTTGCTTTTGTAAATGTTCTTGGAGAAAACTAGTCTAGAATCGGAGACCGAGTCAATGAATGTGTTTCGTACCACTATCTAAAATATGAATGAATAATGATCAATAATCATCTTGAAATCTGTTTTTTTTTTATATCGTCCATTGTTAGATACCTAGCCGCTACCTTTTTCGCGCCCACCAACGCCCGCATGGCTTTCCCTTGCTTTGACGAGCCAGCCATGAAAGCAACCTACAACATCACCATCCTCCATCAACCCGGCTACGTTGCCATTAGCAACATGCCGCTGATGCGGACGGAGAATGTGACGATCGAAGAAGGTGAAAGGTCATGGGTCAGGTCGACTTTCGAGAGAACGAAACCGATGCCGAGCTACACCGTCTGCTATGTCGTCTGCGACTTCAAGAAAGAAACAGTGATTACGTCTGGTAACATAGAGGTAAGCGTTTTTGTTTACGTTGATATTTTACTATGTGACGTTTTAGTTTGCTCTTTAATCTTCCTAGGAAACAAGTACATTTCCAACATACGTATAGGCCCCTATTTAGTCATCATTTTTGAATCTCTGAAACAGGCTACGGCTGTATGTTTCATAATTATAATGGCTGTAGCGCGATTTGACACAAAGATTTTGGAGGTATCCTCCGTGGCATTTGGCTAACATTAAGTACAAGCTCAAGTGGAAAAAACCTCGGCCCAAAACAGCAATTGTAGACTTCCAAATGCACTTGAAAATAGTTAATGTTGTTGCTGTTGTTAGCTATCACAGATTTTTCGAATTTGTAAGTTCCTTCAATAATAATAATAATAATAATAATAATACTAATAGGCATTTCTATAGCGCCGTCTATCTAGAAATTCTATTCCGTTTATTATTACCCCGGCTTTAGCCTAGCTGCCGTATACAGCGCTCCAGCATTTCAAGAAATTAATTCCTGCCAGGTACCCATTAACATCACCTGGGTTGAGTGTGGCAAATGTAGGTCAATGTCTTGCCAAAGGACATTAGTGCCGCGGCGGGACTCGAACCGCGGACCTCTACATAATATACATAATATAATCTTATCTTCTCCCAGAGTAAAGAACATACAAATTCACATACTGATTATATTTTCTCTCCATTCCTCTTTGAATTCATGTACTTGCTTATCGCTTTTGCTTTCTTCAATATAGGAATGGTCGCATGTTTATACAAATTCCGATCCTGTCAATACCAATTCGTTTCTCATTTGCGCTCATAGCCCGCGTGGCACCGTACGACGTAGCTATAGAGGGTACATTGGCCTTTTACCCCCCTCTCAAATGGCTAAAATGCAGAAAAAACCCAGAAAAGGGTGAGAATTCAAAGGGAGAGGTGGGGCGGGAAAAACTAGTAGGGGGGGGGGGGGAGGGAGAAGATGACAGAACCCCTTTCCACTACCTCCATACAATCGGTGGCCTTGTTAATTCGCAATTCATACCCTTCTAAGACCATTGCCTTCCCCAATAACGGATGAGAGTAAACCCCCGTTAACAGTTCTACCGACGCTACGCCACTCCCCCACCACCTACCCCCCCCCCCCCCCAAAAAAAAATCCTCTGGCTTACAACTCTTTGCAACTCGAGTTCCTTCCCCTGGGATCTTCGTGTGTGCAGTATAGGAGAAAAACAAGATGGACGCCTTTGGCTGTGACCCCTTACGATATCATGACAGAGCGAATGAAGTTCTGTCCTAAGACTCCATCAAAACATTCCAGAATCGTGCCTAAAAGGATGGCAAACTGTTAAGAAGTTTTTCTGACTGGTTGATGTTACTTCAATTGTGTGCAAAGTTGAAACTATTTTCAGTAATATTTAGAATTTGAGAGTGCTATTTCTTTTTACTGGATCATTAACTATTGTGTTAACTGTTGTAAATAGCTGTTATTATTTTTACGATATGAACAAATATAGTCCCTCGAAAGAGAATAAATTGAAAAAAAACTATTGTGATATCCTTTCACATAGGAGTTAATTAGAATCAGAAAACCCACAAAGTTGATCTAGAAGTCAACCTTTCCTTTAATTCTTCTGTTGCCCCCCCCCCAATACTTAGTCAGGAGGGCATCATAGGTAATTTGAAACAAATTAAGACGACGACCCTTCACCCCGTCCTCGATGATCTAGTTATCTCGCGATCTACTCACCCAGTAAAACCGATACGCCCCCTACCCACCCCAAACACCACCACCACCCCAACCACCACCACCACCGCTATAACAAAACCAGTGTTCTCTAAATGACTGTTCCAGTTCGTTGCGACAAGCGTGTATTAGCTAATAAGTATACATCCTAAACATGATTGCCAAATTTTTTCAAAAATCAAACAAAGGAGAATGTCATTATCTCATCGTACGTGTTGCCTTTACAAATCATGTTCGGATTATAGTAGTAGTATAGGTCGTCATCTTTGCACAAGTAAGGCTAGCTAAATTGCCCGATGTGTAATTTTTTGGTTAATGTCTAGCGATCATTTTACTAACATAATGTATTCATCCTTAACATAGGTGTTTGACAATGAAATACCTCAAAAGAAACGTCACGAAGTCGATATTTTTGGTTACAAGTTTGCTATTACCGTAAGTTGTCTAGGGGATCAACTCGAGAGAAAAAAAAGTTGTCAGCATTTGTTGAGAGCATCTGCTTTCAAGATACTTTGCACCCAAAGTTCAAATCACAGATGGTTTAGAATATGTCTTCCTATAACCTCTCTCCGATCTTTGACTGTTTGAACTTTCCAACAGACCACAAGAGTTGTGCTCTTATTTCGAAGGGAAAATGTCTGAAGCAATTTCGTATTAGTGACCCGGACAGATTTGGATAGACCGAAGGTCGAAAATGAACAAGCCGACGTGAATTGCAAAATACCGCTACTTAGAGTAAGGGGAAAGGAAATGAAAGAGAGGTGGAAGAGGAGGTGAAGGAGGAGGAGGAGGAGGAGGAGGAGGAGGAGGAGGAGGAGGAGGGGGAGGAGGAGGAGGAGGAGGAGGAGGAGGAGGAGGAGGAGGAGGAGGGGGAGGAGGAGGGGGAGGAGGAGGAGGAGGAGGAGGAGGAGGAGGAGGAGGAGGAGGAGGAGGGGGAGGAGAAGGAGGAGGAGGAGAGAAAGAGAGAGAAAGAGAGAGAGAGAGAGAGAGAGAGAGAGAGAGAGAGAGAGGGGATAAAAAGAGAGAGGCAGAGACAGTGACAGGGGAGAGGTTTAGGGAGGAAAAAGAGGAAGGTAGATAATTTAGTACAAATTTTACGAACTTGTATGCTATTCGCAAATAATACGTTAACATTGTTTGAGCTCTTTGCATTATTTTTATCTGCATTAAGCTTGTAGCCATGACTGTGATGAAGCACTAAATTGACATGACTTATTGAATATTCTTATTTTCTATCCTCTTTTCAGTTTAGTATCTGGGCAAGAGAAGAGGCGATGTCTTCCGTGCACTATGCTCTGCAGAAAGGAGCCGCCATGTTGGATTACTTCGATTTCTACTTCAGTACAAAGTTTCCGCTCCCTAAAATGGGTAAGGCGGGCCACCTTGGAAAATATTGATAGGAATAGCCTGTTAGGATTTATTTTATTCTGTGATTGATTGAGAGAGCATATAGCTCTCATTTATTTCTTCCAATATGTATAATTAAAAAACAAACAAGTTAACAGTATGTCATGCATAATTTCATGTTTAAATCAAGATAACAGAGTAATACATACATATGAGCAAGTAATACAAATAAATGAAAGCAAAGGGTGTCCCGAAAAAAAGCCTCAAGGGCTTGTAAGGAGGGGATCACCAGAGTAAAACAAAACAAAAAACAAACAAACAAGCAAACAAACAAACAAACAAACAAAAAAGAATAGTTGTATACAAATGAATCATGAATAATGCTAACGACAGCCAGAGGGGTGTGGCCGTTGCGACGCCACACTCCAGCACTCTACAAAGCTGAGTGGCAAGGTAATTGACATTATTTAATTTGATAATTTAGAGAGAAGGAATCTTTTCATTCGTTTTTTAAAGAGTGCATTGAATTGTGTGTGTTGAATGTCAGAAGGCAAGGAATTCCAGATAATGGGGCCAAGGTAACGAACTGTTTTTGAAAGTATATTAGTTTCTGTTTTCCTTTGTTTTTCGGTTTTATTTAATTCGGGATGCCTCTTCAGTTTGAAATAATCCTGCTGTTCTTGAGAGCACTAGATAAAAACAATACATACCAAAGCAGGAAATCATAATGTAGAACCTACGGCAGATTGAAAAATATTCACAACCCATAGTAAAGCACACATATTTGTGTTTCTGAATTATGAACCTTCGGAAAAACAAGTACCAATAAGCCTCATGAAATTTTTTTCCGGTCACTTCTAGGTTGTAGCACATTTAAAAAGAGAGAGAAACAACGCTACAGAGGCAAAAAGATAAAGGCCATCATATTTAGACTATAGGTGCATTTGTACTCTCTAATATCATTTGAGCAGACAAGAATAAGAGAAAAGAAAAAGGAAGTTTAGCACATATTATCCAGGTGCCTTTTGGTGTCTAATATTGCTGATGGAGTCACTGATAAATAAAGGGCAATTTGTTAATACTTCATTATGTACATTGTTTAAGGTGTGCAATATTAGGATTGCGGAAGGGCGACGTGCCCCATATATCCCTTTGATCCACCACTGTCTATTTTGTCTTCTTCAGATACTGTTGCCATACCTGATTTTGGTGTTGGTGCGATGGAGAACTGGGGTTTGATGACGTTCAAAGAGTCCTATCTCCTCTACACTCCTGGAAAGTCGTCAGAATCCAACCTCCAAGATATCAACAACGTTTTGGCCCACGAGCTTGCCCATCAGGTCGGTCATGCCCCCTCCCCCCTTCCCCCTCTTGAGTGGCGGTGTCTCAGGCGAGAATGTCCGGTCGCGTAAATAGACCGGTTTGCTAACATATTCAAATTCGTGGATGTTTCTTTTCTGGGGACGTAGTGAAGGGTTAATCCATTTACATGTAAAATAATTTATAACAATACCCGGAATCTAGTCTGCATACATTACTTGTTGCTATGTCGGGAAAGCCTCGGTAAAGCTTTTATGATATCAAAAAGAGCCTTTGTTTAAAAAGTATGCATAGAATTTGAAATGTTAGTAAACCAGTCAATATTCTCTAGATCAAAAAGTAGATAAACAAAACAACACCGTATATACGTGCAGTATTTTTAAAAGAGTATTTGCTTTTTACCCAAAAAACAACAACAACATGTTAACAGGAATATTTTATTATTACCGCTAACTCTTTTATTGAGACTTGACGGGGGATGCGGTAAACAAACAAATAATGACTGCTACTTTTTCTTGTCCAGGTTAACACTCTAGTTCCTCGGTGATCTCGAGACTGTCGGTACCGTTTCGAGATCGCCTTGAGCAATAGTTTTAACCGTGTCTCTCAGAGCAATCAATGTTTGTATACTTTCTTGTTTTCTTGCAGTGGTTTGGAAACCTAGTTTCATTCGAGTGGTGGAATGATCTGTGGTTAAAAGAAGGTTTTGCCACCTACGCCTCCATCATCGGCACCAACATAACAGAGCCTGACTGGGGTATGGTAAGTTAGGACATACACTGTTCCCAAGGGGATGGTACACTAAAACGATGTTATCTTTTATGGTAGCAAAATTATGTTAATTGTCATAATAAGTTATAATTAAGACCAGTCATTGGTTAATGTCTGCGCAAAACAGGCTGTGTTGTCCTAAATCTAAAAGAGATATCTGCGAAAGCACCAATGCTAAGTTTTGATTCCGCGCAAATTTAGTTTTTCATGACAAATAGCATCGTTTTTACTAATGAAAGGTACCATCGTTTTTTTAGAATATGGCCCTATGAAGTTGGAATAGGTTTAATTTTATCTAACCTCTTTTCATGATTGTGACACTAAATATGGTTTATGTTTGATAGATAAAATTCATACCTTTTCTAAACTTTTATTGATCAACCTCTTTAACACTTTATAAATTAAGGATAGCTTAGCATCTTTGAAAGATTCGACACAGTAATGTTCAGAGGCTGTATTCTGAAAACGATGCTACTCGGGGACGCTACCCTTTATCTTGTGAAATATGATGTTAACTGTCATAACAAACTCAAACTAATGGTGCTCAGGCAGGTGTCCCTTTAACTTTACGCGAACGCTGACAGCTTTGCGCAGATATTAACCAATGACTTGTCCTAATTTAGATTCGTTATGAAACTTAACATCCAAAAAGGTAAAAGCATTTTCAGAATACGGGGCCCAGTTGTCATATTTAATAATTATATATCATTAAAATGTAAATTGAAGTCAAAATAAATACGCGACTTCAAATCAACTTCGGGATTTCAGCTTTCTTTGCTTTCTTCATAGCAAGAATAAACATTATGTAAAACATTATAAGCAACAAAATGGCTAAATCTTTTGTCTGAACAATAAAATTATTTATATTTTTCACTTTTCTACAATAGGTGATGATGATGATGATGATAATAATAATGGTGGAAAATTAATTTTGTTTCCTCAGGGAAGCCTCGAGCTGAGAACATTGCGATTACGAGGGTTAAAACAGGCTGAAATAAATATGATTCAATTTAGTCACAATTCTTATCAATAAATCACTGCTATCATTTCTCGGCAGAGAGACCAGTTTGCTGCGACGAATTTGTTCGACGCTCTTCAAGCGGACGCCGCTCCGTCTTCCCGCCCAATTATCGTTGATGTCTTCACTGCAGACGACATCAACCAACAGTATGATGCTATCGTTTACGATAAGGTAATCGAGAGAGTCCCGCTTTCTAAATTTATTGCGTAAATATTGTCCAAATGTGAGGGTCATGTGTCCAACCTCCTGTTTGGCAACAGCTGTAGGATGGGGGTTTAGTGTCCGGACACTTTATACAAAAACAGAGCCGTCTCTTTTGCCTTTCAGGAAAATAGGCATCAAAAAGCATTATCTATCGTGTGTATTTTTTCATTCATATTATTGTCGAGTTATTTAAAACAAATTTGTATGGAACATTAAATTCAAACCGGATACCAAATCTCTCCAGATACACAATATATAATCTAGTAAACACGATCGCAAAAGACCTGAGAGAAATCAACCTTATAGTCAATTTAAATTTCTTTTGACACGTTGCGAACATTAAAATGTAATATTAGATAATCCAACAATGATTTCTATGTCAAAACAATACAATAAGTTATTCAAATTTCCCATAAGGTGATTTCCTAGAAAGCCTTTATGATCGTGTTTGTAAAAGATGATCCTGATTAGGCCTACCCAAGTTGGGCGGAAAATAACCTAAAGTTGATTGGTTGACCTCATAATTAGTAATAATAATATTAATATTTACACAGTATTTTAAAGGAAAAAGTAGGCATTTACATTTAATAAACATAGGATTTACATAGGCAATATAAAAGTAATTTTAAGCAGAAATGTGTGCGTATGTGTATGCGTGTGTACGAGGGAGGGCACAACAACAATTAAAAGGTTGCAATGATTAGACGGTGATCGAGGGAGGGGGAGGAGAGCAATTTTGTGTGACTATCACCTCCAATTTTGAAAATCGTGTGCAAGCAAGAAGGGAAGACTATATAGGCAGCTACTGCTGTCTCTTTTTTTTAAACACTATGTAGTGCCAATGCGATTGATTTCAACGACATTCATGTTTTTCTAACAGCCTGTAAATCTCTGCAATCTATCGAGATGTCGATGTACAGCGGATGTAAATGACCTTTCGCCGTTTATTCAGTTGCGTCCAAAAGTACAAACAGTATTGACACAAAAAACACATGCAGGTTGAGAAAGCAATTCCTTTAATGAAATTGCCTGGTAGCTTCGAGGTACAGACCTGTTTTTGTGTGGAAACGGGGGAGACAGAAGTTTGATGTAGTGCAATTGGATTTTAGTGAGAGAATGAAAGAGAGGGAAAGAGAGAGGGGAAGGAACTGTTAGGGCAAGAGCAAGAGAGAGAGGGAAAAAAAGGGGGGGGGGAGTGGATTTGGATAGTAAGGGAAAGGTGATGAAAGAGATAATGATAGAGAAAAAAGTACAGTTATAGGACAAAAGGAAAGATACAAATAAAAAGAAGAAGTGAGAAAAAGAAATAAGAGAAGAAGAGGAGAAGGAACAACTACTACTACTACTACTACTACTACTTCTACTACTACTACTCCTCCTAATAATGATTATGATGATACTTATTGAAATAATAACAACAAAATGATGATGATTATAAGGAAGAAGAGGTTATTGAAAATAAATTTGAAAACGTTTTCAGATTTTTCCTTCTTTCAAGAAAAATCTCTAAATACACTTGTTCGTTTACACCAACAGGCAGCGTCGATCATTAGAATGATACACGATTTCTTGGGTGAAACAGAGTTTAGGAGAGGATTAGAGGTATGTGTGTTAACTTATAGATTTCCGTTTGAATTTCCTTTTTTTATTTGAAAGAAAATTCTCTGAATTTGTGGATATAATATTGCACAAGGCATTCCATGCACATTAGATTGGTTTGATCGCATGGATCAATCGGAGACATGCCACCATCTATGATTCTAGTTTGTCATTTTGCCACTTTCCGAATAACAGAATCATTATAAATCATTACAATTAAATAAATAAGATTCGGATGCTCGGCTACGTAATCCGTATTTGTACATCTCCATCACTACCAATCATGTCACAATAAAAACAAGACGTATTATCAACATGTATTTGGAATTCGTAGCCGTTTTAAGTCCCCCCAATTTACTTAACCCCCATGCAACATGAGGAGTACTTATTGCTGATGCAATTTGCAAAAAAAATAAAATTAAAAGAATAATAATAATCAAAAAACCAAATTAAGTATTGATAATGCAATCTGCAAAAAAGAAGAATGTATTTTAAAGCTAAATTGATTCTGATATTTGTTTTTAACTTTAAAATGTGCTGCACAAACTTTACTTCATGCAGATCTATGTGGAGAGATATCAATACAGCAATGCGGTGAACACAGATCTGTGGAATTGCTTCACCGATGTAAGTACTGTATGTATGCCTACCTACCTCATGTATAATGCCCGTTGAATACGATGCGTCACTTTCATTGCGTCATTACCTGCGCCAATCGAGTCTGTGAAGGTAATTGGCTCATGCGCCATTAATTCAATGCAATTTTTTTTTACACTGCTCATTATGCTTTTTGTTGTTGACGATGTCAGTCTCGTATGGAGCGTCACTGACGCAGTCTTGCGTTAGGTAAATGACGCTTCGTGTGCAATAGGTATTATAGACAAGTCTTTGACTGAATCATATTACTATTGACGCAATGTTAATTTGATCAAAATATTTCATAAACACCAATTTTTCATAGAGGTTTTTTCTTTTATCTTGATAGCAAATAATATTTGATTTTTAAAATGTGACGCGTCTAGAGTTGACATCCACGATTGTTAATTTTGGATCAAGACATAGATATTAAAAAAAAAAAACATAACACATTTAAAGAAACAAGAACTGTTACAATTTACGAAAAAAGACAAAATATTAAATGATAATACAAAAATAATGATAATAATAATGATAATTTACCCAGGGTTGACTCTAATTCTCTCAGAAGACCATGTCATGGTTATGAGTTAACATTATAATTTCATTACTTGTCCTTTTTCTTTATTTTATTAAAATATCTTTTTCTTTTTAGGCCGTAAATGGGTCGGGCATTGATGTCAAGCAAGTCATGGACACATGGACCTTACAAATGGGTTATCCCATTGTCCACGTGACTCGTGAATATTCATTAGCTAATCCGTCCTTCTCAGCCAATCAGAGTCGCTTCCTCATTGACCCGGAAGCAAACACTACAACTACTTATGATGACCTTGGGTATTTACAATAACGATGTCATTCATCGATTGATTTACAGATTTTTGTTGAAAATGTTGTGTTCAATTTTTTGTTGTTGGCCCATATGATTTGTGGGGTAATAAATAATCATAACATATTAAAGGGCAAATATTTGGCTCAATATGGCCAGTTTCAATTTTCGTTGTAAATGTGCATGTTACCCCCCTAATGCCGGAACAACTATACTTATGATTGGACTCTATGATTGTTATTCAAGTTTTTGGAAATGTCGTTTTTTTTATTTTTTACTTTACCTTTTTATAATTTTGTTAGGGTACATTTGTCGGCGAAATTGAGATCTGAAAAGTCCCTTTTTCGTATATCTGGTTGCTTGTAAAAAAAGATCAGGCCGATTTATTGGCGAAATTAGTTCGCCACATCACCCATACGCCCATTCAAAGTCTAGCGCCATATCCGAACATGCCCTTAATATTGATCCCATTGTTGTTAACCCGCTCTGACATTATTTTCAGCTATCAATGGCATATACCTATGAGGTATACTACAAAACAGGGGGCAAACTTCGAGAGTCCTCCCCTTCAATGGCTTACACCCAACTCGCCTGGTAAGATGGAATAAATTGGCGAATTTTTCATGTATGTTGACTTAACTATATGAAAATCATTAATTCAATGTTCTTTAACCAGAATAATGGTCATAACCATGTTCGTGATTGGGGTTGTGTTACCAGACGCTGAACAAAAGTAAAGATGTCACTTTATGTATGTATAGAATAATGGTATCTATCAAAAAAATTCTTCATTTTTAAAATCATGCAAGACAACTTACCTGTCCAGAGATACGAGAATTTGGGGAGAGGTACAATTGGTCGTACCCACTTTTTAAACCCAACTGGAACAACCCTAAATGGTGCTCCTTCTTCTTCTTCTTCTTCTTCTTCTTCTTCTCTCATACTATCAATATTATTAAAGCTATCATTATTCAATGTTATATGATTCTTCTATTCAGTTACTATACCTCTGGCGGGTTCTTTAGCAGACGATTGGCTTATGGTGAACATCAACGCCTACGGGTACTATCGAGTCAACTACGATGAACAGAACTGGCAGTTGCTGATTTCTCAACTCCTCACAGATCACCAGGTAATAACTGCTTATTTTTTCCACGTCACGGTTAAAACTATAGCTCCTCGGTGATCTCGAGACTGCACTATATGCCTCTCGATTTCATATAATTTATATGATTATTGAAAGCTGCAGTGCATGCAGTTTTTTTAATTTTTAACATCGGTCTCCGACATCGACGAAATATAACACATCATTCGTGGAAATTCTGAAATCGTCGGTTCTTATAATCATTTTGTTACATTGAACTCCGCATCATTCAATATATACTGTCTTGAACAATCGTGAAATATACCTAATTCGAATCTGTCTTGATTAACATGCAGGCCATCCCCATCTCGAATCGTGTAGCTTTGCTTGGGGACGCCCTGAACTTAGCGAGGGCGGGCGACCTGAGTTACACCACGGCACTCAACCTGACCCGCTACCTAGCCGAGGAGAGGCACTGCGTTCCTTGGTTGACCGCCACCAAGGCCCTGGGTTACATCAAACTCATGCTGTCCAGGGCGTCAGCCTTTGGAGATTTTGAAGTTAGTGTCACTTAATGAATCCCTGCATGATACATAACCGTACGATTAATACCACACAACGAACAGAACAAAGATAACTGTATACAGGGCCCTTAAAGGCTTGTGCATATACGACGCGGCAAATCTGCAGCGGTTTTTTCTTCTTCATGATGACGTAAAGTGTAACACCGCCCCATGTTCATAACACAGGGCTCAGCGGATCCGCGCATGACATTTGACTTTGTTGTGCGCAGCTGCTATCAGTTTAGAATTAAAATTACCGCGGTGGCTATTTTGTTTGCGGCGGTTCACCGCTTCATATCCACACGAGCCTTTATAGTGTTGACTATGTTCACACTTTATCTTTTATTTTGGTGATTCACGATTTGCTCTTGTGACAAGTGCCATGGACTTTATTTCGTAAAAAGTATATGTTAAGGATTAGAAATACAATTGGGTTTACGCTAGCTTTAGGTTTAGGGTAACGATAAGGTATAGGCATGTGTTACTATAAATATTTATTTTACAGAGGGAAGCCTCATCACCATCAATGCTGTTCTTCCTGATGGTCCTTCAATTAGTATCACCACAGCCATTGCCATGTACCCATTGCCATCTGGGTGGAGAGTAGCAAATGTGGAGTAATGTCTTGCCAAAGGACGATATATAGTGCCGCGATGGGATTCGAACCCTTAAAGGGAGGCTTTACTACTTCAGCACGAAGGGATTAGACCACCTAGTGAGCCATCGAGGTCACTGTGACAGGTGGCTATCTCATCAACTCAGCTCTCATTTAACATAAGAAAAAGAGGATCATGGGGGACCAACAGGCACCGATTGGGGAAGTTTTCTATATAGAGGGAGCAAGTAGCTACAAGTAGGACAGTGTGCCTTTAACCCTTGGTTTGGAGAGTCATTCAAGTGAATATACCATTGTAACACGACACCTCCAATGCTTGAAGTTCTTAATCTGGACAATAAATTGTAGGACAATGACGCTGAGCAATGTAGCTTATGCAGCGATCTATTTTCACACTGTTTTCATCAGACTAAAGTTGCAAAATAACCCGCTATTTTCAGACTCGGGATATTTTCCCGAAGCTTGAAATTGTGCTTCACAAGACCGATACGTTCATCACAAACTAGCTCGGACGGGCGCAAATTAGCTCTCTATTTCCCCCAAAACGAGCTGTTTTGGAAACAAGGCCAAGATTTCTCGGGATATTTTCTCGACCAAATAGCCCGCTAATTGCAATTGCGGGCTGATGTGGACGCAATTAGAGATCCGGCTAGTTAAAATAGCGGGTTATTTGCAACTTCGGTCTGATGAGGACACTCCTCATGCTCTCTCTGTTTGTCCGTTACATTTTGCAGACGTACATGTCCAGGCTCGTGGAACCTTTTTACCTTGCAGTCGGTTGGGATAACTCAAACAGTGGCCATCTTCAACAGTAAGAAATTCATCAGTTCACTTCCGGAAGGGCCAAACATAGTATTTTTCCTACATGCGGTTAAAAGGACCTACAAAGCTTTCCATAAATTAAAAATGGGCATACCCATGTCGTAGATGTATTTTCTACATTCTAATGTTTAGTGTCACTGGCAATGCATATTGGATAAAGAGATCTGTAATATATTTGTCGTCTCGCCGCTTTAAGGAACTTAAATTATTTACGACATCTACGTATATACCTACCGGATACAAGAATTTAGAGTAAATCACACATGTTTTCTCCATGGTTCATTTCGTTTCAAGTTGTATTTATTTTAGTTAGCTACTATAGGTGTTATTTTTTTAGCCCACGAAACAATGCCCCTCACAATTGAGAGGTGAGATGATATTTTTGTTGTTCATTTATTTACAGATTGGCCCGTGTTCTTGCCATACAGGAAGCATGTAACTATGGCAACGCAGACTGCATCTCCACGGCAACATCATTGTTTGCAGCCTGGATGAGGAATAGCTCCTATAATTCGTAAGTCGAACTTTAAAAAAATCATGCTCAGTATTCCAATCCTCCGAGGGCAACGGGGCAGACACTATTGCAAGAGTCGATCAATTCAAGTCATATCATTCTTAAAGGCATCGTTTAACAATGTTAAATCTGAGATGCATGGTCCTACTTCTCATCAGTGTCTGTGATATGGTGCAATTTTGAAGCCCTAAACAAATTGCGCTTCAAAATGATCATGAAGTGCCTCAAAAAATATAAAGATCTTCGAGTGACCGGTTTTACCATACTCATTATCCCCAACAGACTGTAGTGTTAACAAAATCGTTAGGAAAACGGTTTTTTTTAAATTTCGATTTCCAATCACAAATATCTTGATAATCAGACAGGCGATCGGCTTGTAAAAGTCATGTGATTCCTGACTGACCTAAAGGGTTATAATTACGATTACAGCATGAGCTAGCTAAATCTGGGATTTTATTTAGAATCTGAGGCACAGATACCCAATACCTTTAAAGAGATCCTCAGCATTTATAGAGCCGTATTTTTCCTAGAAACATTTGAAAGCACAGACAGCAGCCTAGTTTGTGTCCACCCATTGAGAGGGCATTGGGAAGATCGGGGGGGGGGGGGGGGGCTGCGGTCTTACTCTGAAATTAAATTTTAATTAACAAGGCTACTAATTAGAGGGTGCAGGAGATGCTCCAGGGCCCTATTTCATAAAACTTGTCACAATAAAAAATACTACATTTCGATGACAAATTTGCGCTCAGCCAATCAAATGCGACGATTTCTGTAGCTTATAATAGTTATTGAAACTTGTTATTGATAACAAATTTTGTGAAAGAGGGCCCATTTAACTTCTCATCTCCACCTACCCACTTTTTCTGATCCTATTCACCCTTTACTCACCGGCTTTTAGAGTGTAACTGAGGAATAATCCAATGTATTTGAAATGAGGAAAAAACTTGGATTTACAAAGTTAAAGTCGCCATAGGTCCAGAGCAAATATCGGATTACCCTAAACATACGACATGATTTACAAGTTGTTGCATTCATTTTGAAATACAACATACCATGTATACCGTAGACTTTGCTATACGGCATGTATATTTATACAAACTTAGACATTGGTCTTTAAATTTACCAATTAATTTATTCTGCTGTTACTTTTTAGTTTTTTTTCCTTTTACTCTAATTTTTTTATATCCATTTCTTTTTGCAAGTATTTTGTATCAGGTGCTGATTATGTCAATTTTGTGTCCTTTAACAAAAAAAAGTTTCCGTCTATTTTGTATACTCTGTTCATGTAATTTGAAATAAAGAAGAATTAAATTAAATTGGAAAACAAAATCTAACCTTTTCTTTGGTACTGCAGTATACCACCTGACCAAAAGAAGAGCGTCTACTGCACTGCTATCGCAGGGGGAGGAGATGCAGAATGGTCCTTTGCATTCGACCAGTATGAATCGACCCTCATCGCAAGCGAACGGGCTTTACTCCTGAAGTCTCTGGCATGCGCCAATCAACCCTGGATACTCAGCAAGTATGTTATACCCCTTTTTCTTCTTTTTTTTCTTCGAAATGGCCGCTCAAAATGGCCGCTCTGTACATTTTCCCTGACAGTCGGGCTATCTTTCAAGATGGCCGCGCCGTGACATTAGCCATTTTGAAAGCGCTATTACTCCTTCACAAATCTAAAATTTCATTGCACACTTTAGTTTTTAGAGTGCCTATAACTTACTATAGTCAGCAAAATATAATAATTACCTAGAATATATTAAAGGTAAAGACCAGTTTGGGAAACGCCCCCCTCTCAAAAAATGAAATGGACGCTTTTATTACCAATCATGTGAAAGAATATGTTTTGACTAATACGTAATGATACAAATTTTGCCGAGAAACCGCCTACTAATTAATATATTTGGTAAATCATTATGTCTATTTGGACCTGATAGATATAACGCACGTGTCGCGCACGTGTGCGTAGTTCCATATACATATTTCTGTGTACAGTGCTAGTAATTTTACCAAGACTGGACCAAATTTCTTATCATTTTGATGATTCCAGAACCTTGCAGTACACACCAATACTTATATGCTAGATGATCAACCTTTTCTGATCGATTCGACAACGTTTCTTTCACAATGCAATCGCATGACCATAACTGGTCTTTATCTTTAAAAGTCGCCTCGTAAGTTATGTTTACTACCTATTTTCATTTGCAGGCATTGTTCTTATTTTCTTATACATAATACAAAAATTGACTATAAAAAGGGATTAAGTTTATCATATTTTCTTGTAAATATCTAGAAATTACAAAGCATAGGACAAGTTATCGTTACCCTATATATTGCAAATATCTTTAACTGATAAAGTCCTTTATCCTCGCTTTATTACAGATATCTAGAAATGACGATCAACGGAATAAAATCTCAGGATGCGGGGTCTGTTGTAGTGAGCGTGGCGAAAAATCCCGTCGGATACGATCTAGCGTGGCGGTTTTTCCAGACTAATTGGGAATTCTTCAGACAAACGTAACTATTATTATGCATTTAACCTATATACCTGTCATTTTTAATTTATTTGTTCAGAGGAAATACCCACGGGGTTTGGGCTGACGAGTCCGATATCCATCACAGTAACAATATAATTATGTCTCATTTGCCTTGTACAAAGAGTTATCGGGTGGGCCGTTGTCACAACCCTAGGCAAATAATAACAAATTGTTATTGATAAATTATTCATTGTTATTGATTATAATTCGAAAATATATTTCCTGATTATTTTTTCTTATTTCCAGCTATGGCAGTACATTATTTCACTTTGCCAACCTAATACAAAAAGTCACGGCGCATTTCAACACGGAGTCACAACTCAGAGAGGTAATTTTAACAAAATTAATACTTATTCCTCTTTCTAGTGGCGTACTACGGGTTCGGTCATTGGAGGGGATGGGGGAGGGGGCAATGTCATTATGAGGGGGGGGGGGACTGGAAGTAGTGCGGTGAAAATCTGCTTAAAGATACTATGTCCCTTTTGCAGCCAACATCAAATTCTGTAGAACTTTGCAGGAATTATAAATATGTCATGTATGTCCTATCTCTGAAATTTAAACGTTAGCAGTGTCCTAATATACAAATTATGCAAGGAAACCCGTTTACTTGCTAGACTTCTCTGTTGGACACTATTGAGCGACTGACTGGCTTTTTTCTTCTTTGGTAATAACATACATAAAATAAGCTGTAAAGGGTACATGAGCATTTGTCTACATCAATAACCCACTTCTTGTAATGGTCAATATTAAACTGATTGAATCTTTGTGCAGCATAAAACGTACGACCATTCGGTAAAATGGTCTGAAAATCACACTATTCCTTACTGGCTCAATACCTCTTAAGTCGATTCGACAACTAATAGTCGTTATTTTCCCACTTAAAGAAATTTCCAAGCCCCCGTTTTTTTAGGGAAGTTCTAAATTAGTATTGTCTTTCAAATGCCATTGGAATTTAATCTTTTCATTATGTTGGTCTGTAAATGGGACGCAGTACCTTTAAGAACACAAGTTTAAAAGTGCCCTCCCTCTTTTGTGGTGATGACACTTTAGTTTTGATCGTCAGAGAATTTCGACGTTAAATGAACAAACGGCATCAAAACAATCCTGATTTCCCCCCCCCCTTTTTTGTTGTTAGTTATTTGCTTACTACTTGTCAAACATTGCTGTCCCCTATTTACTGAAATCCTGGATCCGCCCTGATTAACTTAGCGAATCCTTTTTTCGTTTTCAGCTTCAGAACTTTATATCACTGCACCCTGATCAGGGGACAGGCGCCAGAGCTCTGGTCCAGGCCGTAGAGCAGACCAGGGCTAACATCAGATGGGTCCAGAACCATCGGGATGAAGTGCAAGCCTGGCTCCAGCGGGTGAACCAAGATTGAGTCCTGGATTGTCTGACCCTCGTTCATACTTGACGTGGTAAACCGACTTAAAGCTCGATGCACACGAAGGTTTTTTTCCTACTGCCACGAATTAAACCAACTGATTGTTCAGTCCAATAACATTCATGTCACAGTGAGCAGTGAACAAGAATCCTCTACAGATAATGCTGGCTGCATCTGCATGGAATCACCACATAAACGTTTCTATGTGTATTCTGTTTACGCCATTTTTCCGTCGAAATCTATTTACAGACCAATTCGCAACCTTGCGCTAGGCCATTGTACCTTACTTTATAAAAGTTGCGTCTAAGACTAGAGATTACGCCCGGACCTGTTCTGTGCATTTCTATGCCTGGTTGTCATCGAAAACCTATCCTGTCAACCGGGTCTGAACTATGGTTACAGCGAGATTTAAACCACACTGCGTTTAAATAAAAGGCGGAGAAAGGCGGTGACGGAAAAAAAAAGTATCGAATTGTTAAAAAAAAGACTGCTAAGCATACTTCCCTATCTCTGTGTTATGCCTGTTGAACTCGATCCGTCATTTCGATTGCGTTATTACTTGCGCTAATTGAGCCTTTAAAGGCAATGGAACAATACACTGGTAATTCAACGCAACATTTGTCCTGCTAATTTTGCATGGATTCCAAGTCTGATGTCACTGACGCATCAAAAACCGTGCCAATGGCTGACGCAGTGGTCGACGCAGTCCCACGTCAGCGTCATAAAGCCTCGTGTGCAAACGCAGCGGATTATTATAACACACAGAAATGTGAGACGCACTGCTATAGACGAGCTTTACATCATTTCATTTTTACCGCAGCGGCTTTTTTGAGACGGTTAACCGCGTCATCAGAGAACGAGGCCTATGAGACGCCAAGAGATCGACGTCCAAGAAAGGATAGCAGAGAGCTGAAAGTCTTCCTCAAGTGCGGAGTGGTGGTGATATCTGCTGTTTATTTACAATCCGAACAAAATTCCAAAGATCTCCTCGTTATAAACTTGCCATTGTTTCTATCATGATGAAGTCGAGACACGTCGTTATTTGGTCTTGTAATGTTTAGCCGTCAAGACTGACGGTCAATAATCATTGATACAATAATCATTGGAAACAAAGTCATTCCTGGCATATTTTATCGACAAAATACGAATGTCCTATTAAAACTCATTAAGTGGTGTCTCTCTTTATACTCCGTTTTATCAGCTCCAAATAAATGACACGGGCACAAAATTAAAAGTTATCTTTAATGATAATAATTTGCTTACACATGGAAGCCTCATCAGCATCAATGATGTACTTTCTGAGGGCCCTGCAAATATTATTACCCCAGCTATCTTTGCCAGGTACCCATTTAAACATGGGTTGAGAATAATGATAATAATAATAATAGTTCGTTCTTTTATAGCGCATTTCAGGACCAAAGGCCCTCTCAAAGCGCTTTACAATGTGTACGTTAACATAATTACTCGAAGAATTCATCAAAAAGGTGGGTTTTCAAACGCGGATTAATGTCTTTCCAAGGAATGCTCTTCAGCAATTTTGTTGCTCTTTAGTTGAATCCCTTAGCTTTATTAGTTTTAGAGAAATTGCAGAAGTTTCAAAACATGACTTTCTTCAATCGACTTAAGAGAAAAGGTAAACCTGTTAGCGATAACGCCAGGATGGACATCATGGGAGACTGATCCAGTATCTATACTATCATGTACAGCTAAACTTTACCAGTATTAACAAAATAATCATGCAAGTATTTGCAGTATCATCATTGTTGTTTTCCTGTCCACCGACGACTGACGTGAGCAAATGACCGTCACTTGATTTCCCTTGGTACAACGTAACAAAGAGACTTCCAACAGTATACTTTTGATTCAACATTCAATATTTTGTGAAATAAAGTCCCACTTGACCTTTCCAATCAAATATGTTACGTTCGTTATTTAGTCTTTAATGTTTTTCCCATTCATAAATCATTTTTTTGTCTAATCAAATATTTCACGTTATTTATAAGCATTTTACATTTTCCTTATTCATCATCATTGATTATACTACTTGCTTTACTTCTTGATTGTATCTTTTCTTTGGTAGAAGGTTTTGCATCATCCATGTAATCCAATATAGAAAATTAAACAGTGAGAATATTTAAATGAAAATTAGAGTATTGGAGTATATCATATAGATATCAAATATAAAATCTAGAGAAATAGACAAATAGCCAGAAGAAAAGGCAAACCAAGAGGTTAAACAAAGTAATATGTACATTAGTGAGCAGGGCGTATATCAAATTTTAGAGCAGTTAATTTTAGAATTCTAATAAGACTTTTTTTCTACTATGTATAAATATTATCATTGCTCCGTCCTTGTATCATATGAAATATATATCACTCTTTGAACATGTAGATAGTCCTCTCTTTTTTTGAAGCAGCAAGATCAGATTGGAATTTTAAGAAGAGGCACGATATATCAACTAATGATAAATTGTTGTGAATAATAAAATAATAAGATATATACGCATTTTTGTGTTCGTTGTTTTGACTTTATATCAGGTGGATTGATTAATAAAAGTAGGCATGTGTGTATTAAAATGATCAGTTTCAGTGTGCGTATAAAGTGAGAGGATAGATGTATGGTCGTGTGACCATAATTCGCGCATGACCTTAATTCGCGCACAGTTTCATATCCCCCCCCCCCAAAAAAAAAACCCGGTAAGAATTCGAAAATATATAATGCCACCATCAGATCTTCCCTGCTTCTCTAGAGGCATTCGGAGGAGGGGTGGGGGGGGGGGGGGGGGAGGGCGGTGTCTGTAGGCCGTCTCTCACATCCCAGCTCAGCAAAAAAGGCAAGTGGTGACGACTTAGACCAGTGGTCCAAAGTCAACGTTTTCTTAAAAATCTCTGCCTTATCCTTATATTGCTACACTACACCTACATCCACAAACGCACGCATACACTTAATTCTTTTTTTAATCTTTTTTATTCCTTCAAATGTGTAATACACACACCCACGCACACTTATATACACACATACACAGGGTGAGTGGTAGGGTGATAACCCTAGGCATCTGAATCATAGACTTCAGTAAAACCTAATGAAACAGTAATTGTAGAATAAGATTAAATGTTCTCCATAATGTGGACAAATACATGACTACCTGAAAATAGTTCCAAAAATTAGAATTCTCAGATCAGTATGATCTATAAAGACCCTATGGGCTTTACATGGTAATGCAGAATATTGTATTCTTAAAAAAAAAAAAATCACAATTACACATATAGCCATATTTATTAATATATAACATTTATTAGGCGCTTAATACAGGTGTTTCTAAGCGCACCATTGTCTGACTTAAAATTACCAACTAAAACTTGTAATAAACATAACAAATATAAATATGTTCTTTATTCAATAAATCAAGCATATATAATAACAACAATAAAAATGAGATCGAACATAAGTTCAAACATGAGATCAAACAAAATATCAAACAAACAAAGAATAAGATGGTGTGCACCTGACCGACTCACAACTGCATAATAGCATTCATGAATTAAAAAGGTGCGTTTTCAGTAAGGACTTAAACTGGTCAAGAGAATGGGTATTATGAATATGCGCTGGTAATTTATTCCAAAGGATAGGGGCATTTACTGAAAAAGCTCGATCGCCATATTTTGTAACGGTACGAGGTCCAAGGGTTAACTGCAAGGTTGATGATGATCGAAGAGGTCTTAAAGAACTAGAAGAACGTAAGGAAATCAAATCTGAAAGATATTTAGGGGCCTGGCCATGGAGAATTTTGTATGTCAGAAGAAGAATTTTAAATGTTGTACGATGGTGTATGGGAAGCCAATGGAGAGAACGCAATATTGGGGTTATGTGCTCAAATTTTCTCGAGAGAGTAACAAGCCTTGCAGCAGTATTCTGAATTCTTTGGAGTGGAAGTAAGTATGAATGAGGAAGGCCAGACAAAATTGAATTACAATAATCAAGGTGGGAGGATACAAAAGCATGGGTTAATTTTGCAGTTGTGGGTCGGTCAAGTAGTTTCCTAATTTTCCCAATTTTGAAGATTCCAAAAGATGCGGATTTACAAACGTTTTTAATATGCTGCTGAAATGTAAGATTTTTGTCGATTAAAACACGAAGGTCTCGAACGGATTCACTATTGAAATACATCAAACTACAGATAATAGGAGCATACACAATATACGAAAAGCATAGGTATGTACATTTAAGGCACGTTGCATTATTTACATTTAAATACTAAGGGCCTACACGATAACGTATACTATAACCACATTAAAAATTGTCATGCATTCTTATGAATTTATATTACAATAATTCAATGAGGATGAAATAATTCATCACGGTTATATTCAACATAATGGATTCCAATACATATATAGTTAGTCACATGTGAAACAAAATAGACCTACATGTAAATGAAGGACGTACGTCATTATATCTTATCAATGTAAACAAAATAATAAGTTTTAGTAAACGATATTTGGCGTTTTAACAATATACCACCCACACTGAACATGTCTGAAAGGAATCAACACAGCTTATTATACTAATACGCCACAACAAAAACATCATCCACAAGACAATAACTACACCAACAACAACTACTACTACTACTACCTCTACTACTACTACTACTACTACTACTACTACTACAGTCTGGAAAAATGGCAATGAAAGCCAGCTAAATCGTCTCTAAGTTTTACAGAATAGAACGTTTTAGAGGTAAATAATCGTTTCAATAGAGCCACTTTGTATAACACGCTAAATGTCGATCAACTCGACGAAAGATGGAATAAGCAGTCAATTTTACTTGTATTCAAATTAGTTAATAACATAGCCCCACCCTCACTATGTTCACGGATCCATCTTAAATCACACTACCCGTAACGTAATATCGATTGTCAAATTCAACTGCCACGACCACATACAAATTACCTCAGAAAGAGCCCTCTCTACTCAGCCTCAAAACTTTTCAATAACCTACCGGCAAACATCCGATTAGAAAATAGCCTGGGAACATTCGCACGTCTTATATCCCTCTCTTAAATAAAACACCCCCTCCATCGTTTCTGTTATCCAAATAAATTTGAATTCATTTTGTTTGTTTTCATCTTATTAGGTTTTTATGATCAGTTTTATAATTTCTTTTGTATATAATTTTTTATTCGTTTACTTGTTGTGTTCATTTGTTGTTCACGGCCTTGCTGAAAAGCAGCTTCTAGCTGATAGCAGGCTTTTTAATCGTGATTAAATAAATAAAATACAAAAAAAAACGAAAATACTACTACTACTACTACTACTACTACTACTACTAAACACTATACTACTACTACTACTACTACTACTACTAAAAACGATGCTACTACTATAACTAGTGATAAATTGGGCTTTTCGCAGAATGCAATAATACACATTTACCATGATTATAGAAAGTGCAGAGATACATTCCGAATATTAAGCTTGCTGCTTTGTGAATTAACTTAATACTGTTCTTGCATCGAATTTAATGTTGTCCAATCAATAGTTAAACTTGAAGAATAAAAACATTTGCTTTGATATTTGACGTTCCTATACATTTATACTTAGTCAGTGATTAATACCTTGCGTTGCAAAGACACTCCTTCGTATGGGCACCAGCCGTTTGGTTATTTACAAATTATCTACATTTAAAATTAACAAACCATATACATTACACAAGACAGTTTCCCTTTCCAAATCAAACTGTTAAATACAAACAAACCTTTAACGTATTCACATGCAAGAGTTCACACATAAAATATACTGGATAACAAAAGAATACAGCGTTATATTTGTGAAAGAAATGTTGTCTTCATTGTCCTTTTTGCAAGGGCCATGACGGATACATGACTATTTCCTTTAATTTCTAGTTGTGGATACATCTTAGAAAGTGTTTTTGCGAAATAACATGACAACTGATACTACAATTATCGTCAATTTGCACATCGTGCAAAATCGATTTTTAGTTTACACTCCAAAATATTAAGTTTAATCAACGTTCATTACTAAAGAATTGTTGGGAATTTTGGAAAAAGAACACTATGTTTTGATTTTTTCTTCTTCATTTGCTCGTTCGTTTGTTCTGTGTATATATTCATTTTATGTTCATTTCAGTTTCTTTCCGTTACATTCTTTATTATATACATTTGCTTTTAAGAGCGCCAATTACTGCCATTGCATATGATTTGTGTTTTTGATTGTAACATATCTTTGCATATACATCCAAATGTTTCATTCAAAACAAGCCTTGTGGCTCTGAAAAGACAACACTATTTTGTACATATAAGGTAATAAAATAAATCATAAAAGACGATTGATTTTAATGGCACGGACATCTTTTGAACAATGCTCATGGCACAAGAGGCAGTGTTTATACTGCATTATTACCTGCCATAACAGATTGAGGAGATTCAGTTGGGACTACAACGCCCTTAATTTTAAGAGAGGTTTGCACCGTTCGATTTACACTCACTTTGTGTAACGATTTGCACTCTCTTTGTGTAACGATATTACTTTCAAAGTCTACGCCAGTCGCTGACGCAGTCATACGCTAGGTAAAGTCCGCAATGTGTGCACTGAGCTCCAATGCAATTATAATATTTATATCAATTTATATAGCGCAGTATAATTATACTTTACTGCGCTAACCACACAAATAATTATGAACGATAATATACCGTGTGTCTCAAAAAAAACGTAACACTTTTGAAATGGTTGCCAAATTGAGCATATATAATTTTATGAAAAAATGTCTATATGTATGGAAAGCTAAAGGACCAACCTTTCATATGATATGAAAAAATTAAAAAAAAATCATGCTTCGATGGACAGTGTTCACTTAAGTTAGAGGTATGAAAATGGGCCTGCGCAGGATTTTTCCTTCCAATTTTGGACAGGTAAATTACTTGTAACTTACAAAATAAGGTCGATATGAGATATTCATGATCGATGGATCAAAAGGATATTTTGAATCAAAAGGATATTTTGAATACCTCGAATTCTGGTATTTTCAATGCATAATGAATGATGTACTTAGCTATTACATGTTTGGGTCATTCATAAAACCTGAATAAAATGTGATTGATGATCCACCAAACTTACGGAAGAAAACTGATAAAGAAAAGGCAAGGGGTAGGTGATGGGATGGGAAAAGGTTGTGGGGGGGAGGAGAGTGGGTTGCATAATGTCAATTATGATTTTGAATACGGTATTTCAATTTAACATTTTCCCATTCTTCCTTCATCCTGTTCACATCTACCAGATCAATGATACAATAAGATGGGAGTGGAAGTTGGTGTGTGTGTGTGTGTGTGTGTGTGGCAGGGGTGGTGTTTGGGGATTGATAAATGACAGAGAGAAAGGACTGGTATTCAAAACATCCTTTTAACTCTTAATCCATCGATCATGAATATCTCATATCAAACTTATTTTGTATGCTAAAAGTAACTTACCTGTCCAAAATTGGAAGGAAAAATCCTGCGCAGGCCCATTTTCATACCTCTAACTTAAGTGAACACTGTTCATCGAAGCATGATTTTTTTTTCAATTTTTTCATATCATATGAAAGGTTGGTCCTTTAGCTTTCCATACATATCAACATTTTTTCATAAAATTATATATGCTCAATTTGGCAACCATTTCAAAAGTGTTACGTTTTTTTTGAGACACACGGTATTACCCATTCCAAATGTAGTTATGTATAAAATAAATCCTGGGAAGGCACAAGAGTATATTTACAGCTGAGTAACAACTTAACAAGACATGCAACATTGTTGCAGTTATTAGGAGTAACGATGTACAGGTATTTTGAAAAGTCACGTGACTATAGCGTGAATAACTCTCTGTCCTAAGCCTGATCGGATATTTAGTGTTGGTATTTCATCCGTCCATGACATTTAACACTCTGACGAAGTTGAGAGGCGACCATTGACAACCACATTTTTATTTAATACCAACTCTCTATCCGACTCCCTTCAAAATGACAGTTAGCGTCAATCCAACACCTTATTTACAAACGTCCCGAATCTGAAGATTTGTCAAATGTTAATTATTCACTGAGCAGGCTCTTCTGCAATGAGAACACATTTTAATTTCATTATACATGTATATGTTTAAAGCTCCTATCATGGATTTGCAATCCCTCTGAAACCTATTTAAAAACTTATCTGTAATAGCAATATCAGTTGATGAAAGTATGTGCAGAAATTTCAGATCAAAAGACTTTTGTGTCAATATGTGAAAATTAAAGTCCCCATTTTGTACACAACAAATGTGGTGAATATAACACTTCCACTTTAAATTTGGCAAGAAAAAAAGACTGTAATCTTTTCTAATACTTACAACTTTGCCACTGTACTTTTAGGATAGTTTCAATTATGATACTTTACAACATTTCGGCCCTTTTACAAGTGTAGAAATCTGCACCGGGCAAATCACTGTAACGCTCTTTAAAGTATATCAAATTAATGAACTACTTAATACACTGAGAGTAACATTTTGAAGGGAAGTCAACATCATAATTTCTTCAATAAAAGAAAAAAGAGCCACAAACCGATGTAAATAACATTCATGTAATATCAAATGAATATCAACGTGATTCATTGGGTGAGGAACTCGATTGCCTGACAAACAATATTTTCTTAGTCCGGATTTTAAATTAAACATTGAGTGATTATTCGATACGTCTATAATGTTTTTATCATGCATATAGCTCCGTTTAGTCTCATTTGAGAACGCCCCCTATCGGCAGAGTCCAGCTGCCTAACATGTACGTTAGCCTATGGACTTTTACACAAAAAATCGTTAAAAAAAAAATCATTTTTTTGTTTAAACGAAAAGCACATCCACCCCGACGTACGTTATCACTAGCTCTTTCATTGGAACCCTCATGTCCCATTGACTTTTGAAAGTTCACCCACTGTAATTTGATCGAAATATGTTGCAAGCTCGCCATTGCCTATATAACACATGTACAACAAGTCGAACTTTGGACTCAATTTACCACGCGATTGTAAGGTTATAAGTCAAGCACACGAAGAATAAGAAGCATGAATTATCATAGATCAGTTTTGATTTGATCATTATGTCCATTTCATCCAACCCCCACCGTAATTTTTCCATTTAGTATAGGCAAGCATTTTGCCGAGGAAAGCAAAAACATGAATATTCATGAACACCATGGACTATTCGATTATTAACAGAGGGGTGCAATTGTGCACCACATCAAACTCCCCTACTTTCAGTCAAGTATTTAATTGTATTATGTAGTTTGGTAGGTTTATTTTACTAACTGTTTAATTATCAGATTTCAATGATAGTTTAAAGATATGGAAAAGATTCTTGTATTTTATATTCAGCAATAAATAAAAGCAATCTCACATACAAAATCACAATCAAGTGTCGTCTGATCCGCCGATTGCCGTCTGCTATATACGCGAACTAGCCTACGTTTGTGCTGGTGAAAATGAGACAACCGGAGCAATATGTACTTTTCACTTCAGCCGATATTTCTTCTTTTCGAGGAATGATCGTCTGATCCGTCTGATTCGTCAGATCGAGTACGGTGTCATCTACCTGATTATTCGAAAATATTTACCGACGTGAGAGAAGAGAGAGATAATTTAAAATGTGTGCATCAACATAGAAGCAACAATGCATCAAAATTATCACATAGAGCAGTAAACGGAGGATAAAGAAGAGAGCTTGAATATCATACAGCTTTACGTCAATCAGAACCACTTGTACTAATCTGTTATCTAAATCTAATACGTAGAAAACGTCATAATGCAAAAAAGCGCGAATAATGTAAATAATAGACTTACGTGTAATGTCCAAAATAGAATAAATACCTTAATTGTATTACTTCGATTATCAGGCCTATATCTTCCAATGGGCACGTTGAAACAATCATAATTACACATTTTCGAAGGAATGTTGTGTTTAATAACGCGCCTTTTGTCAGCTCCTTGTTACATTGTTTATATGGGGCCTGTCACCACGAAATGAGTCCAGTTGGTCAAAAAATTTATTCCTGTTTTTAAGTATTATATGAATCTACATTAAGTAAGCTTTAAATTAAGGGGTCACACATTAAAATTGATAAATTATATCCAGAAATATGAACAAAAACCTAATTGGACTTTATAACAATGGGATTACCCAGTTTTGAGATAATTAGGTGTAAAGTTAATGATGCGTAACACATTATAGTCTGGTCATCAACAACATAGCAACAACACACTTCCCATCATTCGATTTCAATGAAACTTTCAACAAACAAAGAAATAATAAGTCGATTTTTGGAAAAATCTTAAATGTGGTAGGTGGGTCAATTTTCAGTACATACACACTATACATCGCTATTACTACGATTGAGCCTAATGCGACACTGGACTCATTTCGTGGTGACTGGCCCCATATATTGATTTCTGTTAGATCATGATCGGTACATCATGTCAGCCCCCATCATTCTCGATGTTAACGGAAATACACAAATAAAAAGGTTACTAACACTTATTTCTGTATGTCAATAGCATTTTGTTAATGCGAAACAACTCCCCCCCCCCCCCCCCCTGAGACGGGAATGAACTACATGCTTGTAAGATATTCAAGATAATTTTTTCTTTCTATTTCTAAACACAAACATGGGCGGCGACTTCTTTTCATGCCCGGGGGGGGGGGGGGGGGGGGGTGGTGGACGAAATGCGAGGGACGAGTGAGCAGTGCCATATAAATGAGCACAAACTTTTTTTTTTTGGGGGGGGGGGGAGAAAAGAAATCTGCATCACCAGCAGTCTTACATGCAGGTCCCGCGGAATGTTTTTTTAAAGTGGTGGTGGGGGGGGGGGGGGGGGGGGCTAAAGTATTTACGATCAAGTAGAGCTTAGCGTGAATTGGCATGAAGTCTAGGGGCAAAACCACGACTAGGGTTCAGGGGTGGTGTCCCCGGAAGCCCAGGGATTTTAGGCATTCAATTACGGTGAGATGAGCATTCTAGGGGCCCGCCTTAGGGCCCCTAGTGGGGTCCAGGGGCGGAACCCCCGGGAGCTAAGAGGTTTTAGGCATTTAATTACGGTCGGATGAGCATATTTTGATACCTTATGTGTGACACTGGTAGGTTACTATTTGGCGTTGAGTCCAGGAGCCCTCGGAAGTTTAAGGGTTTTAGCCATTAAATTATGGTCAGATGAGCAGATTTTAATATCTAATTTGTGACACTGGCAGGTCACTATTCTTTCTCTCTTTCTTTGTTCTTTCTATTTCTCTTTAACATAATTTTTCCAAATAGTGGGGGGGGGGGGGGGGGGGGTGCTTAAAGCCCACCGAGTCTCACCCTTCCGTGGGCCATGACATGAAGGCTTCAAAATAAGCATATTCTTTGCCTTACTGTAAATTTGGGAATTTTTCATTTTCCGACAAACGCATACAGAAATATATTTTACAAAAAAGTGAGGAAAAATCATGTCATTTCAGCAATATTTGTAAATCAATGGTATCGAATTAGAAATAAATCCCGCCCCAAGCCCCCGCCCATCAGTATGCCATTAAGAGGGAGATTAGTTAATGAGAGGGGCGAAGGTGCCGGAAGTGACTACCCCTTCACAGGTTTTTGAGGTTTTGTTTTATTAACAAATTACATTCCTTGCAAAACTATAGTATAAAAACAAGCAATATACTGTTTTCACACATCACTCTTACTTTGCCGGTAATTAGTGTGCAGTCCGAATGGTTGTTAATATTTAGTAGGTTAATTTTAGTATTTAGGGAGTTAAGGCATGGATGGGATTTCTATTTTCCACTCTTGGCCTGTGTCATGTGAAACATTAAAGTGCTGAAAATAAGTCATGTAATAAAAGGACCCTGACTGTTTTTTTTGGAAAGATGTATACCATTTCTCCTCAGGCAGGAACGGACTCCTTAAAAGATCAAGCGGAATATTCATTTCTAAGGACTTACCAATGTGGTTTGCCATGCACCACCTCCACCTCCATGCCAAGATCTTTATTGTTAGCAATTGTGACATCATCCACGCTCTCCTTTGTCCCGCATCTTATGAATATATTAGTATCAAGATATTAGACGGAATACAGCATAATCGATGTTAGGCGATTATGGATGGGGGGGGGGGGGGGGGGATACTCCCAGAGTAAACAAAGTTTGGAATATGGCTGGTAATAATGATGTTACTTTTCTTTCATTTGTGTTATCATTTAGAACCCTTGATTGATAGAACATCAGCCTGTAATGTATTGTACAGCTGATCAGAGCTATCAATCTTTAGCATTCAGGCCTATTCAGTTTATTTTGATATATGAAAGGTATGTTCAATTTAATTCATATTTTTCAGAATGTTAATTAAAAATAAGTGTTTTTTCTGTATTTGTTTTTCTTTCCATGAGTGTCAGAAATGAATTATTGATTTGTTAGTTTTATGGTTACTCAACAGTTCAACAATCCTTATATCTCGAAAAGCCAATTTTATTTATGTTATAATGTAAATTACCTTGAATATATATTTTTGTATGTGTTTCAAATGAAAATCATAAAATCCCTGTGGAGGGAAAAATATGGAAAAAAATAAATAAATAAGTGTCCAATTTTTAGGGGTGCTGAGTGTATGATGGAGAGGAAAAGGGATACAAGATAGAAAGGGAGAGAGTTAGAGACGGGGGAATTAAATGGAAACAAATTTGTCAAAGTACTCTTTTTAATAAATTACCTGATAATCTTCAGATCTTTGAGGTTGTGTGTTGATCTGAAAGCTTGTAAGATTAGTTCCATTTTACTGTTACCAATGTCAAGATTTCTGAATGTCACCTTTACAAGCTTAGGGGAGACATTCAGAAGGGCATTGGGTAGTAAAGTGGGCTCCTCATGGAAACCAGCCGATCTAGATGCATACTCATGTGTTTGAATGGTGAGTTCTGTTGCTCCTAGTAGATGGATCCTCTGGATGGCGTCACAGTTGATCGTGCTCCGTACCTGTATAGTGACCCTCTTCACATTGTTAAACATCGAACCACAATCCTGCCATCCTCGAAGTGTCTGATCATCTACTGTCAGCTCAGTCAAGGTGGGGCTCGTGTTACAACTCTGGTCGTGATCATGTACATACAAAAAGTGAAATTAAAGTGCAATAACAAATGTAGTAGGTTCAATATTTATTGTTGGTTGATATATCAATTGCATTCTTAAGTTTCATGAAAAAAGCGACAAAGAACATTATAATGGATTGTGCTAGCCTAATGGGTATTGTAGAATATAAACAAGGATTACAAAAAGACATGAGCCGAGCAAATGGAAGAAGGCTTTATACGCAAATGCAGAGTATAAGTTACAAGTTATAAGAATTTTGTTTTTCTTGCATCCAATTCAATTGTACATGTATATCATTGGTTATTTACCAATATAAATATGTTAAAAGCAAGTACCGTGTATTGATTCAATGAAACGAAGACCAGTCTAGTTTAGTATACGTTAGGATTAACACCTACTAAATAATTTCAAATCAGTCAAATGCAAGTATTCTGTGCTTCGTATATACAATAATCAAATACAATGTAACTGGCATAAATTTATTACAGTTTGAAATAGTAATATTGAAAGTGATTAAAAACTATATAATTTGATATCATATTACATTTAAACCGTTATCGATGTAGTGTAGTGTAGTATAGTGTGAATTAATAATATTACTTGAATCGTGATGTATAGTGGGCTGTTTAAGAATGTTCGTTGAAGACTTTACTGCAGAATTAACATATATTTAATATTAAACGTGACTACAGGTACAAATATACCACCATACAATTTAGCTTTTGAAGCAATGTTTCGTCTTAACAGATTCTTATATTGTTTCTATTTATCCTCTTTCGAGGGACTTTATTTGTTCATATCATAAAAATAACGGCTATTTACAACAGTGTTTAAATACAGAATTCATGCAGTTGTAACATATCATACATGGAACGGAACATGAGACTAATGTGACATAATCACTAACTAAAATAATGAAAACATTTTTGTAACTTCGTTTGTATCGAATTTCTTTTTATTACATTTCATATTGAGATAGGTACGCTTTTTTAAATTTCAAATATACAGCATGTATCCTGTGCTTTTCACTTCCAAAACATTCTCTAATATAGTTTCTATAAATAATACACTGAGCGAAGTTTAAAATAAGATTGACAAGATTCATTTCTCTTCTCTCTATTTCATGACCTATTAAAAGATTTTCTTCGTTCAAAAAGATTTTAAAATTAAACACAGTATCGATTAATTTGGATACAATATCTTCCAAAAAGCGAAACCGTCTTGCAAGCCAGGAGAAGGTGGGTAGTTGTATCTGGAATTTTACATATATCACATAGAATATTATTTTTAATCTTCCATTTACATAAATTGTCTTTACTGGGCAATATTCTATGAATATATTTAAAATTAAACTGCTTTTAAATAATTCTGTTGTCATTTATAAAGTAAAATTAATAACGGAGCACCGTTTTCCAGTTAAACTCATTAGGTAAATCAAAATAAGCGTTCCAAAAATAAATGCACGGCAGATCCAGTCTTTTTTTTCTAACATCAAATTATAATAGTGTTTGGCTTTCACGACCGCTACATCAATGGAGTCACCTGTTACTATTTCTATTGTACTGGATTCCACTGCAGATGGTGGACTATTTACATAATGTAACCTATTACGTAACTTCTGAAACCAAAAATTCGGAAATGCACTTTTTAACTTTGCCAATTTGAAGGCGGAAAGTAATACATTTTCTTGAAAATTAATACAAATATAATAGACTCCTTTCCAGATACCCTTTACTAAGACTTGTTTCACTTTAAAAATATTGTTTCTCATCCAGTTTGGAAAATACAATAACTCATTCATATCTTTAATATTGCTACTATACCAAATCATTTCATTTTCAATATCTGTTACTTTAAACATATTAATATATTTCAATTCAGCCCAAGAACAAAACATGTCAACATAAAAGTTAGGCAACTGTTTTTTCTACAAATACGATACATATCGCTCTTTTTGCACTTAAAATGCAAACGAAGTGGCAAATCCCCAATTTTCTTGATCCAATATTTAAACGAAATTTTCCAAGCACTTTGTTCATCAGTTAAAAAATTATGAATCCATGAAAGACGGAGTGACCGGCATTTTGACTCTAAGTCAATCATTCCCAACCCCCCTTCTACTTCAGGATTGTGACAGATGTTTCGTTTCACCTTTTCTGTTTTAGAATTCCAAAAAAATGTGTAAGCCAGTTTATTTATACGTTTAGTTATTTTAGAAGGGATGCCGTGGCAGTATGTACTATCTGAGACATAACTAAATGTTTAATCACAACAACTTTTCCGTACAATGTAAGTTTTCTCATTTTCCATAAATCCAAAGTATTCTTTATTTTCTCTACTTTACTTTCCCAGTTTAGAGTCAAAAGAATTTGTACCTACATAAATACCAAGACATTTTATAGGGTCTTTGGTGAAATATAAATCTTCAGCTTCATCGTCATTTATATTAAGTTTCATAAGATTTGATTTGGTCCAGTTAATTTTTGGTCCCGCATGTGCTCCAAAAAGTTCTTCTTATTTCATTATTTCTTTAACAAATTTAAGAGATCTAGTAATAATCGTCGTATTGTCTGCATATGAACGATACGTATATCTTTAAAATCAGCTGGATCTTCATTGAAGTCCCTCCATTTTGGCGTTTTGTTTAATTTTTTCCCTAAAACCTCTGCAATTATTATAAATAAAAGTGAAGAAAGTGGGCAACCTTGCCTAACGCCTCTTTCTATTGCAAATTTGTCGGATATCCAACCAAAATTTAAGGCACGACCATGAGCACCATTATATAACGTTTCAATCCATCTTAAAAACGGATCTTTAAATTTAAGTTCCCGTAACAAGGACAATAACAAAACATGACCAATGGTATCGAACGCTTTTTGAAATCCAAGAACATCATAACAACTGGTTTATGTGCAAAAAGACAATACTCAATAGTATCCTGAATTAGTCTGGTACATTCAGATGCAGAGCGGTTTTGTAAAAAACCAGCCTGATCCTGTGATACAAGTTTATATATAACTTTCTGTAATCGTATTGAAAGAATGCGAGCTGCAAGTTTATAATCAATGTTTAACAGCGAAATAGGTCGCCAATTATCTAAAACATTTTTGTTACCTTTCTTATATAATAGAGTAAGGATAGCTTGACTTTGTGTGCACGACAATTGTTTTTGCTGTCGTAAACCTCATTCAGACTGTCAATAACCATATGTTTGATATCCCCCAGAAGCATTTATAGAATTTAACACTGAGACCATCGCTTCCAGGTGATTTGTTCATCTTCATTGACTTCAATGCTTCCCAGCATTCATTCTCTGTAATTTTTCCCTCACATTTATTTGCATCTTCTTCATTCAAAACGTTTAAGTTGATATCAGATACGTATTCTTTAAACCCAGCCTCGGTATTATTTCCCTTATAGAGTTTACAATAAAATTCTCACTTGTCAACATTTTCTGTCCATCTTTGATAATTTGTCCGTTACTTTCAAGACAATCTATTTCTTTCTTTTTCCCTTTAGCTTTGTCAAGCTGAAGAAAATATCTTGTTGACTTTTCACCAAATTCAAGCCACCTTGCCCGAGATCTCACAAATGCACCTTTGCACTGAAATTCATACCACTTGTCTATCTTTTGTCTCAAACAATTCATTCCATCTATATCATATGCACATGAACCCTCATCTATTTTCTTATTTATTATTATTTTTCTAGATCTGATTGACCTGTAGACAGACGGAGTAGTGGGTAATATGAATGATATACGTGGCTCATGATCTTACGTCTTACAGAACAAAAGAGAATACAACAAGAAGGCAGAACGGTCACAAACCAGTCCTTAATCACACTACTCTTGACGAAACACTTGAGCTTTATTCAGGGGAGAACCTGAACACCCTTATTATGTTATCGACGACATTATAGTTGTGGATCAGTGACGGTCAGAAAGGAGGGGATTTGTTTTCCCCCGTATCAGGACAATTACCCCCTTGGCAATCACCCCCCGGAAAATTAACCCCCGGAAAACTACCCCCGTAGGACAATTACCCCCGAGGACAATTACCCCCCGAGGACAACTACCCCCCGAGGACAATTACCCCACATGGACACTACTGGGCCTGGTGGCTCAGTGGTTAGAGCGCCCGTCTCATGTACGGAAGGTCGTGGGTTCGAACCCCGGCCGAGTCATAACAAAGACTTATAACAATGGGACCTTCTGCCTTCTAGCTAGGCGCTCAGCATATTAGATTGGAAAAGGGTAATAATAATTATGTTATGTTATGCAGGGCCCGCTGGAAGAGCAGTTTCATAACTGAAGTGGCTACCCTTGGTAAATAAAACGTTATTATTATTATTATTATTATTATTACCCTCGAGGACAACTACCCCCGAGGACAACTAGCCCTCCCCCTTCGACGACACCCCCCCCGAGGACAATAACCCCTGGAGGACAACTACCACCAATGACAGTCATCCCCGAGGAATTTATAAGACTGTGACGTATAACGCAAGCTTCTCTCCAAATTGCTATTTACAGAAAATTGCATAAACCTTTGTTTTCTTTGTTATTTATGAAGTTCATTTCAGTCTTTTCAAATTATTCTATTCGATATGGGGGGGGGGGGGGGGTGGAGGTGGCCAATTCCCCTGTAGTTTTGCTACCGAGTAAAGAACAGAAATTACATTTCTTAGAAATTAAAAAATACATTGCGCGCAGATGAGTACACGTTACAGCCTCTCTCACTATCAATGGCACAACAAAGAAATTAGGATGTAAGATTTCCTTTATGCATCCTCTGTAACTTTTTCATCAGCTGATCGTGTATTTGTCTCTGTATGTATAATGGGCCCTCATCCATGCCGTGATCCATAATTAAGGTTTTCTTCACGTTATTTATTTATTTTTGTTGAAGTATAATATGTTTTCGTGTACGTTAAATTATATTGAAATAGAAATTGCCTTCAAGTTATATGTACGGTGCCATGTCAAAAGAAAATAAATATCCGCTCTCTGGTAATTCATCTCATTTGATTTTGTAACTCCAGCACAGCGTCTTTCAACCGGGGTGCCGCAAGAGAATGATTTGGAAAACGTTGATTAAAAAAAAAAATCAAATACCAGAAACGGTTAAAATATGTAATTACAAGAGAAAATAAAATTTGGAAGATACTAAAGTGTCTTCCTTCCTCGCTCGCTGACAATATTTTGACAGCAAGGCAAATAAGGGCAACGAGAGGCCCGAATATCCTCATATTAGTGTATCAAGGTCATGACCGAATATATCACTTTTTATTTATATACATTCGGTGGCAAGGTGCCCGCATACAGTACTTTAAATAGTTTCTAGTGTGTGGATTACAAACTATTTTTTTTACCAGTTTTAAAATGTCCTTTTATTCTTAATTGTGCCCATACGTGTGTGCATAGTACTTGACGAGAGCCAGAGTCATGCAAAATTAATAGTCTGTAAAGACTTTGGGATTTGGGAGAAACTTTTCATTTCTTAAGAGGGTACCGTGACTTACAAAAAGCTAAAATAACGCTGCTCCAGAGAAATGTATTTCTATGCATTTTGAAAAGCGCTGGACAATTGCCTGAAACTTACATCCTTCGTGGAAATTAGCAACCGCGCTGGTGTTGCATAAATTATAATAAAAGGGAAATGTGTAGTAATGAGGAAGACAACGTGCTATAGTATTTGAAAGAATATGGGGTCATGCAGGGGATCTTATGGGCTCGTAGCCATCTGTCAATGTGTCAGATCGTCTTTTGCTATTGAATCCTGATTGTCCACGGGGGTAGTTGTCATCGGGGGGTAATTGTCCTCGGGGGTAATTATCATCGGGGGGTAGTTGTCCTCGGGGGTCATTGTCCTCGAAGGTAATTTTAATCGGGGGGGGGGTAGTTGTCATCGGGGGGTAATTGTCCTCGGGGGGTTATTGTGCTAGGGGGTAATTGTCCTCGGGGGGGGGGGGGGGGTAATGATCATAGAGGGTAATTGTCCTAGGGGGTAATTTTCCTCGGGGGGTAATTTTCCTAGGGGGTAATTGTCCTCGGGGGGTAGTTGTCCTCGGGGGGTAATTGTCCTTGGGGGGTAGTTGTCCTCGGAGGGTGATTCCCCGGGGGGTAATATTCCAGGGGGTAATTGTCCTTTGGGGGTAGTTTTCCGGGTTTTTTTTCTTTCCGGGGGGTGATTGCCCAGGGAGGAGTTGTCCTAGAACCGTTCCCCCCCCCCGGCATATGATTCGGTAATCTTACTGACCCTACTACATTTTCACGTCGGAATGAGTGAAGGGGGGGGGGGGATGATCCACATACTGGATTTCAAGTTTTAATCTGTTATAATAGTAAAATTGTATTGGAAACACAATTACTGACATAACGCCACTTAAATATATATTTACGTTTCACATCATGATACAGTTGCCATCCTCATTCTTTTATAAAACCAATATGTTATTCTGACATTGGATTAAAATAGTACTTCAACATCTAATATCACATAACAGAAAAGTGTGAAAACAAATATAAACGGAACCCTTTGCAGTTTATGACAAGTTATATAAATAATACAAACGGGGACGAAGAGATTCGATTATATATTTGTGTAGGTTTTTAAATTAAACTATTCAGTCACTTCAGTATTCAAAATTGTAATAGCTGTCCCTACATCAGCAATTCTGTAGCACTCCGAATTGTCATATGCAATGAATAGAAGGTATGTATTATATACTATCAATCTTTTAATATTCAGTCAATTTTGTTTTGTGACAGAAAGTTCACTTTTTGCATCCACTTCCTGAATCGATCAACTTTTCCTATACCTGCTTCCTCTTAACGAATGACCAATAGGGAAATTGAATTGTACACTTGCGTTTGACTATATAGGGAAGAGTACACCTCCAGTATAACAAAGCATGTAGTGATTTGTTACGATCGAGTCCTAAAGTTTAAGATCATATCAATACCTTTGCAGATGATGCCATCGACGAAGATGTTGAGTAGAAGTCATTGTGGTACTGACCGAAAAGTGTAAGGTTCTTCAGATGAGGCATCTTACAGATGAACTGAGCGAGATCCCGTGATGCAGAGGGACGTTCTCTGAGATCCCAAGCAGGGATCTTAAGTGTCTCAATCTGTTGTGATAGAAACATTATGTTGAATGTAACTAATAACAACCCATTACAAATATATTCAAAATTCAGCAATATATTTTTAATTATGTTAATAACGTTGCCACAACTAAACACATTCACATTGTATGTTGAAATGAGCTACAAGTCTTGACACTTGAAATTAGCACGCATTTGAATAGTTCCTGGATTCTTTTGAGACCGATATAATGCACAATGGTGTTAATTTAATGAATGATAGGTAATGGTAGAGGTGATCAATAGTTGTTGTCATTGCTGCAATCGGGACTGTGGGCATTACGGATAGAGAAAATGATATTTTCTACATCATATTGAACTGTTGAGAGAGGGAGTAGTGGTTAAATATGAATGAAAAACGTGTCTAATGATCTTAAGTCTTACAAAACAAAATAGAATAAAACAAACAAGAAGACAAGACGGTCGTAAACCATCCCTTAATCACACTACCCTTGAAGAAAAAACTTGAGCTATATTCGGGGAAGAAGCTGTACACCGTTATTACGTTATCGACGAAATAATAGTTGTAGAGACATGATTGTCAGAAAAAGAGGGAATTCCTTCCCCCGGCGTTTGATCCAGTAAATTTACTGACCCTACTATATTTCACGTCTGAATGAGTGAGGGGAGGGGGTGGTTCACATATCGGATGTCATGTCTTAATTTGTTATAATAGTAACACTATGTTGGATAAACAGTTGCTGATATTACACTACTTACAAATATTGTTAAATATTACATCATAATGAAGTGTCAACCTCATTCATTGACAAAAGCAATATGTCATTCTGACATTTGATTGAAAAAGTACTGTGAAAAACCTAATTTAACTAAGACTTGGCAGATTTTAACATGGTACAGATTCGAAAAAAACGGGTAATAAGAGGTTCACTTTACAAATTTTTGTAGGCTTTTAAATTCAAGTATTTAGTCTCATCAGTATTCACAATTGAAATAACCGTCTATCCATCAGCAATTCCGTAGCACTCCCAATTGTCATATGAAATGAGAAAAATGTTATATATTATTCATTATATACCTCACTTAACCCTAAAAAGGCCGGGCTATTTGAGGTCTTAGTACGGCCGGGGGGGGGGGCATTACGGCCCCCTTAAGATCTCGGCCGCAAAGCGGCCGATCGCCGAGAAAATTTGCACGCATGTCAAGTGAAGTGTATAGAATAATATGATAATTTTTTTTATATTTTTAATTCACTCATTTGCATATTTATGGTAATTTATGCAAATAAAGTCATACAAATCACATTTCTACCCATAAATCATATATTATTCATATTTAAGCATTCTTTTTCACTACATAAATTCATTAGACCATTCTGAATAATAATACGACAAAAAAATTTGGAAGAGCCAGCTTATTCCTTATGTTATCCCTTGTTTTGATAATTTCTTATGTATTTCATAGTTTTTTTTAACTTATGTATTTCATTGTTTTTGTTGTTTTATTTCATTTCTTACTACAATTCAACTATTTTGACTCCCAAAATAACCACCTAAACTGTAAAAAAGACCCAATAACCCATGTTTGATCTGATTTTTTTTTTAGGAAAAATGACTTCTCCATATGTTTTGTACACAAATCACGAAAATGAGCAATTTTCGGGCTGACATGCAAAGACAAAAGGTTACGTAACCTTGTAACCGTAGGTCCGATTATCAAAAAAAATCTTTTAAAAGTAGCGCAAGACTCGAAAGAAAAAAGTCAGCGAGCGGCGGGGCGCCATCCATATGCATTCCCGAGCAATCGGAAAAATCGTGGAGGGGGGGGGGGGGGGGGGGCATAATGCCCCCCGGCCTTATTAGGGTTAAGAAATCCAGCCATCTGATTGGTCGAAATTGCATTCATAAACTTTAACTGTTCCTGTAAAATTCCCGGTAAAATTCCAAACCCATGTAATAGTTCTAAAATAATAGCTCTAAAATTCCGGTTACCATGGTACCGGGAAAATAGTTCAGTCTTGGTGAAATACCCATAGGTTCACATGTTAAAAAATGGTTTGAGCGATCGCGGATACCGTACGTGTGCGAAGAGTTGGTCGGTAATTTCATCATAAGTTGAATTCCAAACAAGGCAAAAATGGCTGAAGAAACTCTCCCAAGATTTCAACTTATCAAATGCAAGACTTGCTGACAACAAGAAAACAAAAAAGGGTACGTGAAATTATCCATAAACCTATTCGTTTAGTTGCTGAAAAGGCTTTTGACGAGTACCAGCATAGACGTAGACGAAAACGGATCTAGTAGTAGGTTGTCTGGTCGCGCACCCGATGTTGTGTGCTAAAATTCTTCCCATAGAGATTGCACGCATCCCTATGCAGTCTACGTGCATTGCGCGACCATGCAAAAAAAGTCAAGTTTTTGTTTGTTCAATTCGAGATTCAAACCTTTATCTGTGATCCTGAAGGTGATACTCAATAAGTGAGGTGTCATATGAAAGCGCAGGTTTTTCTCCATATTCCCCACAGGGCCGGCCCACCCCAAAATTGTAAAAAATCATGCTTAGACTAGAATCTAGATCTAGTCTACTCTCAAAGATACACTCATAAAAAACAACCGTGCAGATAAACTAGAGTCTAGAGAAAGGCCAAGGTGGTGTCATAAGTTGACTCTTTTTTTCGGCATATAAAAGTAATGACTGCTTTAATATTCGAGAAATAGTTGTTTTTATACGCTCTCGGGAAGGTTACAATTGGGCTTTTGCCCTAGGCACGCCTCGGGCAATAGCACAATTCTAACCTTCCCGAGAGCGTAAAAAAAAACTATTTCTCTCAAAGCAGTCATTAATACTATAAACAAAACACTAAAAAGTAACCTCTTTTGGGAGTGTATTTTAAGTGATTTTTAAGTATGGTGCCTTTTAAACTAGATTTAAACGTTATCGAAACGTGCCTTCATTTAAACAAAAAAGGTACTCCTGTTCACGTTTTCATCTAACGTAAAAACCACCAATTTATCACGCGACTGGAGTAACGTGATTCCACTTACCTCTGTAAATCAAGTGTTTATGACCAAATAACCACTTGACCAAGCAACGATTTTTTTGTCCGTTAACTGATGGTGGTGATAAATACGTAATTATTTGGTCTTGTAAGCACCTTTATCGATTGGTTTTACAGGTTATCCAAGGTTGATGGTAATAATCACGTTACTTACACCGGCTAGTCGTCTTATTGTTCTGTCCGTGAATCTCTGGTTATATTAAATTAGTAATTCTGAGGTGTCTTACAAACCTCTTTAAATGGTTTCAAAGTTACCATAAATGTCTTGGTTATGATCACGTGGCTCACGCTGATTACTAATCTAAGCTGTGAATACGTGATATTTAGGTGTGAAAATAAGTAATTATTAGGTGTCTTAAAACACATTTTTAAATGGTAGCTAAAGTTGCCATAAGTTCCGCGGTGATGATCTCGTGACTCAAACGGATTAATAATCTAAGCTGGGCATACGTGACTTTTAGGTGTGAAAAATTAGTAATTATTAGGTGTCTTAAAACACCTTTTTAAATGGTTTCAAAGTTACCATAACTTTCTTGGTGATGATCACGTAGTTAAAACTGATTACTAATCTAAGCTGTGAATCCGTGATATTTAGGTGTGAACAATTAGTAATTACGAGGTGTCTTAAAACACCTATTTAAATGGTAGTCAAAGTTGCCAGCAGTTCCGCGGTGATGATCTCGTGACTCAAACGGATTATTAATCTAAGCTGGGCATTCGTGTTTTCCAGGTGTGAAAATGAGTTATTATTGGGTGTCTTGATGGTTTCACAGTTACCATTTAAGTTCAGTGGTGATAATCCCGTGACTGTTGGCATATTTCTATGTTCACCAGTTGATAAATGACTGTTGGCATATTTTCATTGCACCAGTTGATAACTGGAGTGTGCATATTTCCAGTTGCACCAGTTGATGACTGACTGTTGGCATATTTCCAGTTGAACCAGCTGACACCAATTAATTTGCATATTGAATATGGGGTGCGTGCAGATCTATGTTTTTTAAACAATTTAGCTGAATTTACAGCATATTTCTTAATTACTGATGATTTAGTTATGTGCAATTCATTTCGAAAATACTACATATATAAATTACCAGTTATTAGGACATTTCGCTACTTCGTAAAAATTACGTTTAGTTAAACATGAATAAGGGAAACATTAACTATGAACTAAATAATTTCAATAAAATACAAGTATATGAAAAAGTTCGATTAATTGAATTATGTAAGTCTACTTATTACCAATGCCTTTCCTTTTGAAATACAGACGTACCAGTATTGAAGTGTTGTTGCTGTTCAACTGGTTGGAAGTTTTACCAAATGGTTCTAATGGCTCAGCTAGACCAGTTGAATTCTAACTGGCCTGGATCAACTGGATCATTTAGCCCATTTCAATTTCCAGGTTTACCAGTTGGCATTAACTGGTTCATCAACTGGACCAGTTGCAACTAGCTTTCTCTTCTGGCATGTTTGCACCCCCCCGACACGATGTTCAGAAACGGGATGAGAACGTCATTATTTTGGTTCATTTATTGTGTAACATTTGCGTTATTATTGGGTTGAACGCGGGTTACAGTAACATATTTCCTCTTCGACGTAAATTTCACGTGAATGAAGAACATGATTCATCTCAAGTCAGCCTCGTAATATTCACGTGAATTTCACGCAGATATTTTGACTAAAACTATCACTAACGCTTCACGTGTTTCTGTGACGCGATAATTTCGTTTATGAAGATGTAATTTCATAACCAAACAAACACGGGAGTATTAGGTTTACAAACCATGGTCTGCAAGGTAGGGATAATCACGTTATTATAATGGTGATATTGCAGTGACAATTGCGTGATTTAGTGTACGTGTGTTTCAAGTTACCTAGTGCAATAAACGTATTAACACATTAACGTAAATGTCAGGTGTTTGTAGAACGTAACTCTCATCAAGTCGATACCTTGATATTGACGTGATTTTCACGTGATTTTGTTTATTGGGAAACTATCAATCTTAAAAGCTTCAGTCTTTTTTTGTTTTTATGACGGATTTTATTTCTTTTCGCATCCTCTTCATGAAACGTTACTTTTCCTACCTGCTTCCTCTCAACTGTGTACCAATTGCGAGATTAAAATGGTCCACTTATGTGTGGCTATACAGAAAAGGGTACACTTCAAGTATAACAAATATGAAGTGAATTTCTGAGATTCCTAACATATATGACCGAATCAATACCGTTGCTGATGATGCCATCGCTGATGATGTTGAGTAGAAGTCATCGGGATAGCAACCAGAGAGTTTCAGGTTCTTCAGATGAGGCATCTTAAAGATAAGCTGAGCCAGATCACGTGATGCAGAGAGACGTATAGTGAGAATAGAGCTGATGTCCAGAGTCTCAATCTGTTGTAATAGTACGACATCATGTTGGATAAACAATTGCTGACATTACTATATTGAATTATATCTTACATTGCATGATGATACAGTCGCCACCCTCATTCACTTACAAAAGCAATATCTTCCTCTTACAATCTATTGATAGAGATATTACTTTGAAAATTATATGTTGATACAACGTAACACAAATATGACAAAAATAGATTCAGAACATTTGGCAGTTTCCGATGGAAAACACAATCACAACAACTGGAACGAAAAGATTCGAATTTTATTTGGTAGGTTTTGAAATCATATATCCATTATCATCAGCAATTTTAAATTAAAATAGCCGTCATCCCACTAGCTTTCCCATAGAGTGGTGAAGTGTGACGTTATACAAAAAGATATATATATTTTTTTAATTTCTTAATTTTTACACTTTACATATTGATACAGTTGCCATCCTCATTCATTCACAAAGCAAAACGTCATTCAACCAATTGATTGAAAAAGCACTTTAAAATCTAATAAAAAAAACATAAAAGTGTAACAACAAATATACATGGATCATTTTGCGGTTTCCAACGAAATAGAAGAGACGAAAATATTAGATTGTTCCTTTTTGTAGGTTTTTAAATGAAAATATTTAGTCTCATCATCGTTCACCATTACAATGGACGTCTCTCCATCAGCATTCTCGTAACGTTCATCATCAATGTTAAAATCTTCAGTCTGTTTTTGTATTATGACAGAATGTTCACTTTTCCTACCTGTTTTCTCTTAACGGTGTACAAATTCCGAGAGTGAAAATTGTCCACTTCCGTGTGACTATATAGAAAAGAGTTCACCTCCAGTATAACAAATATGTAGTGATTTTCTTAGTGTCCTAAAGTATATGAGCGAATCAATACTTATGCTGATGATGCCTTCTCCGGGATAGAAGAGACTAAAAATTTGATTGTTCCTTTTTGTAGGTTTTTTAAAATGAAAATACTTAGTCTCATCATCATTCACTACTACAATGGACGTCTCCTCATCAGCATTCTAGTAGCATTCCTAATTGTCATATGGAATTAAACAAATGGTATATTATACAAATGATGCATGCGTATGAGTTCATTATACGATCTATCCGCACTCAATTTGAGGTTGTGGGTATCTATCACACGAAGCCGTATGAAAACATGCATCATTTGTTTTATACAACGAAACTCCTAGATCCTTGTTATTTGAGGTAAAAAGAATACACCAGTTTACGGTTACATTAGTGCGCATGCGCATACATGGGCGCCATTTTAATTGACGAGTAAACAAATCCAATGACCTAGAGGTCAGTGGTATTTATGCGTAAATTAATATTGCGCCAATGCAAATGATGATGTGCGCGCACAACGCAGCGCGCAGGCAGTGATGTCATCATAATTTGCATGGGCGCATTCTTAATTTACGCATCAACCAATGACCTCTAGAGGTCATTTGGTTTGATTACTCGTAAATTAAAATGGCGCCCATAACCGTAAACTGGTGTATTCATTCAAGATTGTTTTGTGACAGTATATGGCTGACAAATAAATCTCAAGTTTAACTCTTATCATGCCACAGGGCTAATCCCCATTGTGCCAAGATAGATATAGATATAGCAAGCGCACTTACCTCTATACCCCTGTACGCGTAGTGCTGCGCAAGAATAGGCCCATGCACACTTAGTATTAAGCGCTCTAACCTCTTCGCGCACTACTGAGCACTGAAAAAGAGTGCAATAGGACCGGAAAATATTGAACGCTTTTTCATGAATAAGCTTGCAATAGGCTCAGTAAATGAATCACACGTGACCGCGCATGACCAATCATTTGATTAGGATCTGGGAGTGAGTTGTATAAAATATAGTGTTCACCATCAATGTTAAAATCTTCAGTATGTTTTTTTTTTTTTAAAGACAGAATGTTCACTTTTCCTACCTGTTTTTTTCTTAACGGTGTACCAATTTCGAGAGTAAAATTGTCCACTTCCGTGTGACTATATAGAAAAGAGTTCACTTCCAGTATAACCAATATGTAGTGATTTTCTTAGAGTCCTAAAGTATATGAGCGAATTAATACCTTTGTTGATGATGCCATCGCCGATGATGTTGAGTAGAAGTCATCGTGATACTGACCGCAGAGACTCAGGTTCTTCAGATGGGGCATCTTACAGATGAACTGAGCGAGATCACTTGATGCATTGGGACGTTCACTGAGATCATCAAAGCGGATGTTCAGAGTCTCAATCTGTTGTAATAGTACGACATCATGTTAGATAAACAATTGCTGACATTAATATACTGAATTATATCTAACATTACACGATGACACAGTCGCCACCCTCATTCACTTACAAAAGCAATACGTTATTGTTACAATCTATTTGATAGAGATATTACTTTGATTTGTTGTTGTTGATAATAAGGTAACACAAATGTGTGAAAATAGACTCAGCATATTTGGCAGTATCCGATGGAAAACACAATCACAAGAACGGGAACGAAATGATTCGATTTTTCATTTTGTAGGTTTTAAATTCATATATTTGTTTTATCATCAGTAATTCTTAATTAAGATAGCCGTCACTCCATCAGCACTTTCATAGGGGGGGGGGGGGGGGGGGTCCACATATTGAGTGTCAAAAATCCGAATCTGATATGATTGTATCATTATGTTGGATAAAAAATTGCTGAAATAACTCGACTTGAACATGTTTTTACACTTTACATCTTGATACAGTTGCCATCCTCATTCATTTATAATGCGAAACGATATTCTGAAATTTGATTGAAATAATACTTTGAAAATCTGATCTTACATAAAATAAAACTGTGAAAACAAATAAACATGCAACACTTTGCGGTTTCTAAAGCGATAGAGGAGACGAAGGGATTAGATTTTTCATTTGTGTAGGTTCTTAAATTGAAATAATTTAGTCTCATCAGAATTCACAATTAAAATGAACGTCTCTCAAGCAGCATTTCCGAAGCATTCTGAATAGTTCATATGAAATGAAAAATATGGTATATATTAATCGTTATCAATCTGATAATCTTCAGTATGTTTTTGTTTTATGACAGAAAGTTCATTTTCTCGCTTCCACGTCCGTGAACATTTAACTTTTCCTACCTGCTTCCTCTCAACGATGTACCAATTGCGAGAGTAAAATCGTCAACGGGAGATCCAACTTCACAGGTTTTCGCAACCTTCATGGAAAGACCCCAATATAACCTTTGTAAATACAGTTAACATTTACTGTTACTTTGTATACTTTGATTTTTTTATATTGGGAAATATATTGAATTGAATTGAATTGAACTTCCGTGTGACTATTATAGAAAAGAGTTTACTTCCAGTATGACAAATATGAAGTGATTTTCATACAGTCCTAAAATATATGACCGAACCAATACCTTTGCTGATGATGCCATCACCGATGACGTTGAGTAGAAGGCATCGTGATACTGACCGTCGAATGTCAGGTCCTTCAGATGAGGCATCTTAAAGATGAACTGAGCGAGATCACGTGATGCATCAGAACGTTTACTGATATCAGCAGAGCGGATGTTTAGAGTCTCAATCTGTTATATTAGTACGACATCATGTTGGATAAACAATTGCTGACATTACTATATTGAATTATATCTTACATTACATGATGATACAGTCGCCACCTCATTCACTTACAAAATCAATATCTTACACTTACACTCTTTTGATAGAGATATTACTTTGATAATTATAATTCTTTATAACGTAACACAAATGTGTGAAAATAGGCTCAGAACATTTGCCAGTTCCGATGGAAGCACAATCACAACAACGGGAAAGAAATGATTCGTTTTTTTCATTTTGTAGGTTTTGAATTCATATATTTATTTTATCATCGGCAATTCTTAATTAAAATAGCCGTCACTCCATCAACACTTCCATAGGGGGGGGGGGGGGGGGTCCACATACAGAGTGTCCAAAGTCCAAATCTGACATAATTGTAGCATTATGTTGGATAAACAATTGCTGACATTACTCGACTTGAACATAGTTTTACACTTTACGTCTTGATACAGTTGCCATCCTCATTCATTCACAAAGCAAAACGTCATTCCAAAACTTGATGGAAAAAGCACTTTAAAAGCTAATTTTACATAACATAAAAGTTTGAAAACAAATAAACATGAATCACTTTGCGGTTTCCAAAGTGAAAGAAGGGACTAAAAATTAGATTGTTCCTTTTTGTAGGTTTTTAAATGAAAATATTTAGTCTCATCATCATTCACTATTACAATGGACGTCTCTCCATCAGCATTCTCGTAACGTTTACCATCAATGTTAAAATCGTCAGTCTGTTTTTGTATCATGACAGAATGTTCACTTTTTCTACCTGTTTTCTCTTAACGGTGTACCAATTCCGAGAGTGAAAATTGTCCACTTCCGTGTGACTATATAGAAAATAGTTCACTTCCAGTATAACAAATATGTAGTGATTTTTCTTAGTGTCCTAAAGTATATGAGCGAATCAATACCTTTGATGATGATGCCATCTCCCATGATGTTGAGTAGAAGTCATTGTGATACTGACCGTGGACTGTCAGGTTCTTCGGATGAGGCATCCTAAAGATGAACTGAGCGAGATGCCGTGATGCATTGGGACGATCACTGAGATCATTAGAGCGGATGTTCAGAATGTCAACCTGTTGTAATAGTACGACATCATGGTAGTTAAACAATTGTTGACATTACTATATTGAATTATATCTTACATTACATGATGATACAGTCGTCACCCTCATTCACTTACAAAAGCAATACGTTACTTTTACAAATTAATTGATAGAGATATTACTTTGAAGAAAACAATTCTTCATAAAAACTTAACACGATTGTGTGAAAAATAGATTCAGAACATTTGGCAGGTTTCAATGGAAAATTTAATCAAAACAACGGGAAAGAAGAGATTAGATTTTTCATTTTGTAGGTTTTGAATTGATAGTAGTATTATCATCAGCAATTCTTAATTAAAATAGACGTCATTCCATCAGCACTAACATATGGGGGGGGGGGGGGTCCACATATTGAGTGTCCAAATTCCCAATCTGATATAATTAGGTGGTCTGTCAAAGACAGATCACCTATTGATTTCGTTAGAATTTTCTTTCTTTATTATTTATTTCTTTATTTTTATTTCTTCCGTACACTTTTTTGTGTACACTTTTACTCAAAATCGACTAAAGTCAATATCCTTCAAATTTCTGTCAGTCATCAGGCCCTATAATATCAAGTTCCCGAAACCTTTTTCAAGGTCATGGGGTCATCGTGACATCATCCAGGCGCCATTTTGTAAAAATCGGGTCATTATCATATCTCGATATTTGGTATACATCAACTTCAGGTCAAAGGGCAACAAACAATTTTAATAAAATTTGCGCGCGCACCTCGACGCACACGTACGTGCGGATTACATTTGTATAATGCTCCGATTCGTCCCAAATTTTTTTTGCACACGTGTCCGGCCATTTAAAGCATTTTTAAAATTTGCGCGCGAGCACTTATGCGTGCGCGTTTCCGCACGTACTGGCATTTTGCAATATAAAATCGCCAAATTTTCTCTGCAATCATATTTACCATTTTTCCCCAAGCATTTTGGTACCTTGTTCACTGTTTTCTGACCAGTAATAACGCAATTAGCGTACGTCAAAATTAACAGCACGCGCGGACCTGAGCTATCCTTATCCAAATTACATGTGCAAAAACATGCTTATACAAAATTCATTTTAACTCTTCAGAATGGATGGATACCCCCCAATTTTTTTTTTATATTTAAAAAGATTATGAGTTGGAGACATGATTTCATGACTCATTTGACCCTCATTTAACTCATGACGCCATCATTATGGCCTCAGAACTCAAAATTTCAATTTGCATATTATGACGTCAGCATATTTCTTGAAAATTGATTGTATCTCTCATCTATTTTCTTTCAAATTTGGATATGTTCTAGCTGAGAATATTTTCTACAAATGCGGTTGCCACGATATTTCAATTTGACAATGGCATCATGGCGTATTTTTGCGATTAAAGGAGGCATGTCAATTTTTCACATTTTGCGTGTATTCTCTAGGGGACATGACTTTTTCTCAAAACTGGATTCTACATTCCCGTCTTTCGCGAGCAATATCTACGCTGTTTTAGCTTCGTTTTTGCTGAGCTTCGACTATGTTGTAGCTGAGACAATAAGCTATCACAACTGTGTCCTTTATTATTCGATCAGATTCCGGGACCATTCTCATATTTCACTTGCAATGTGGGATTTGAGAATTCCATTTCCGTTTACGTGTAATCGCTATGGGAAATGTTTTGGTATAACGCACTTGACTTCCGTCCTCGAAACCCCTGGTTCGAGTCGGGGCGTCTCCAACAATTTTTTCTTTCCTTTTTTTTTGTCTCTTTGACCTTTTACACTACCGTTTCCTTTGAATATTATAAACGTAAAATCGCAAAAAATGTAATAAACAACTATATTTACTTTATTATTACCCCATTACCACTTGATCCCTATCTTTTTGCATGTAATTCCTATGGGAGATGACTTTTTCTCAAATCTGGATTCTACATGCATGTCTTTTGCGAGCAATATCGCCGTTATTTCAGCTTGAATTTTGTTGATTTTTGAGTATGTTGTAGCTGAGACTATATGCTATCTAAATTTTCTCTCATTTTTTCAATCTGATGTCATATCATGGTCTGTTGATGATGATCATCATCAACATCATCATCGCCATCATCATTATCATCATTATCATTAACATTATCATTAATATCATCATCTAAAATTATCATTATCATCATCATCATCATCATCATTATCATGATCATCATCGTCATCATTATCATCATCATCATTAACATTATCATTAATATCGTCATCTAACATTATCATTATCATCATCATCACCATTACTATCATGATCACCATCATGTTCATCATCATCATCATTATGATCATCATTGTTTACATGTCTATATAACTTATCCCTTTCTCTTTATAGTAAATATTCAAATCTTTCATAAGTTTAAAAACAGACCACCTTATTCGTCAAAGTGACGAATTAAAATCTAGTTGTAACATTATGTTTGATTAACAATTCCTTACATTACACGACTTGAACATATGTTTACACTTTACGTGTTGATACAGTTGCCATCCTCATTCATTCACAAAGCTAAACGTCATTCTGATATTTGATTCAGATACAGTAGTACTTTGGAATTCTAATTTTACATAACATAAACGTGTGAAAAGAAATAAACATGGAACACTTTGCAGTTTCCAAAGGGATAGAAGAGACGGAGAGATTCGATTTTTCATTTTTGTAGAATTTTAAATTAAAGTATTTAGTCTCATCATCATTCACAATTACAATGGGCGTCTCTCCATCAGCATTCTCGTAGCATTCCGAATTGTCATATGGAATTAAAGATATGGTTTGTAATATATTATGCACCATCCATGTTAAAATCTTCAGGCTGAGTTTGTATAATAATAATAATAATAATAATAGGCATTTGTATAGCGCCGTCTATCTAGACAATGCTATTCCGAGGCGCACAAGAAAAATAGAAAGAATGAGAAAGTTTGGACGAAAAAGTTCGGATGAGTGTCATAGTGCCAAGTACAGGTATTGTTAAACAAGATAAGATTTCAGCTTTGATTTAAAGGTCTCTGGGGAAGTTATAATTCTCAAATTAAATGGTAAATTATTCCAAAGACAAGGTGCTGTAGATGAATAAGCCCTTTCACCACAGGCTACTTGTGTCTTTGGGATCTTAAGAATATGCTGGTGTGATGATCTTAGACTACGAGCTGGTGTATAAAGCATAACAAGGTTTTGTAAATAGTTTGGTGGTAATCCGTTTACAGCCTTCCATGTGGGGAGAAGGATTTTGAATTCTATGCGCTTTCGGATTGGCAACCAGTTCAGCTTTTTGAGAACAGGAGAAATGTGATCATGTTTAGATGTCCCTGATAAAACCCTGGCAGCTGCATTCTGAGCATGTTGAAGTTTGTCAAGATTGCGTGAAGTAATATTGAAAAGAAGAGCATTGCCAATACCTAATCGAGATTTAAAAAAATGCATGTATCAGCAAAGCAGCACACTCATGGTCAAGGACTTCTCGAATGCTATTAACATTATGGATGTTATAATATGGCAGAAAGTTTACTTTTCACTTCCACGTCCATAAACATTTAACTTTTCCTTCCTGCTTCCTCTCAGCGGTGTACTAAGTTGGGAGAATAAATGGAGAAACTTGCGTTTGACAATATAGAAAAAGTTCACTTCAGGTATAACAAATATGTAGTGATTTTCCTAGAGTCCTAAAATATATGACCGAACCAATACCTTTGCTGATGATGCCATCGCCGATGATGTTGAGTAAAAGTCATCGTGATAGTAACCATCGAGTGTCAGGTTCTCCAGATGAGGCATCTTACAGATGAACTGAGCGAGATCACGTGATGCATTGGGACGTTCACTAAGACTAGAGCGTATGTCCAGAATCTCAACCTGTTGTAATAGTACGACATCATGGTAGATAAACAATGGCTGACATTACTATATTGAATTATATCTTACATTACATGATGATACAGTCGTCACCCTCATTCACTTACAAAAGCAATACGTTACTTTTACAAATTATTTGATAGAGATATTACTTTGAAGAAAACAATTCTTCATAAAAACTTAACACAATTGTGTGTAAAAAAATAAATTCAGAATATTTGGCAGGTTTCAATGGAAAACTTAATCAAAACAACGGGAAAGAAGAGATTAGATTTTTCATTTTGTAGGTTTTGAATTGATAGTAGTATTATCATCAGCAATTCTTAATTAAAATAGCCGTCACTCCATCAGCACTACCATAGGGGGGGGGGGGGGGGGGTCCACATATTGAGTGTCCAAAGTCCCAATCTGATACAATTGTAACATTATGTTTGATTAACAATTCCTTACATTACACGACTTGAACATATTTTTACACTTTACATGTTGATACAGTTGCAATCGTCATTCATTCACAAAGCTAAACGTCATTCTGATATTTGATTTAAATACAGTATTACTTTGAAAATCTAATTTTACATAACATAAACGTGTGAAAAAAAATAAACATGGAACATTTTGCAGTTTCCAAAGGTATAGAAGAGACGGAGAGATTCGATTTTTCAATCTTGTAGAATTTTAAATTAAAGTATTTAGTCTCATCATCATTCACAATTAGAATGGGCGTCTCTCCATTACATGATGATACAGTCGCCATCCCCATTCACTTACAAAAGCAATACCTTCCTCTTACAGTCTATTTGATAGAGATATTACTTTGTCTTTTATGTAAATTTTGTTATCTGTATTATATCTGCATGTGAAATGTGAAACCAAGAAACTCAAACTCAAACTCAAACAATTTCATTTCACAATGACGTCACACAAATGTGTGAAGAATAGTCTCAGAACAATTGGCAGTTTGCAATGGTAAACACAATCAATACAACGGGAACGAAAAGAAATGATTTTTCATTTTGTAGGTTTTTAATTAAAAATAGTAAGTCTCATCAACATTCACAATTACAATGAACGTCTCTGCATCAGCGTTCCTGTAGCATTCCGAATTGTCATATGAAATTAAAAATATGGTATATAATATAGTATTCACCATCCTTGATAAAATCTTCAGTCTGATTTTTGTATTATGGCAGAAAGTTCACTTTTCACTTCCACGTCCATAAACATTTAACTTTTCCTACCTGCTTCCTATCAATGGTATACTAAATGGGAGAGTGGATTCGTACACTTGCGTTTGACAATATAGAAATGGGTACACTTCAAGTATAACAAATATGTAGTGATTTTATTAGAGTCCTAGAATTTATGACAGAACTAATACCCCTGCGGATGATGCCATCGCTGATAATGTTGAGTAGAAGTCATTGTGACAGGAACCCAAGAATGTCAGGTTCTTCAGATGAGGCATCTTACAGATGAACTGAGCGAGATCACGTGATGCATTGGGACATTCCCTGAGATCACCAGAGCGGATGTCCAGAGTCTCAATCTGTTATGATAGTGCGACATCATATTGAATAATCAATTGCCGACATTACTATACTGAATTATATATTACATTACATGATGATACAGTCGCCATCCTCATTCACTTACAAAAGCAATACGTTACTTTTACAAATTATTTGATAGAGATATTACTTTGAAAATCTTATTTAAAAAAAGGTAACAAACTTGTGTGAAAAATAGAATCAGAACATTTGGCAGTTTTCAATGGAAAACACAATCAAAACAACGGGAAAGAAGAGATTTTTTAAAAATAATAATTTGAATTTGAATTTATATTAGTATTACTATTATAAATTAATATATTTATTATCATCAGCAATTCTTAATAAAAAAAGCCGTCACTCAATCAGCACTTCCATAGGGGGGGGGGGGGGAATCTACATATTGAGTGTCCAAAGTCCTAATCTGATATAGGCATAGTTGTAATATTACGTTTTAAAAAAAAACAATTGCTGACATTACACGCCTTGAACATATTTCCGAACTTTACATCTTGATACAGTTGCCATCCCCATTCATTTACAAAGCAAAACGTCATTCTGACATTTGATTGAAATAGTTCTTTGAAAATCTAATCTTACTTAACATAACATCAACATTCACAATTACAATGGATGTCTCTCCATCATAATTCCTGTAGCATTCTGAATTGTCAAATGGAATTAAAGATATGATATGTGATATATTATTCACCATCCATGTTAAAATATTCAGTCTGTTTGTGTATTATGGCAGTAAGTTCACTTTTCACTTCCACGTCCATAAACAGTTAACTTTTCCAACCCGCGTCCTATCAATGGTAGGATATACTAAATGAGAGAGTGAAATATTACACTTGCGTTTGACAATATAGCAAAGGTTACACTTCAAGTATAACAAATATGAAGTGATTTTCTTAGTGTCCTAAAATATTTGAGCGAATCAATACCTTTGCTGATGATGCCATCGACGATGATGTTGAGTAAAAGTCATCGTGACAGGAACCCCAGAATGTCAGATTCTTCAGATGAGGCATCTTACAGATGAACTGAGTGAGATCACGTGATGCATCGGGACGATCACTGAGATCATCAGAGCGGATGTCCAGAGTCTCAATCTGTTGTAATAATACGACATGATGTTGGATAAACAATTGCTGACATTAATATACTGAAGTATATCTAACATTACATGATGATACAGTCGCCAACCTCATTCACTTAAAGCAATACGTTATATTTACAATCTATTTGATAGAGATATTACTTTGGAAATCTTTGTTTCATAATAACGTAACACAAATGTGTGAAAATAGACTCAGAATATTTGGCAGTTTCCGATGGAAAACACAATCACAAGAACGGGAACGAAATGATTCGATTTTTCATTTTGTAGGTTTAAAATTCATATATTTTGTATCATGAGCAATAGTTAATATAATAGCCGTCACTCCATCAGCACTTTCATTGGGGGGGGGGGGGGGGGGGACCAGATATTGAGTGTCCAAAATCCGAATCTGACATAATTGTAGCATTATGTTGGATAAACAATTGCTGACATTACTCGACTTGAACATGTTTTTTAAACTTTACATCTTGATACAGTCACTATCCTCATTCATTTATAATGCGAAAGGTTATTTTGAAATTTGATGGAAATAGTATTTTAAAAATGTGATTTTACATAACATACAAGTGTGAAAACAAATAAACACGGAACACTTTGCGGTTTTCAAAGGGATAGGAAGAGACGAAGGGATTCTCATCGGCATTCACAATTTAAATGGACGTCTCTCCATCAGCATTCCCGTCGCATTCCGTATTGTCATATGGAATTAAGAATATGTTATATTATAGAGAAATCGACTGCTACGAGAGGACTGGCTGTTTCCATACGCTCAAGGAAAATTTGCCTCCGCTGCTATCACCCCGAGGCGCGCCTTTTTGTTTAGTATGCACACAAATTGGTCGTTGGAAAAACGAACATTTTAATATCAACAATCATGAAGGAATTATGAAGAATTATCCACGGAGCGACGAAGCGTTTATCATTAGTTTCATGCTTTTCATCGACAAAATCTTTCACATGAGATATCTTGGAATGTAGAATTTACCACTTTAGGAAGTGATTTTCCTATATTGATATAAATAGGAAATCAAAATAATCTTCCAAAGATTGACCCGGAAGAAATAAATAGGTCACTTGCTAATATTAATTGGGGAAAAAAAAATCATGAATAAATAAATTTATAGACGATCACAATGTAGAAGAAGCGTAATTTATATTTGTAGAACATTTGAATAACACAATGATACGTGAATGATAGGCGAAATCAAAGACAAATTCCTGTTTGTTTTGAAACAAGGAATGTTTACCTATTATAAAAGAAGCAATCACTTAAGATATTTAGCAGAGAAAAGAAAAACTGAAGAATACGTAGAAGATTACCTGGAAAAGAAAGCTAGCACGAAAGATCAAAAGACAAGCAAAACGAGACTATTTGATCACCTTTTGTAAGGAAATGACTCGTTCCACATCAATGAGAGAAATGGGAAATACGATACGTCAAATGGTAAAAATAATAATAAAAGTAAAAACATTAAATCGATAATATATGAAGATAAAGAAATATTAACCCCTCAAGACAATGATTTATTCCTAATAGATCTAAATAATAGTACACATTCTCAGATTTTATTGAATACAAATTTGCGAGTGTTTGTTTTGCGTGACTGCTAAAGCATGTGTGTGCTTCTATGCTAATCAGTGTCCTACGTCCTTAAGTCATAACTGACAGTCATGAGGATTAATGCCTCACAAAAGGGCTCTTTTATAGCTGATCGACACGGTTTTTATTCTGGGGCCTCACAGTGACAAGGCCTTTACTTAGCCACTGAATCATGACTGTATTTGTGGGGGCTAGGTTTCTTCGCCGCCCCCACAAATACAAAAAAACGAAGAAGGTGCTATAAATTATCGATAATTCATTGCATTTTCCCCCGGTCCCCAACAAGGTAAAATCCTCTGTAGGGCAATGCATTATGGTTCAAGGCATGCCCACATAGAGGATTTGTTATGTTGAGGATCGGGGCGAAATGCAATGAATTATTGATAGGTTATTGCATTTTCTTTGTTTTGTTGTATTTGTGGGGGCGGCGACGTACCCTAGCCCCCGCGGCGTATAGTCATGTTTCAGTAGCTAAGCAATGGCCTCGCTACTGTGAGCCCCCAGGATCAAAATCGTGTCGATGTGCTATATTAGTGCCCTTTTATGAGGCATTAATCCTCATTACTGTCAGTTATGACTTCAGGACGTAGGTCCCCTAGTTGATTAGCATAGTAGCACATACGTGCTTTAGCAGTCTCGCATAACAAACAGTAACAAATTATTATTCAATAAAATCTGAAAGTGTATACTATTATCTAGATCTATTAGGAATAACTCATTGTCAAAATCATTCCATAAATTGGGGTAAAAATAATTATTCCACCATTATGACCAAAAGTGTTCTAGGGAAAAATTGGGTCATCATGATAAGAGCGAGCAAAGATGAAGAATTTTTGTTGGTGGAAACCCATTAGCTTAAAAATAAGTACTATACAAATACTTTAATGGAGTATTTTTCTTTTTTGCGACTTGAAAAAAGTAAAGTCGCCTGAAATTGAAATTTATTTATCTAAAAAAAATCCCCCTCTATTTTCAAGTATTCTCCTAATTTAATTTCATCTTATGACACCAGAAAAACTATTATCGTGACTGAATATGGCATCTATTTCTTTTAAAAGAAAGATGTACCAAATATACAAGAACGTGGATAATACACAGATGTATACGGACCTTGGAGTCGGCTGCTTTATTCGCAAGCACCGAGTAAAAGGCATCATGCATAGTAGAAGTAGTAGCGATCGTCACATATCTCAATGTTTGTGATGAGCACATGAGTTCAGCCAGGTCCTCTGAAGCCGTCCGTCCACATGGCTTCTCAATTATCAGGTGATCCTACAAAAATGTATGAACACAAATAATATTGTGAGGCTAGAAACGTAAATCATAAAAATAATACCATATTATCCTCATTAATCACCTTAATTGAAATTGATTTTTTTTAATATATTTTTTTTCTATCATTTTCCGTTGGTTTTTATTCTGTTTTCAAAAATCTATATTTCACGAAGAACATCAAATAACTTTATAATAAAATTTTGCATTTGAAAGGAATTATTCTGACCCTACCAAATGTAAATTTTTCTGGGTTCTGTGCGTTATCTTATCATATTTCAATTTAGCGTTTTGTCATACTGGTTTGAACAGAATGCACGTGCAAATCCCATTGGAATTCGTGATATTAAAAGTGTTATATTATTAACCGATATTTCATTGCAAATAAACGCAAGATCGGTTGCGCTACAATAAGAATAAATCACAACTCCTATTAACAGACTTAAGTCCTAATACTCATTAACTCTTGTAGATAATAATAGTAAAACAAAAACAAAAAGGCCTACATTGCAATTTTCAGATTAAAAATAATAATCAGAGTTTCACCCATACTAGATCCATAGAAGTGGATTTAAACGTGCATCATGATCAAAGAAAAATGATTCTATCAAGCTTCTTTTGGGGGTGAAGAGTAGTTTAACAGAATGCGTTGCGCATCGTTAGTATACAGGGTATACGTATACAGTTAAGTGTTCAAACCAAACGACGTTATCCTAAGTCTGAGAGAATGAAATTTAAATAAAAAAGAAACTGCATCACTCACAGAGATCATACAACATTGGAATGAATACGTTGCAACAATTCGACGTTACTTTCCTTACCACTTCACGATGATTCATGATGAAGATATGCCCTGATACTGTGTGTGCCTGCATCTCCTCGGTGATCTTCAGCGTCTTGCTAAACTCAGAGGAGAGATGATCCGCCACTGATTTGTCCACTGCCTTGGCCGCTGCCTTGGCCACTGTTTGGTCTTGGCTCTCGTATGCTACGTCAACGATGAAGTCATCATGATGTCTACGCTCTCTTTGTCCTGCTGTGAGACGAGATACGATATCCAATCCGACCTCCTTCAGCTGAGCCGAGGTGAAGTACAGTAGGTACCTGTATTCCAGTGCGCTCTCAATCATATCCACTATCAACCTATCATACTCATTACGGTTTGAGTTGTAAAGAAATGCAAGATACATTCCTGATAGATATTCCTGAAAGAGCTTATGAGGGAACTGCACCGATTGAACTGCTGAATTTGGATTATTTCTTCTGTCACGCCTCGGAAGAACTTTCTTCTCTCTGGTGAGTACACCAACTTTACAACCTACATCGATAGATTCTGGATAACTCTGAAACTCTTCTTCTGTGAATACCAACCGTCTCTCGAGAAGTCCCTTGAACGCAATGTGGCCAATCTGAAGCAGGTGATGACGAATATCTGAACGATTCTCCCTCAATTCGCCTTCAACGATACCTGAAGATGGAATGTGCTTCGATAGGTAATGATCAACCAAAAAGTCAATCATCTCATTGAAGAGCTGGGAAAATGTTTGCAGCTTGCACATTGCCTCTCGGTGCTCTCCATCAAATTCTTTCCACATGATGCACAGCATGGCTGTGTAGATGGGGTAGGGGGCCATGTTCTCTCTGATCACATCGTTGTTCGATATGAATCGGTTCAGATCTTCAGAGGAAGCTGTGTCTGGATGAAAGAACTTTGTGATGTAGGAAGAGAGGTTTTCAGCAGAGAAACCTTCTACAGCAATGAAAGCAAACACCTTTCTGAGATTGGCATTTTTCCTAATCTCATCTGATCTCCACCGCCGTGATGTGATTAGTACTGTCCCTGACTCGAACAGCCGATTGAGAGTGATCAAAGCGATTTGCTGAATGTTGTTAAGATCGACAGCAAACTCATCCAGGCCGTCCAAGACAAGAAAGACGTCCTTTGGATTTGAGAGGATGTACTTGTTTAGCTTCTTGGCTGTGACGGGATTATCTTTTGGGAGATAGGACTTGACTATCTCTCCAACAGTATTGTTCTTTGCCTCGCGAAGTAGGACGACAAGAACAAGTTTGAAATCTTGGTATCCTCTTCCATGGATCCAATCCCAAGCGATCTTGGCGCAAAGGGTGGTTTTCCCCACACCACCTTCACCTTCCACCAACAAGCGTTTAGGATAGATTCCGTTGACTTCGGTCCTGAGGAGGTCGTCGTATAGAAGCAGTGTCTTCTGCTTGGTACCTTTGTCTTCTTCCATCAACGTTAGATTAGTGAAGATCCGTTCAAATTTCAGTAGAAGCTCGCTGTTCAGTGGATCGGCTTGAATCTGACAGAGGTGAATTGCCAAATAGCGTTTGACCTCTTCAGCAACCCGCTTGATGTCCTCCTCTGTCATTGAGGGTATGTCGTCACCAACCTGACCTGTGATGAGATGGTAAAGACCCTTGTCTCTAAAGTCACTTGAAAAAGAATGCTACTATTGTTTAAACGTAAACAAAAATAAAAAGTGGCAGCAAAAAACAACAACAAACAAACAAGTACATAAACCATGAATCACAGAAATGTAATATCAATATACGTTACTTCTCAAATCTCAATTTAAATTTGCGTGTGGATCATAATCAGTGGCTGAGAAATCATTTATTTCCTAGATAGGGGCTCTCACAGTGATTAATGAATTGACATTGTGCCCTGATGTCACTGCCCCATGGAAGGGTTACTCGGGTCGGTGTTAAGATGTCAGGCGTTTTTTGTTATTGGTCGGGTTTTGGACCATCTTCTATTGAGCGAATATTGCGGTAAGTGTCATGTTAAAATGTGCATGATCATGTGAAAAACGATTTCTACTTCGAAAGCTACGCTCCTGGATTGATATGCTTATAATCCATGAACTAATTAAATGCGTCTTTCATAATAACGTGCTTTGTATAGTCGGAGATTCCTCCTTTGTAACTGTTTATCCATATAGATATGAAAATACAAGGTCCTATACGTTAGCGCGTATTCTGGAGTTGAGAGTAAAATGTGCAATTTCCTTACATATTTAATATGATCGTATCTTTTAAAGTGGGTGATACTAACGTGATACATTTCTCTCTCTCTCTCTCTCTCTCTCTCTCTCTCTATATATATATATATATGTGCCTATGTGTATTGCATACATTGTATGCAGTATCCAGCAAAAGTGAGGACACCCTTATAGTAAATGTTCAATAATCCAATATTCTAAAACACACTTTGCTGCAGTGCAATATTGTAATGGAAGGCGCAATTTTACCTATAAATTTAGCACATAACGCTAATTTAATAATAATAGCAATAATACTAATAATTAAAATGGTTTCTTGTATAGCGCTCATGTCTAACTTGACAAGCTCGATAAATTTTATCCTGTCTTTAACATGGCTGCCATTACAGTGCTCTAGCATTTTAAGGGGTTAATTCCTGCCAGGTACCCATATATCTCACTTTGGTCGAGTGTAAAGAATGTACCTACATTTCTATAGCTATACATAAACCCACCTTTATTATTATTACCTTTTCGTACACTATCAGCAAGCTGTACCAGCTTATTGCTTTCTAACGTGCAACCCAATGTCTCCCTCGCTTCGCTATCACGTATTGTCTTCCGCCATTCGTAAAGCATCTGATAGGTGGCATGCATGGAGTCGCCAAGCTTGTCTTTCTCAAACCGACTTAGTTGAGCCTCAGAGAATCCTAAAGCTAGTCCGACCTTCCTGAAATCTGATGAATCCATACCGTCGGCAAGAAGGTAGAGCTCGAGCTCGGTCAGATTTCCAGGGCTAAATCAAAGACATAAGAAGAATGATTATTTTCACATAGCGCTTAAGCCGCTTATAGATATTTTTAAAATGTTGTATTTAAAGAACTTTCATTTTGCTCCTATGACTTGCAAATACAGTGTTTTACTGCATTGAATCATAATAATTTATGCAAACAATGCACAAATATTACGACATGTACCTGTCAAACATTCAAGTTTTCAAGTTTTATTTATCTTTCTTTCATAACACACATTACAAAAATGACATGAATATAACAAGTGAACAGAATACGGCGTTACAATAGAAAGATGAGGTGACCTTGGTTGAAAGCAAGGCTTGTGGATTTAAGGTCCCTCATGAATAGCTTACGAGTATGTCCTAAAAGAAAAAAAACTCGTCGGATAAGAATAATGCGTACATTTAAATGCTTACAAACTAAACTAACTAAACAACTGAGAAAATATAAACATAAATAAGTACAATAAAATCTACGGACTACTAAATAATGGCTATAAAAAAGAGGAACAGGAATATACTACAAGCAACAGGACTGAAACACAGACAAAAACTAAACAAGACAGACAGATGAATAGATGTGAGAAACGGGAGTAGAATTATGCTCACCTATATAGCAAATAATTGTCTTAAATATTGAGCACAACTATAAATCTAGACGATATCGACTAAAATAAAGTAACTTCAGTTTGCGCCTAAATGCATAAATACTGACCGATTGCCCTATTCTTGGTTCAAGGGAATTCCAAAACCTAGGTCCAGTGGACCCCAAAGTAGTAAGGGCAAATTGCGTTCTAACAAGAGGTAAGTGATATGCTTGCGCCTGTTACTAAATTACTAAAGAGCGTATAATTAGTTTTTTAAAGATTTAAAGACAACTTGTTTGCATGAATCCACAAAGTCGCATTAGTCAACTCAGAGTTTACAGTCTGCAAAAGAGTTTGTGGATTTATGTGAGAGAAAAATACACTGTAATGACCTGTATTCTACTAGTCACGAATTGAAACCCGACGGTGGATTCAAGGTTTTGTTCAGAATCGGGTTTAACAAAAACAGTTAGCCTAATCAAGTTGTCCTTCATTAAACGTAATCGTAGACTCGGATTAGGGCTCAGTAGAATATGAAATAATGGATTTTAATTTTCCAAAGATTTTCTTTCATGCTGCTTACTTATCACTTGGACCAGGGTTTCGTTCTACGTCACCGGATCTCAACAGGAGCATGTTGGTCATGTCTGGACAGTCATTCCCTTTGATTGCATCTGCTTCACCGGTGGTCGTCCCTGATAGGGGGATCGGATAGGTCGGTGATCCGTGATTCTCTGTTACTTCCTAAGAACAAAGATAAAATTACGAATAGAAGACACACTTTGAACTCTGTAAACTATAAACAAGCCATATTGAGATAATATCCTAGTGCCACATTGTATATCTGGCGGTTTTTTAATCAATCGTTCTAGTTTATTTTAACATTTCTAATATATACAACAAATATTACTGACAGGTGATGAAGGGTGACTGTTCATATATTTATTGGACAAGATGATTCATGATATTCCTTTGATTCCTTAATGAAATTGATGGACAGAAATCGATTTTCAAAATAATAATCAGACGTTATTTGTCAAAACACATTTAGAATCACATGAGAGTAATAATTCTGTGAAAGGGTAAATGACACTTTTACCATTGATTATAGTGCAACTAACGTCAAATAAAAAAAAATCCACAGCAAATTGAATTAATCAAACTGTCTTCTATAAAACTCTTATATAGCTCCAATTTTGCTAGTAACATGTCCTATACAAAAACAGTTTTACAAGAAGAATTATTATACATTTTTTGTTTGTTTTGTTTTGTTCGTCTGTCTCGTTTTTCTTTTTTTTAAATTGGAGAGGGGTGGTTCTGCGGAAAAACATACGAATTTCATTCATACCCTGATAGATGATGCTGTTTGCTCTGTGTTTCTCGTTGTGGATTTAGGTGACAAGTCCGATATTAGATCCTCTATCCCCGACGGTGCAGAATTTGATGTTTCCTCCTTGTACATTTGGATATGATCTGTCTCACCTGCGATAGCTACAGGTACATGTGAGTGCGATTCTGATGTGAAAACTTCAGGTGGTTCTATTATTTGGGCGGAATTAGGGTGGTATATATGTGACACTAGATTGATGGTTATATGTCTATTGTCCAATTCATCTTCTACGCTGGGTCGAGGAACTGGAATTTGCACTTCAGTGGTATCAGGTACAGGGTTGATCTTATTAGCCGTTGGAGAACCATTGTTTTCAGCACAAGAAGACTCAGAGTGAGAGACATCGTTATGAACGAGGCTTTTTACATCACATGGGGATCCACTCTCCTTTGCAGCATCACAACCTGGACCGTCACATTGTGACCGAGTCTGACAATTAGCATTGCATCTGCTAATGCTGACGTCACATGAAGGCCCTGTTTGAACGGTATTAAGGTTGACATTGTAAGAAGACGCAGGTCGACGTGCCGTGTTCCCTGGAGAACTATTCGCATCCAGTGAAGAGCCAGTGCGAGATGAGATATTACACTCAGGATTGTTGTTTTCTTTGGCTGGCTCAGCATTCTTATTTTTTTTTATTAAGTTGTGAAGTTTCCTCCAAAAGTAGTTGTAGTCATATTCTTTCCTCCGACGGCGCATGAAAGTGCCGATCCTGACACGCCAATCACCAAGAGACACAGGCATGGTGGCATTAGGATACTGTGTTATTAAAGAGAAACAAATGTTAATGCAAGGTAAATTCATGAAACGGGCAAAATGACTTTGTATACACAAATAGTATCACATCTTCTAACGGATTTATCTTAACATGTCATAAAGGAAAAATGTACTAGTATTCGTTTTTAAATTACATAATATCTCATCTTAGAAAGATAGCATAATGCATGGTGCTTCAATGCAAATTTGCACCGCTCTTTATATTCTGGAAAATACTGGTACAATTCCCCTCCAGTGAGCAAACCCGGACAACTACCACCGGTAAAACTACCCTTTGTAGAAGTCCATTAACAGTAGTTTGATCTTTAGGGAGTATTTTCTACGGTGTGGTTGTTTGCGTTTTTACAGTTTTATTTTTACAGATGTCCCATTTGCTTCTTATGCTTCTTATGCGGAGTGTTAATCCAGGGATAGCTTTCTTTGCCAGACGATGTATGAAAAGTAGTTAAAAGAGACATAACTCGTGTTCACACGATGGCAATGTTGGTCGGCGTAAAGGTCGTTTTTAAAGAGAGCTAGTCGGCGTAAATAGGGACTTTTAAATTGAGTGGACGAGAACACGACGAACGCCGACTGATCATGCGTGCCAACGTACTCAACTTCCCATGTTGACTACAATTAGAAATCTTTTAGATTGCACTCGACGATATACATGCATGCAGGAAGTAACACTATGAACATGACGGACAAAGACAGAGGACAAAATATACAGTTCCTTATTCTACCCTCAACAATTGCTGTGGTAGACACTGCTATTATGTAAAAATGTGTAGAACAGGTTAATATGCATGTGACACCAGTCCTGTTCTACACATTTTTACATAATAGCAGGGAAGGAATGTTCCTTTGTCTACCTGAGGAACTGTATATTTTAGGCGCACGCGGCATACTAGTACCGTACTAGATTTAGGAAAATGAAGGTTGACGCATTTTTGATCGCCGACTGAGACGACGTGACGCATGCGCATTGCCTTAAAATGACGTCACAGGTTGCAGTCAAAGCTGTCGACGTGCAAATCTAAAAGTCCCTAATATTGTGAGGTCGGCATAAAGGTCGGTGTATATTGTCTGAACGATAGTCTTGTTAGCTACGCCGACCTTTACACCCATCGATTTATTCCTGGATTTATCCAGGAGTAACGCGCTAACATGCCTAGAGGGTAGCGTTAGTTGACCGCGTGGATGCTCTTACTTGGCACTCGGAGTATCTGTGACTTTTCACGAGGGTTGTTTGTTTATACAATCGAAAATTAAAATTACATTTCGAGCGATTTAGAAGGAAGGTGGGTTAAAGTCAACTAGTGCGGGCGCCACCACTTCCAGGGGCGGATCCAGAGGGGCGTGGGTGTGTGTGTGTAATTTGGTTTCTTCACATGTGCAGGGAGGGCGGGTATGTTGGCCTTACATTTACAGAAGTGGGAACAAGTAAAGTTTTCATGAACTTTTTACACTGGACTATTGTAGCCTCGTTTAAATGAATTTGTTTTAAATGTTTTAAATAGATTGTTTCGGTTTTGTCTGTCGCTCCAATTTGGGGTATTCTGAGGGGGCTAGGAACAGTGTGTGGTGGAAGTGTGGTCGGGTGGAGTGTGTGTCGCATGATGGGTAGGGGGGAAGTAGTAATAGTAGTGTGTTTGGTTGGATGGGGTTATTTGTTTTATGATACAAATGATTTCATTTTTGTTTTCATCAATTGTACAATGTATGTAATGTAAATGTTTTGAATTATGTCAAGGAAAAAAAAAAGTACTTTATTTCTAAAAATTAATTGGTATTGTTTGGAATCAATAAAAAGAAAACTATTAAAAAAAATATAAAAAAAGAAAGAAAAAAGAATCAATCAGATATGATTATTTACGTCTGGGGAGCGACCTTTAACCCTATGTTTACTGGGGGGGGGGGGGTCAATTTGACCCTCCCCTTTAGAAATTTCGCGACTTCTCCGAAACCGCGGCAGATATAACATTTTCCTTTTATGACTTTTTTCTTTCGAGTCTTACGCATCTTTTAAAACGATTTTTTTTCGAAAATCGGACGTAAAGTTACAAAGTCACGTGACCTTTTGTCTTTGCACGTCAGCCCGAAAATCGCTAATTTTTGTGATTTGTGTACAAAACATATGGAAATGTTATTTTTCCTAAAAAGAGATAAGGCGAGGCGTCAAAAATATCTATTCCAGCTGGCTGCCGCCTCACGTATTGGCTGATCGAGGCTGCAATTCCAGCTGAAGCCTGGCTGGGGCAATTAATTTTCACTAATTAGGCGAGCCGGCTTGCGCCAGGCTGGGCTCTGAGTTTTACCCCGGAATCTTTAATCGGCCCATCCACCCCCGCCTGCCGCCTCGTCCATAATTGGCTCAGCCGGCTGCCGCCAAAAATAGGATGTTAAAGTTGCAACTTTAAAGTTTCCAGCTGGCGGCGGCCGTACGGAGATGCTTAAAGTTGTAGGTGGCGGCAGCTAGACGAAGATGCTTGAAGTTGCAACTTGTTGAAGCGTACTGAGCTTTCTCCCTAAAATGGCGCTCATTTTCCGAGTGTGATGTCATTTCAAGCTATGTTTACATTTCTAGTCACGCCGGCCTTTGCTTACAAAACGGGATGGACGTGAAGCAACGAGGGGAAGGATACCGTGTTAGACCTTGACAAAAACTTAGCAACATCCAACAAATCTTGAATACAGACCACTATGTTTCAGGCAAAAATGGCTGCCGTGATGCCGGGAACATAGTTTAGACGTAGCTTTGAGGGCGATTGTTATCGCGCCTGTTCACAGCGAAACGCACCTGTTTTTAAATTGCCTAGATTAGCAAGTGTGCGCTTGTAAAAATGACACTTGGCTGGAATGTTCCCCCAGGGAGTGGAGAACGTGCATACATTGTGCGCGACAAAGCCTGATACCGATGACCGGGGTAATAAAATATATAATGGTGAAGCGCTTCGAGAAGGCCTGCGGTCCTGAAAAGCGCTATTATAAGAACTAGCTATTATCCTAATTATTGTTGACAATTTAAGTGTATAATTTCAAATATTTCATGTCATTTTATGTCTTTATATCCACTATTTTACACCATTTAAACTTGGTGTCCAATCAGGGGCGTCTCCAAGGGGGGGGGGGGGGGGGTGTGGGGAGGGGGGGGGGTGCGACACCCCCCACCTGTCAGGATATTGTCGGTAAAATTGCGCTATCGTCGGGGAAAAAAAGAGAAAGGGGAAAGGAAAAAAAGAGAGGGAAAGGGAAAGAAAAGAAAAAAAGAAAAAGAAAAGAAAGAAAGGAAAAGAAAGGAAAGAAAAAAGAAAAAAGAAAAAGAGGGAGGAAAGGAAAGAAAGGAAAAGAAAGAAAAGAAAGAACAAGGAAAAAAAAAGAGAAAAGGGAAACAAAAAAACGGAGGAGGAAAGAGAGGAGAGAGAGGGGAGGTAAGGATCTGAGAGAGGAGGAGTGGGAGTAAAAGAGAGAGGGGGTTGTTGGGTGGAGTCGTCTCGTCGAGGGAGCAAGAAAGACACGGGTAAAATATATTGCTGTGTCGGGTCAACTGTGTCGGTATTCTTGCTCGATCCTCGTGTACTATATTAATGCAGAAGTTTGAAGTCGGTGAGATGTATATTGTCGGTCGGCCGACAAGTTTTTTTCCCTACGAACTGTGACTTTTTATCCGCTGTGACGACTTCGAGAGTGACTACAACTACAATACTTGTATTTTCTCGAAGTTTCACTTTCCTATAATATCAGCTAAAGAAATTAGAGGTTTAACATTTTCGGGGAAACTAAATTCAAACAAGGATTAAGAGTCAACAACGGTAGGACGAATCGTCTGCCTTTCTCTATATTTTGATGAAACGCCAAAAAATCCGCGCTTTGCGCGGAACGGGAAAACTTCGTTTATACGAGTCGAGAACGGTTCAACGAATAGTCTTCTTGAAGCTTATCAACACTAGTGTGGCTAGGAGGGATAAGACCACACAGCGAGGTCACTGACAGGTGGCTATATCATCAACTCAGCTCTCAAATAATATAAGAAATAGAGGACCATGGGAGACCAATAGGCACCGATTGGAGAAGTTTGCTATATAAAGGGAGCAAGTAGCTACAAGTAGGACAGTGGGTCTTTAAGGAAACGTCACAGCTTCCGCGCTTCGCGCGAGAGGGGGAAACTGAATTAAGATAAATAGGGCTTAGTAAGATTCGAAAACGATGCAATGAATCGTCTTCTTTCTATAATAATTAAGTCGAACGTCAATGCTTCCGCGCTTCGCGCCAGGGGGGGAACTGAATTCAGACAAATAGGGCTTCTCTAAGAGTGTCTCATCCTGAGTTGACAAATGTGCTTCTCTAAGAGTGTCTCATCCTGAGTTGATATCAACAAAAATATCATACAGGAACTTCAAAGACATGGATCACTCTAAATTTGCTTCTGAGCTCGCGGCTAAACTCGATGCTCCGAAACCTAATAATGGGACTGCTGATGAATGTCCTATCAAAGAGATCGTATCGGAATTCGACTCTGCCGTCCAGGAGACTCTTGACTCTACTGCTCCCATGAAGACAGTCACCATCAAGGCTCGTCGCAGGCCCAGGTGGTATAACTCGACAATAATAGGGGATTCACGCCGCGAACGCCGCCGATGTGAAAGGCGGTGGGGAAAACACAAGACTGATGTGAATTTGAGCGCCTTCCAAGCTGCAAAACTTCATGTCAAAAAGTGCATCACCATGGCCAAGTGTGAATACTTTACCTGTGCTCTTGAAGAGTGTACTCCAAAGACTGCCTTCCAAGTACTGAATAGGTTACTGAACACCAATGAGAAGGTTCTTCCTGTACATGACTTGCCAGCTGAATTAGCAGACAGATTCGCCAACTTCTTCACTGATAAAGTCTTGAAGATTCGGAATGAACTTGATAGCAATGATCCCGATCCAATGCTCACATCTTGCTGTAATCAGGGGATAGGTCTTCAGTTCCGAGAGTTCGCTGAAGTATCTGAGAGTGAAGTGGAGAATATCATCAAACGTTCATCCTCAAAGAGCTGCTCCCTCGACCCTCTACCAACATGGCTGCTGAAGAAACATCTGAGAGTTGTACTTCCTGAACTTGTTCACCTTACGAACCAGGTTCTGTCTAGTGGTGTCTTTCCTACAGATCTCAAAGAGGTGTTACCAGTCATCAAGAAAGCGTCACTGGATAGAAATGATCTGCGGAGCTATCGCCCTGTATCAAATATACCATTTCGATCTAAGATTATCGAGCGAATAATGCTTAGACAACTTACCGAGCACATCCAGGATAATGGACTTACTGAACCCATGCAATCGGCATACAAAGAACACCATAGCACTGAAACAGCACTACTTAAGATTCAGACGGATTTACTTCAAGCCATTGACAGTCAGAAAGGAGTAATGATGGTGCTGCTTGACTTGTCTGCTGCGTTTGACACAGTGGACCATAAGATTCTGCTGGATCGTCTTGAAGACCATTTTGGTATTACAGGTCTCGCTCTCAAGCTTATCCATTCATACCTTGAAGACCGGAACAGCCATGTTTTAATCTCTGGTCAGCTTTCGAAAGCTTGTAGACTGCCACATGGAATTCCACAAGGTTCTGTCATCGGACCCTTGTTTTTCACCCTTTACATTCGTCCCATTGGTGATATTCTTCGGGCTCATCGAGTATTCTTTCACATGTATGCAGATGACATTCAGATCTACGTGATGTTTTACCCAACTGATCCAGTTGCAATTGATGCTGCGCTAGGCAGACTCAGTAGCTGTATCACTGAAATTCAGCGTTGGATGAATGGGAACAAGCTCAAACTCAACGATGACAAGACTGAATTCTTTGTCTCTGCTTCACCGCATCATCGGTCATCCCATCTAATGAACGATGTCAAACTGATGATTGGTGAGAAATCCTTCCAACCATGTAAGTCCATCCGCAATCTGGGAGTAACACTTGAACCATCTGTGAACTTAAGTCTTCATGTCAACCTTCTCAGCAGAAGCATCAAGTACCACCTACGTAACCTGTGGAGGGTCAGGCGGTTTATTGATAAGTCAACATGCCACGCTGCGGCAAGGGCTCTTGTCCTTTCCAGACTAGACTACTGCAACAGTCTATTCAGTGTTCTCAGCCAGAGGGACCTTGATCGCCTTCAGAGACTCCAAAACTCAGCGGCAAGGCTTGTCTTCTCTGCTCCTCTTCGGACTCACATAACACCACTTCGACTTGAACTCCATTGGCTGCCTGTACGACAGAGAATAGCTTTTAAGATCCTACTACTGGTCTACAAGTCTCTCAACCACCGATGTCCCCCGTACATAGCTGACTGCTTGGTTCGTCGCCCTCGAGTCCGAAATACCCGCTCATCATCATCCATCTGGCTCACTCAGTGTCTCTCTAAGAAACGTGCTGGTGAATTGTCTTTTCCATCGGTTGCTGCTAAACTGTGGAACCAACTACCTACTGCTGTGCAGACGGCCTCATCTGTTGACCAGTTCAAGAAACTGCTCAAGTCACATCTATTCTGCTAGAAATTTCTTATTACCAGCCTACATATACTTTACTGATCTGTGAGAAGTGTCTAACTTTTGTTTTAAGTGGCCCAAACATTGTGGAGCATGTGTGCAGCGCTTTGTAACTGCAAGGAAAAGGCGCTATACCAAATATCTTATGGATTGGATTGGATTAAGAGTAAAAAACGATGCAACGAATCGTCTTCTTTCTATAATAATTTAAGGAAACGTGAAAGCTTCCGCGCTTCGCGCGAGAGGGGGAAACTGAATTCAGATAAATAGGGATAATAAGAGTCGAAAACGATGCAACGAATCGTCTTCTTTCTATAATAATCAAATCAAACGTCTAAGCTTTTCGCGCTTCGTCCGGGAAGGGGGAAACTAAATTCAGACAAGAATTAAGAGTAGAAAACGGTACAACGAATCGTCTGCTTTCCTAATAATTTAAGGAAACGTCAAACGTGATGGTGACAGCGGCAGTGGCAAAAACGTTTGGGGTTTTGGGCAATACATTACGGTCAGAAGAGCATATTTTGATACCTTATTTGTGACACTGGCAGGACACAATTAAGTGTTAAGTCCAGGGGGCGGAGCCCCCAGAGTGCTCAGGGGTTATATAAATTAAATCATAATCAGATGAGCATATTTCGTACCTTATTTGTGACACTAGCAGGTCACGAATTGGCGTGGGGTCCAGGGGGTGGAGCCCCGGAAGTTCAGGGTTTTTGAGCAATAAATTACGATCAGATGAGCATATTTTGATACCTTATTTGTGACACTGGCAGGGCACAAATTGGTGTTGGGTCCAGGGGGCGGAGCCCTCAGAAGCTCAGGGATTGTATACATCAAATTATCGTCAGATGAGCATGATTTAATACCTTATTTGTGACACTGGCAGGTCACGAACTGGCGTGGGGTTTCAGGGGGCGGAGCCCCCGGAAGCTCAGGGGTTTTGGGCAATAAATTACGGTCAGATGAGCATATTTTTATACCTTATTTGTGACACTGGCAGGTCACGAATTGGCGTAGGGTCCAGGAGGCGGATCCCCCGGATGCTCAGGGGTGTTAGGCAATAGATTACGATTAGATGAGCATCCTGGGGCCCGTCTTAGGGCCATTGGTGTGGTTCGGGGGCATAGACCCGGAAGCTCAGGGCTTTAGGCATTTAATTATTTCAGATGAGCATTATTATACCTTATTTGTGACACTGGCAGGTCACTAATTGGCGTGGGGTCCAGGGGGCGGAGCCCCCATAATTTCAGGGGATTTAGACATATTATAACAGTCAGACAAGCATGTAGGGGCCCGCCTTAGGGCCCATGGTAGGGTCGAGGGGTGGAGTCCCGGAAACTTAGGAGTTTTAGGCATTTTATTACGGTCAGATGAACATATTTTGATACCTTATTTGTGACACTGGCAGGAAAATAATAAACGTGAGGTTCAGGGGGCCGAGACCCTAGATGCTCAGGGGTTTTAACCATTAAATTACCGTCAGATTAGCATCCAGCCATCCGCCTTAGGGCCCGAGATGGGGTCCAGGGGGTAGAGGAACCGGAAGTCAAGGGGTTTGAGGCATTAAATAACGGTCAGATGAGCATATTTTGATACCTTATTTGTGGCACTGGTAGGTCAATAATTGTTGTGGGGTCCAGGGGGCTTACCCCCCAGGAGTTCAGGGGTTTTAGGCATTAAATTACCGTCAGAAGAACATCCAGGTGCCTGACTTTGGGTCCTAAGTAAAATCACTTTTTGTTGTTGCTTTCTTTAGCGCCAAAAAAATAAATCTTTCCCCCTTTTTTCCCCTTTTCTTTTGCCAGGTGGGGGGCCCAGGTCCCCCCTGGATCCGTCACTGCAAGGATGTCTTTCATTAATATGATCATCTCTCTTTATCGATCACTTCTTATCCCTGTCTCTATCCATACACCCTCCCCTATTTATTATGTTCTACTTCCCCTCTTCTTTGTCTCTCTCTCTCTCTCTCTCTCCCTTCCTATCCATTTCAATCAATCATTCCAATCAATCAACTCCATTGTATTTTCAATCAATCATTCCAGGATACAAACATTATGATAATATCTAAATAAATGTAGACAAAGAAATAAGGAGTTATTTAGGTGAGAGAAATGCACCATGAATAAGACTTCATGACATGTAGTGGCTTGACATCAGTTTGGCAATGGCAATTCGAAAAAAGTGGCAAATGGCAAAAAGGGGCAATAGAGGAGTAGAAGAGGAAGAAGTCTAGAAGCCCAGCCGAAGTCTGCAAGTGTAGACTTTGTTTTGACTACATTAGAAAGCCTTAAAAACTATTCAATTTTAGTATCTAATAAAGATCAAATATTTGTTGTTATTTTATTTGATAACCATCTAGTATGATATGATTTTTCATACATACATCAATCGTATTGTGTTAATGGTGGTGGTGGTGGCCTCGCCCCTTAATTTCCTTCCCTTCCTCTTCCGCCTCCAACACGTCCCTGGAACCTTTGATTGAGGCATGAGGATAAAGTACATGTACTATTAACGTAGTCTGTCAGGCGCGGATCCAGGGGGGGCCGAGCGGGCCTTGCCCCCCCCCCCCCCCCGCCAAAAAAAAAAAAAAAAAAAAGAGAGAGAGAGAGAGAGAGAAGGAAAAGAAGGGAAAGGGAAAGAGGAGAGAAAGGGAAACAAGAAGAGGAAGAAGAAAAGAAAAGAGGGAAGAAGGAGATCGGGGGGGGGGGGAGGACTTGCCTCCCAGGCTGTTGCCTCCCCCCCCCAAATCAAAAAATAAAAGAGAAGGAATGAAAGGGAAAGAAAAAAGGAAAAGAGGAGATAAAGGAAAGGAAAAAAGAGGAAGAAGAAAAGATAAGAAGGGGGATATCAGTTGCAATTTTCCCGCCAACAAGTTGTGGATCAGGGGGGGGGGGGGCAAAAGGCCCTTGCTCCCCCCCCGTCCCCGTTAAAAAAAAAGGGGGAGAAAAGAAGGGGAGATCAGTTGTGGTTAATCCCGCCAACAATTTGTGGAGCGGGGTGGGGGTCAAAATGACCTTCCCCCCCCCAGCAAACCTAAAAGAGAGAGACAAGGAAGGGAAGGGAAAGGGAAAGAGGAGAGAAAGGGAAAGAAGAAAAAAAGAGAAAGAAGAAAGGTAAGGGATATCAGTTGCAATTTTCCCGCCAACAAGGTGTAGATCGGGGGGGGGGGGGGGCTTTGGGGAAATAAAATTCAAACGAGGTTTATTTCTAATTCCATAACGGTGGTTTACAAAATGCTGAAATGACATAATTTTCCGAGATTTTACCTCACTTTTATTTAAGTAAATTATACTTTTTTATGCGTTTGTTGGAAAATGACAAATTCCTAAATTTAAAGCCAGGCAAGAAAATGCTTCTTGAGATGCCCATATGTCAGGGCCCGCGGAACCGCGGGGATCGGGATCCTCGAGACCCCCCCCCCACTTTTTTTGAAAAATATATTAAAGAGAAATAGAAAGAAAGAGAGCAAGAAAGAAAAAATAGTTAACTGCCAGTGTCACAAAATAATGAGGTATCAAAATATGCTCATCTGACCATGATTAAATGCCTAAAACCCCGAGGGCTCTGCCCCCTGGATTACACCTAGGGCCCTAAGGCGGGCCCTTAGATGCTCATCTGACGGTAATTTAATGCCTAAAACCCCTAAAAAGGGGCCTAAAAAGGGGGAAAATAAATTCAGACGAGGATTATTTTCGAGAGCGGTACAACGAATCGTCTTCTTTCTCTAATAATTTAAAGAAACGTCGAAGCTTCCGCGCTTCGCGCGGGAGGGGAGGGAACTGAATTTAGACAAGGATTAAGAGTCGAGAACGGTACAACGAATCGTCTTCTTTCTCTGATGATGTAATGAAATGTAAAAATTTCCGCGCTTTGCGCGGAAGGGGGGGGGGGAAACTAAATTCAGACGAGGATTATTTTCGAGAGCGGTACAACGAATCATTTTCTTTCTCTAATGATTTAATGAAACGTAAAAGCTTCGCGCAGGAGGGGGGAACTGAATTTAGACGAGGATTAAAAGTCATAACGGTACAACGAATCGTCTTCTTTCGCTAATGTTTTAATAAAACGTAAAAGCTTCCGCGCTTCGCGCGGGAGGGGAAAAATAAATTCAGACGAGGATTATTTTCGTGAGCGGTACAACGAATCATCTTCTTTCTCTAATAATGTAATGAAACGTCGAAGCTTCCGCGCTTCGCGTGGGAGGGGAGGGAACTGAATTTAGACAAGGATTAAGAGTCGAGAACGACACAACGAATCGTCTTCTTTCTCTAATGATGTAATGAAACGTAAAAAACATAATTCAGACGAGGATTATTTTTGGGAACGGTACAACGAATCGCCTTCTTTCTTTAATAATTCATTGAAATGTCGAAGCTTCCGCGCTTCGCGGAGGAGGTAGGGGAAAAAAATCGCCCCTCCCTGCACCCATCCCCCACCATTACGTTACTGCTGGTCACCATTACGTACCAATATTTGGCTCGCATAATTTCAAATTTGGGCCCCCCCCCCTAAGAAATCCTGGATCCGCGCCTGTAGTCTGTAGTAATAGTATCTATTTTGCCACTCATGTAAAGTTTTCATTAGTGTTTAAGCAAACCCGATCATTGCCAGTAGGTGTATTGTTTTGTTTTTAAATCGGAAATACAGGGCATATTTAGTGATGCAGATTGTTTAGTCTACAGGTCCTGTTACTGTGCCTGCAACTATTGTTCTGATGTTGTGTGAATCTCAATGATACCTTTATGCTAATACCTGCCCCATCCAGCCAGGCTGGGGTGGCCTAACGGCCGCAGGATCACCGACCTGCACATAGCACTACCTATCCCCCTCAAACACACACATACACACCCAACATCTATGCCCGACATATGTATGTTCGTGTGATTCTCACTGATACAGTGTTTATGCCCTGCCCTGCCCCGGGGTTATGTAGTCTTGTTTAAAGTTTAGGTGTTTGTTTTGGGGTCAAAATAGTTGAATTGTAGTTATAAATGAAATAAAAACAACAAAAACTATAAAATACATGAGTTAAAAAACAATGAAATACGTAAGAAATTATCAAAACAAGAGATAACATAAGGAATAACCTGACTCTTCAATTTGTTTGTGTTGCATTACTATTCCAAATGTTCTAACAAATATATGTAGTGAAAAAAGAATGCTTAAATATGAATAATATATGATTTATGGGCAAAATGTGAATGTTATGACCTAATTTGCATAAATTACCATAAATATGCAAATTAGTGAATTTTTCAAAAAAATTGAAATTACCATAGTATTATATACACTTCACTTGACATGCATGCAAATTTTCGCGGCGATCGGCGTTGAAACGGCCGAGATCTTAGGGGGCATATGGAAACGTTGTATCATCCGCTCAATCTGACTTGCGGGCAAAGAACAAATAAGCATTTTCCCATGAAAAAGTGAAGTTTTCTAAAATGTGCGTTTCTTTCCAGCATTGGGGCGCCCGGGAGTCACTCGGGTAACATTTCATAAAGTATAATATAAAAAGACCATATGCAAATTTTCTGTACTTTCGTCGGAAAAAATACATTTATCCAGCACAATGTCGTCTCTTTTTGCATTGGAGAAGAGCAAATAGCGAGTTTCAATCACACTTTGGCCGCTCTCGCAAGCTCTCACTCGTTTCACTGTGGTCAAGCGACTTTGGGGCAAGCGGTTAATGAAAATACTAATCGTTAGCTTTCTTCTGGTATTAAACTTGTTTTGATTGATTGTATAATTTTGTCGGAATAAAGGAAACAAAAAGGCTCGACCAATAACTTATCAGCGTCTGAATTGACCTTTTGACCTTGAATTCCCTGATGCAAGCGCACTAATGACGTCATCTTCGCTAAATCGGTGTCTTTTATCGTAAAATGCGACACTTTCACAATGTTTATACATCTTTTTTAATTATTAGTAAGATATAACATATTTTGTCTGATATCACTGAAGTTTTGGGTATTATTTAACGAGTAATTTTTAAATAAGAGCCATTTTACTGTTTTATTTTACTGGATCGTACCATTAAAGTCGCAGGGTAGAAAGATGCATTTTCCAACCGCGCCAAATTTAATTTACGTTCCGACATTCTATTAAATGGGTTCGTGTTGTTAAGAATCCATTGCTTTCTGCTCCACCAAACGTCCACATGCGGAGTCGTTTATCAACTAAATTATTCAAATTTATGGATGCTTCCTTCCCAGGTGTTCGTGTTGTTGAAGCATTTCATTCACCTGCTATCATTCTTTGTACTCCAATTGCCAGAACGCAAATTACATTTTGTTTTTATAGTTTCATCGGAGTCGTTTATCAACTAAATTATTCAAATATATGAATGCTTCCTCCCCAGGTGTTTGTGGTGTTTATGCATTTCATTCATCTGTTATTATTCTTTGTACTCCAATTGTTAGAATACAAAATGCATTTTGGTTGTATAGTTTCATGCAATAAGTAAGTCAATAAAAGAGTATGTTCTGCACAATAAAAACAATGTGTGTCCCTATTGTACAATGTAATGTGTCCCCTCATTTTGTAATAGTTAATTTACCCATTCACATAATGGAACTACCTGCCCGATGAAGCCAGTGACCCGTGACCCCTGAGCACTCAACACCGTGTGGGAGTCAGTTTGTGGTCAACTTCTTTTATGAGACACTATACAAGCAAACGTTTCCATATGCGGGGGTCAAATAGACCCCCCCCCCAGTAAAAACCCGGTCTGAAATAGCCTAGTTAAAATAGGGTTAACGCCCTCCTTTTAACTTAAAACAATTCATATAAATGTTCAATTCACTCAATCAAAAATGCCTCATTATGTACCATAGAGCATATTAAGTTTAACAAATTTCCGGACCCCACACCGTAAAGGCTTCGCGGTTCGCGCTCGCAATTTCGTACATTTTACGCCCCCCCCCCCCTTCGGACAAATCCTGGATCCGCCCCTGACTTCAAGAACTTACGCTGAGTAAGACTGGGTCGGTGGCAAGTTCGTCCGAGTAAGACGGTATGGACAGCTAATGGTGTAAGTAAAATATTTATGGGATATTTACTGCGGCAGGGATTAGCTTACGCCGACTAGGAAGCCCCCGTTGAACATGACTATAATATAAAGGAGCGTGTGTGTGTGTGTGTGTGTGTGTGTGTGTATATGTGCATTCGTGTGTGGGGGGCGGGTAGAGGAGGGGGTCTGGGTGCACTATTGTGTCGGCCTGCCTTTGAGATTTGTCCAAAGTGAAATCATGCAATGATTGTTTTTTTGTGTACACCTCACAATCATCGTTGTCAGTACTAAAATCATTGAGAGAGAAAGAGAGAGAGAGAAGGAGAAAGAACACAGACACAGAAAAAAAAGCTTTCCTTTTATGAAATTGCTTTCTCTTTTTTTCTCAATAATAAGTGCTTCCTCAAGTATTTTCAAGTAAAATAACAAAAACTAATACCAGTGAGTCTAAATACATTCTCACAAATTCTACACGTTTTACTGTAAGCAGATTTGCATGTCGACCACGTCAGCGCTTCTGGACACGCACGAACGAGAAGAGTTGGCTGCTGTGCTGGCCTTGGTGCAAAATAACCCTCTCCAATTATCATCTTAACAATGTAATTTGTCACGATTAAACGATAACAGTTTATTAATTATTAAGGGGGGAGGGTAATTGTTCCCCCGTTAGGAGAGGCTTATCGTTTTAGCAAAGCTTTAAGATGTTTGAAATTTGTTTGAGATAATGTGTAAGCCCTTGCCAGGGAGCAGCAGATTTAAGTAAATTTAGGAAAAATCCGGCATGCCTGTAATCGTTCCAAAAAAGGTTACCTGTATTTTTTTTTAAGCACGATGATGTTTGATCGAGGGATATCACATTGTACACTTCAGAAAGTACCTTGCCGAAGACTATTTAAGGATATCTTGTCAATACTAATTTATATTCAAGTATCCATTGTGTAAGTTATTATCATCGCCTTATCGGAGGGCCAACACACGTAAAACAAACTTCTATTTCAATCATTAACACTGGCCTGATTACCTCCACTGTAAGGATATCAAGCACAAATATATGAAATTTAATATAATCCATGGGCCGCGGAACCTGGGAGCGAGGCCGCAGGGACAGCAGCCCCCGTACTTGTTCAGCACACACCCTACTTCGTCGGCTGCCCATAAGAAGGCTATAACTTCCATTAAAGGAAAAGTCCACTCCAAAAAATAACTTATTTCCAATAGAAGCAGAAAAATCAGACAAACCAATGAAAAAAAGTTTGAGCAAAATCAGATAACTAATAAGAAAGTTATGATTTTTTGAAAAAGTATATAAAAATATGGAACAATGGAAATCACTACACAAATTTCCAATTTGGTACTTTTACAGACTTCTTCAACAATGCATAATTTTCTTATTAGATATCCGATTTTGCTCAAACTTGTTTATCTTATCTTATCTATTTCTAGCTACCTTTATTCAGGTGCTGGTATATTTTTTTTTTGTGTGTGGAGGAGGGGGAGGGGGGTCCTGGGGTTTTTGTGAATGTATTTTTGTATAATTAATTATTTTATTATGAAGAACAACTATTGTGGGGGGGGGGGGAATTTAGGGACCTATATGCTACTCGCTACGACTTACGAGATGACAAATAGATTTTATTTATCTTTAGTCACCTGGTGCAGTTTAGGATTTGTAATTATTTATTTATTTATTATTTATACGTTCATTCATGGGGGGGGGGGGGGGAGCCTGATTTCTTGAATTAATTTTTTTACATGTGTCTATCTTAAATTCTTTAAAAAAAAAGAAAAAATTATATTGGGTATGGGAATGTAGTGGGGGCTGGCTTAAGTGGCCGCTACTCCCTGTATTTATGTTCCGTTAAGCGATATCACTTGAATTTTTGTCGATTTTAGAATGAAGGTCTACATTGCCTGAAAATCGCTCATCTAAAGATATATTTGTAAGTTGAAAACAACTCAGAGGTTATGTATTTGATTTGTTTCAAGTTTCCTTTTTTAAGCTCTTATCATTTCGCGTTATCACAGGGCCTTCTGTAAAACAAACTTTAATTGTAATCATTAACAGCACTGGTGACCTCCACTGTAAGGTTATCAGACATAAATAAATCAAATGTAATATGGCATAATCACTTAATATTGGGATTACTGAGCAGGCCATGCTCGAACTTCGTATTTTTTTGCGGTAGGCCTACTTATACAACAGGCGATGAAATAGACCGTTATTTATTCAAGTGTCAAAATGCCCTTCTGTTACAGTCTACAATTTTCCCTCCGTACAGAAATGCAGAAAATGGTAGGCAAATGCGTGCGGTTGCTTCAGTTGTATGTATACTATGGTAGACATTTGTACGAGATATACCGGGCAAGAAAAGGAGTTGTTTTATTGCACGCTTATCCTATATTAAAGCATTATTTGGTGTCACGTGATAGCTTCTCAACCAAGTTTACATTGCCTAAAAAAAAAAAATTGTCAATAGAAACAAATTTGGAAGTCATTTATTTGAATGATGTTAATTCTCCATTCGTTCACTTCATAATATCATGTCGACTTATCACAGGACCTGCTGACGTAAAATAGACTTTCATTTCAATCATTAACAGCGCTGATGACAGCCGTAAGGATGCTTTTAACAAAAAAAAACTTTTTTTCTTTCTATTCATATCAATGACTAAATAGACGTTACTATACTTCCTCGATATATTTGATACTTTTGGCCTTGGGGTATTTTACAATGAAATGTCTACATGTGCCTCGCTAAGAATCTTTTAAAAAGAAGAAGAAACAAATGAAGGGGGGAGGGGGAGGGCTTGAGGTGCCATTATTGGCCCTATTTCTGTTAAGCTCGATCAAGGGATATTACTTGTGTACTTCGTGGGCTGTCCGTAAGAAGGCTATTACAGCCACTAACAATACATACCTCCTAAAGAAACTGTTTTTACGTACGACCATTAGCTGTAGGATTCGAGAATGCATAGATTAGTATTTCATAATGAGATTCGTCTTGCTCGGTTGCTCTGCTCGCTCCGCTAGCAAGCACAATTTAACAACCTGCAAAGCTATGCATTGTGGCTCTTTAAACTCTTTAGGTAAGATCTATAACCATTGGAGGCGTGACTGAGTGAAATACACATTTTAAATAGTGCCCCATAGAGGGTCAGTGACTCCAAGGGAATGAGGGATGTCTCTCTCTGGGGAATGATTAACATTCTCCCTCTTGACTGAAGAAATCGCCATAAGGTATCTAAATTAACCTATCCTCATTTTGAAAATGGAGATCGGGAGCTAGATTTGCCTGTGTGGTAACACAAATATTATCTTTTAGACAATGCATGTCATTCGGGGGAGGGGGATGCTTTATGGTTCTTGAATTCATTTTCTACATGTGTCTGGTCTAAAATTTGTTATAATCAAGAAATAACTTGTGGAGGGGTTTATTAATAGAAACACAAAATCTAACGTCATTTATTTGAATTATGTCAAGTCTCCATTGTTTAATTTTTTATCATTTCGCCTTATCACAAGGACTACATACGTAAATAGACTTTATTTTCAATCAATTACAGATATCAAGCAAAAATATATCAAATGTGATATGGCGTAATCAATTGATATCGGAAGTACTAATCAGGCTATACTTGAACTTCGTATCTTTTGCAGTAGGCCTAGTTATTGCCTCTAGACTTGATTTGATGACCAGCGATCAAATAAACCAATCAAATATTTATGCAAATGTCAAAGTGCCCTTCTGGTTATCATTTACTTACATTAAACAAATTTCCGCCAATTCCATTACAAATAAATAATTCAGCAATTTGAAGGCAGTTATATAAAGATCAAATGGATTCCTTACGCATTATACGGCACTAAACAATATTATAGTCTATTTAGATCTGTAACCTCATTTCAAATACCGTGCAAGTTATAAGCAAAGTACAAACATCTTAACAATCTCCTGTTTTCTCAAATTGAATATTTTGGTAACACCATGAATTAGCCTCACCGAAAGGCTAATTCATTTTCCGCAATCATTATTGCGCTGTTGGGTCGAAATTTGACATTAGATGGCTAAGTGAATGTGACCAAAATAATTAGTATTGTTAGTAAAATAGTAAAGTCACCTTTTTCTTTGTTTTGCGTCAAGTTAACAGTGCCAGGAATGACATACGAAATGATAGAGGGATATGAGTTACGTTCCATATTTGCGATGAGGATTTATTGACCTCTAATATCAGCTTTGGAACACCAATCAGTGTCTTATTGTACAAAATTGTTTATGCTCTTCGAGAGTTATAGTTCATTTTCCTACCTACTTTTACGAAAGTTACCACTAAATACTCTTCTTTTCCTAAAATATATGGTAGGCTTAGTTTTTCTTTTCTTGTAATAGATCTACCAATAGAAAAAATTCACTTCAAACTTTGGGCATTGAAATATAAAATGATCGATTGTTTGTAATATATAATGTTTGGCAATATTCTCCGAGTCCGATATCGTGTTTAAGTCAGATATTTATAGTAATTAATGCTTTACTTACCAAGTCTGACTTGATGTATGGACCAATGGGTCTTTTCAGTCAAATCGTTTAATTCTGAGAGTTCTTTAAAGATCGCGTTAAATGTCATTTAGATAACTACCTTTCTGCCCCATGGATTTGTTATAAATGTCTGCTTCTGTTATAAAAAAAAATCACTTTAATTTAGTTTTTTCTTTTCATTGTTAAGTCACGTATGTCTGTGTTTTGTTTAATCTAACCTTTTTTTTTAGCCAGTGATTCGGCTCGTTCATTTCCAAATGGACCACAATGGGCTGACAACCCCTAACATTTTACTTCCATACCATTACTTCAGCCTGTAACATTTCCATATATTTCTACCACTATACTTAGTTATTTGTTATTTTGAATGGCATTCAAAGCTGTGATTGAATCAGTCCGAAGAACCACTGCATTTGAAATTATATTATTCTATCCATTCCAGTGCTATTAGAATGTCAACCAATTCAGCCCTAATAAGAGTGGTATTATATATTTTGTAGAATGAATTTATTTTAATTTTCAGTGTACACAAAGCTATTTCTGTATCAACTCCGCATCGTTTAGAGGCATCTGTGTAAGTTGTAAAACAGTAGTCCCAATTTTAACGAATAATTTCATTAGTGTAGGTTCTTGATTCTACTTGTGACGAGAACTGTTTACTGAGATTATATTTAATTCAGGTTGAAATGTTGTAGTGCCAATATGGTTTTCAGCCGGATTATTATTTTTTGATGCACAGAAATAATTTTTTTTTTTTTTTTTTTTTTTTTTTATCTATGAAAATATTTCTTTCTCAGATTCAAAGGCATTTCACCACACTTTATTTGCAGAGCATTTAGAGAGGTTAGTTGACTTCCGCCGGTGGTTAACTTGAGAGCCTGATCGATGTTGTATAGAGTCTAATACACCAGTTTATGGTTACAACAGTGCGCAAGCGCAGACATGGGCGCCATTTTAACTTACGGGTAAACAGTTACGGTTTGTAGGTCAGTGGTTTGTTTACCCGTAAGTTAAAATGGCGCTAGAGGTCAGTGGTTTACGCGTAAATTAAGACGACGCCCATGCAAATATGATGTGAGCGCACAGTGCAAGCAGTGACCCAACAAAACATGCGCATCTGAAAACATTGATGACATCACTGCTTGCGCTATGCGCTCACATTATATTTGCATGGGCGCTATCTTAATTCACGCGTAACCTAAATGGTTTGTTTACCCGTAAATTAAAACGGCGCCCATAACCGTAAACTGGTGTATTTCTTTTTGAGATAATAACTCGCACACTGACTTAACCCTGCTGGAAAGAACACACTCATTCACAGTGTGAATTACACTGTAAATCACAGTGTGCTCCACAATGTTAAATTGGGCGCGTTTTCACATTGTGGTTCACAGTGTGGATAACCGGAAAAGGAAATAACACACTCATTCACAGTGTGAATCATACTGTGTTTCACACTGTGAATCATAGTGTGCTCCACAATGTTAAATTGGGCGCGTTTTCACATTGTGGTTCACAGTGTGGATAACCGGAAAAGGAAAGAACACACTCATTCACACTCATTCACAGTGTGAATCACACAGCTCGACACTGTGTTCACAGTGTAAACTGTGATTTCACACTGTGATTCACACTGTGATTCACATTGTGAATGAGTGTGAATGAGTGTGTTCTTTCCAGCAGGGAAAGTACACGTCCTCTCCAAAAATAACTTATTTTCAATAGAAGCAGAAAATCAGACAAACCGTCCAATCAAAAAAAGTTTGAGCACAATCGGATACCTAATAAGAAAGTTATGAATTTTTGAAAAAGTATATAAACAAATTGCCAATTTGGTTATCAGTTTGTGACGTCGTGTCCTCACTATTTATCAATTGCTTTATTATAGTTTAATCCCATAAATTTCCCTTCTTATCCCCCAAAACTTGTTTCCCGCATACCTTTGCCCAGGTTATATGATTTGTATCATATTGCGTGCATGACATTTCACAAAATCTTTTATGAACTTTGAAGAATTGATACTATTTTCTTAATATTTGTATTGTATTCATAATTATTAATTTAATATATAAATAGTTCATACAAATTCACATTTTCATGATTTAACTGAAAATATCATTCTAACTTGGATGCTGATGTGAAGAAATAAGATTCTTAGGGGGGAAATAGGAAATTTATATTATCAATATAAAGAAAATAATTAGTGGATAGTGAGGACATGACATCACAGACTGATGAGTGAGTTCCCAAATTGTCTTGTGCTTTTCATTGTTCCATAGTTCTACATATTTTTTCAAAAATGCATAACTTTCTTATTAGTCATCCGATTTTGCTCAAACTTGTTTTGATTGGTTTGTCTGATTTTTCTGCTTCTATTTAAATCAAGTTATTTTTGGAGTGGACTTGTCCTTCAAGCTTTGTCCCCGTAATTCCCCCCCCCCCAGTGAGTTGGCCTTTTTAAACGACATAAATAATTTCAGAATTATTGCCCCCCCCCCCTTAATACCAGCTATACACCTCATTAGATTTATTCATAAATTCTTACACTAGTCTACCGTTTGCTTTCGATCTGTAAATATGCATGTCAACGCTTCCCTATAGGATAATGTGTATTATCATTTTTTTTTCTTCTTCTCAATGTTAAACATTTCATCTAGTACTAGTAACGTAGATGCTAATATTTTCCTGTATTAGGGTTATAAAAACAGACAAGTAAGAAGAAGCGATTGTGTATCCCAGATCGTCTATTGTTTTCCGAACTTGAAACGTAACTACAGTCTTTGGTCTTTGAAACACTTCATTATTTTATTTCGTTGAATTTTTAAAGTCGCTTTCAATTTCTTTTTCTTTCAAATGTCAATAATACTGATAAGTAGATTTTCATTTTACCGTTGATTTTCTTTGTTAATTGTTTTAGTTTTACGGAAACAACTTTGTCTTCGCAAAGCAATTCCAGAAATTCTTCCATTCTTACATCAGTTTCCTGGACGTGTCAAAATTATGGGGTACCGTTTACCATATTTCCTGTTTCGCCACCTTCTCTGCATCTTTATTTTTAAAAGTTTTCTTCTCCTTCTACCTTACCGATTTGTCATATTTCCTCGTGTAAGAATTTGGCATTTTTCACTAGATTAATTTATGATGTATTTTGACTTACCTCTTCTAGGTTTAATGACGTGCATATGCTTTTCTCAGTTGGTCATGATTCTACAAAAGTACTATACTTGTTATTTGTCTGTTCGTCTTTGAGTGCCTTTTTTGTTTACTCAGGAAAGGTACATGTGCAATCCCCCACCATCATCATCATCAGTAATTTCCCAGTATCTTTCTTTGGTACTGTTTCGTTTCGTTTTTCTCTTTCCAATTCGAACCAGGTCTATTTTAACCAATTTGACTTTTATTTCTACCCATGAGACTGTCACTCTTTATTCTTATGGCTATGAATATGGATCCTGATATATGGTGATTGGTAGTGATTATGTGGTAGTACTCTTGTTATAAATGGCCCTAGCAATTTCTACATTTGCCCCCTTAATTTCCGCGAAGACCCCGGCGTAATGATACATTTAGAGGTTAACTTTAAAGGGACTTGGTAGCATTGTTCAGATGAGAGAAAATGGTGCTAAGGTATTGACTTCAATGCGAGATGTACAATTAAAGATAATCTGAAAGTAATAGTGAACACAGACCATTATAAATGATAACAATTGAGAAAACTGATCTGATTGATTCCTTATGCCTGGATAACATTGGCCCCGGGCGCCGTACGATACATTAGTCTACGATTTTTCGTAGAGATCGTAGGAGGCTACGGGCTACGATGTTTGTGTTTACATTATCTACGAGCATCGTGCCATTTATTGTATTAGCCCTCGGGGGCAGGCCAGGGTAAATCCGTAGAGGCTGCTCGGAGATTGTACGGAAATCGTCCAATTTGAATGCAGTAGCCGTGCAGTCTCCGCAGCCTCCGCACGGAAATCGTACGGAGCCCGTGCAGCTTCCGTGCAAAGATGACTGCTCAATATCACGGATACTGCACGGGCAGCGAGCAGAAACCTTGCGATAGCTGTGCAATGGCCGTGCGAATGCCCCACGAGTCTACAATCTCTGTACGATTTTTTTTGCCCCCATGTTCACCGAAAAATCGTACGTTTGCTGCACAATCAGTGCGAGGCCTCCGGGCGATGCCCGTGCGGGGATTGTGCAATGCCACCTGCGACATGTATACGGGCTACGGGCTTAAGATTTTTTCAAATTTGTTTAACTTCTCGCGAAACAAAATCGTAAAGGCTGCGGAGTCCGTGAATCCGTACGAAAATCTCACGGCCGCCTCCTGCCTCCGCACAGAGGCCGCACGGAAAAGGGGATACGGGCAGGATACGGGCTCCGTAGATTAATCGCAGGCCAAATGTAATCCAGGCATTAACTCTCCCAATTATGTTATTATAATTTAATTAAATTTAAGGTGAATGTAAATTGTCACAAAGCGCTGAATTCGTTTTGTATACTATTCCAAACATTTAAGCGTTGACAGATTTTAAAAAGCATGCTTTATATCTTATTTTCTTTAAAAAACGGTTAGGAAAATTCAAAAATCGGTGGGGAATATTTACTGTTAGAGAATTATCTTTGTGGTTTGAGAATTTTGTCAGGATTCTTTGGATGTTAGAGGGTTATAGTACAGTAGAAGGAATATAATACGTAGTATTTCATTCAAAAAATTCGCAGTTTTTTCATCAACCTTCAACAATGTTACCGAGCCACTTTAATCAATCGGGTTATAGCAGTATTAGTAGACATGTTAATGTTGGTGAAAGGGTGGAATGATACCCCAATTTGCCAGGTCTTACCTTCAGTTGCAAATAAAGTTTCTGTCTTCTAAAATTATGCCTCTGAAGGACATTCTTTTCCCTCTCGCCAAAATTCTTGCTTAGGTTCCGGTAATTATTACAGCAGTAACCTACCTGGTGATCGATGAGTAATAGCCTCTCTATGCCATCTCATCGAGTTCCACTTGGCGCGTTTAGACTCCTTCGAATATCTCCGGGGTTGGCTCGGGCTCGTTCGTTAGGTCCCCGTACCTGCTCAGATAGGACGCTGTCTGCTGAAGCTATATACTACATGTTCACGCGAGTTGTAGGTATTTATGCAGTCATACAAGGTCCCTGCGCCAGGCCGTGTCCGCAGTTCCGTGATACTGATTGGTCCGTTTATTGGAAGTGGACTTGGCTTGTGATTGCGTGCGGTAAGCATGTATTATTGTCGTTCAAACGCGCAGTGTTTGCCGCGCCAAGTACTGGTCTACAAAGCTAGCATTGAATAACGGCGGTTTTGCTGCTCTGGCACGTCGATCCTTGAAAAAGTCCTCTAATTGCAGGTAATGTCGACACACGCGTGAAGGCGCCTTTATCAACATAATTAATATTCATATCTTCAAGACGATCAAGAGGCTGTTAATCATTCAACAGCCTCACCAAATAAGGCTGTTTAACTTGTTTAACTTGCTTTCTCCGTGAGAACGATTCTAATTGTTTCCTTTTCCCTTCCAGGGGCTAAATTATTGATTTGGAAAATTCGTTGGAATTTGAAGAAAGATATCAATTTTATAAAAAAGAGAGAGTAGGCCCCCTAAAACAAAAAAACTTACCTTCGGCGTGGATAATGCCTAGATAACATTTGCGGGCCGTACGGGTCGCCGTGGGATTATAACGCGGAGTTATAACTGTTTTCATTTCTAGGTTCGCTGTAGCGATTAGACACGCCGTAGCCATGCCGTAGAGTGATTACACGGCGACCGTACGTCGGGCGTACGGTGGCCTTGCGTTTCATATACTCCAGGGGTGAAGCGGTAGCATCAGTCTGGCCGCACGGTCACCGTATGGTCCCCCTTCAGCCTCCTTGCGGGCACCTTGCGGCTGCCTTGCGTCTACCTTAGTAGTTGTCAATAAGCTATGGCCACCGCAGGGACGCCCAAAGGGTAAGACGACCGTGCGTCATCGTTTCAAAGGCCGTACGGCAGCCGAAGATTTTCTGTCTCCACAAATTCAAAATACACTGTGCGGCGACCCTAACATATGTGACCGCTACCGTATGTGACCGTGGAATGCTGCGGCAGCTCAATAATTGCTATTGGCCGTAGATATTCTAGACCGCACGGGCGCCTCTGCAAATGTGACCCAGAGTTTTTCGGAACTAGAGATAGATGCCATGTGCCATGTGTTGCGTCTGGCCAGATGAAAGGGGCTACCTGTAGATTTATACATGTTGTGGTGCATCCGGGGGGGGGGGGGGGTGGAAGCATGATGGGTATAGACATGTGCAAATCCTATTATGCATGGATATCACAACAATAATGAAAATTCTAAATAACTTCGTAGGGCGCTTCGGTTTTTTGTTTACGTGTTGGAATTGTGCTTATTTGATGTGCGATAATGTGGTGGAGAAACGTTTACAGTGCACTCTCGTTATAAAGAACACCGATATAACAAAATTTCATTATAAAGAAGTAAAATCTCTGGTCCCATATGTGGGATTCCCTTTGTATTCTATTGTTTTTGCAACCCTGATACATGTATAAAGAAATTTGATTATAAAGAAATTTCATGGGTCCCGAGGACTTCTTTATAATGAGAGTGCACTGTACATGGTGTTCTAGAGGTGAAGGATATGCAGGATGTTAAGAATGTGGATAAGATATCCCTCCCCGCCCGTGGCAGTGACCAATAAAAGACAATGACACCATGGACCGTGTGTTGAGTGGTCTGACATAAGTGTAACGTTTATATTTAGGAAAAGTCTGTTGACCTCCAAAGTATATACAGTATTTAAGATAATTACTATTTTTTTTTATCAATGATGGTCCAAACGTGAAGCATTGGTGGAGGAGTACATGTATGGGCCAGGAGGAAGTACACTCCCTTCACAATGGCGATTCCCTCATTCACATATGATGTATGTCATCACTCTCAAGTGAAGCAAGTATTGGAACAAGGGAACAACCTCTCGAGAGGAGTATAGGGGGAAGTATCGTGGCAGTATTGGAATGCCCTTACAGGTACACTCCCCTCAAGAAGTTGTTCCCTCATTCACTTACAGTGCACTCTCGTTATAAAGAACACTGATATAACAAAATTTCATTTTAAAGAAGTAAAATCTCTGGTCCCATATCTTGGATTTCCTTTGTATTCTATTGTTTTGGCAGCCCTGATATAAAGAAATTTCGTTATAAAGAAACAATTTCATGGGTCCCAAGGACTTCTTTATAACGAGACGACCAAGATGTGACTTTTGCTTTGGACTACCATCCCCCTGTTCATGAGGAAAATGATGAACAACCGAAGATTTGGGAGTATGAGTTACAGGTTAATGCTAGTGTTGGACAATAATTAAAAGATTAAGGTGTTAGCAAAATCAACAAGTACAATTACTTTGGCTACATGCAGTGTTTGTTGAAGGCATGCTGAAGGGATTTTAATGTAGGCCTACTGGTACATGTCTTGAACTGTTTTGATGTTGCACATAATTTTGTGTAATGTTCCTGTGCTTGCAGGATGACTGTTGTTGATGAAGGATTCTGGTGGTGAGAGGATGCATTACCCATACGGGGAATACATCCTCTCACCTACTGATTTTGATGTTGGAAGTGAATGTTGGGATAGTGTCTGTACTCACATTGGCTGGAGTTGTTCATGGGTGAAATTGTCCGAAGTCCTCCCAAATTAGATTTGGGTAGCGTTGACGCATGCGGTTGAAGACGCATGCGGTTGAAGACTATCACATGAACATAACAAATGATCTTCCATGGAAAACATTTACCTAAAAGTTTATATTTAATTGTAAAGTGTCAGTACAAGGTGGCAGATTTACAATGTATTCCACACACACAAAAGACAATCGGCATGGTCCTTGTCACATACTCTGAGAAACTATAGCGACATATTGCTGAAAGTGGAAAGGATAGGGAAGATGACTATGAGTGTACCAGTGGTAGTCATGATGAGAGCAATTTATACTAAGAATCACTGATTGCTATGTGCACTCAAGTAGCCAGCAGTAACTTTTGAGATGTTGGTATTACACAATGTGTGTTATGGGTAGTTGGATTTTTTTCTTTTAAAGTCTACAAAATTATGAGAACCTTAAATAATTTTTAATTGGTAAAATGACCTTTTAAAGGAAAATGCAAGATTTTGCAACCAATGACAACAAAGCATGCCAAGTGAGTGTGTTGTTTGTAACATATTTTTTCATATGCTCTGGCCTACAACAAATTTGTCAGAGGTGCAGAGGTAAATTTATGGTGAAATACATAGTCTTACATGTATAATAGCCCCAAAGGTGAAAGTGATTTCACACGCCCTAATATTTGTTAATACACATCCATTTTTCACAAAATTATACCTATTAGGTGACAAAAAAAATGACGGTCAAACCTTCCAGGGAGGGTCGGTCAGTCAGCATTTTGTATTGTGTTTTTGACATTAAATTTTTCGATTAAAAAACATGGAAATTATTTGTTCTCAGCTTCTCGCTCACTCACTGCACTCGCAACTTTTCATCCAATTTTTTTGTCAAAATGGCTGATTTTCCTTGTTTCCAACAAAATTTACAATGATAAAATATAGACCTAAACACCTCAAAATAACAGTAAAATACAAAGACTGACAAATGGAGGAATGAGCCGGAGAGCCAGTAAGGCCCGAAAGTAGCCCACACCTTTACAAAAATATGTATACAATGCATGATATACACAGAAAAAAAAAAACAATTAACAAAAGTTGAACGCGTAAAAAAGACTCTGACAAAAACCATTACGACAAGACAAATGTGGACATGCTCTAAAGAAATTACTCATAATTACTAATCAGCTAACGTTTAAGTAGGTTTCGAAAGTGTTTTGTATTTCTTGATTCTTTGATTAGTTTAGGGAGTGAATTCGAAAGGATTAGGCCGGCTGCTTGTATACCATGATCAGAGAAAGCTTTCTTATTGAGTGTATGAGAAAGATCATTAATTTGTGTTGTTTAGTAATGGTAAGTATCAGAGCGCCTTTTGAAGTAGTCTTTGAAAGACACTGGTAAATTATTAATATAGAATGTATGCATAAATACGCCAAGTTCAAGAGTATACATGTCTAGTATTACAGTATCGTGCATGCGCATTCAGTTTCAGCAGTTCCCTACGAAGAAGAAGTGTTCAAGCGATGCCCGTTATGGACAGAAATTGCTTGAAAACACTGACATCGTAAGTAAAAAATGGTTGTATATGTGATGTAAATGTTCATTAATATCGTGTTAAGATCTCGGTGAGCACAAACATGGAGAGCTCCTAGTCAGGAATCCGCCTGACAAGCAATAGTTGATATCCTGCCCGGTTGACGTGAATTCACGCGCATGAAAATATGCTGGTAATGATGTCTGTCCTTTGTATGAGGGGACTGACCTAACAACACCTCAAGGAAATTTTGGACGGTAATAGGTAGGGTGGGGACTTGAGGAACCGGACACTTAATTTTGTGCGTTTTTTCAAAATATGTTGCCAAAAAACATAATTGAGTAACCGGACACTTAATTTTGTGCGTTTTTTCAGAATATGTTGCCAAAAAACGTAATTTCCAAATAATCAGCATTAGAATTTCCATGCAAAATCAGGATTTATGCGAAGAAAAATAACAGCTGCGTCACCGGGTGTCTGTTTGCAACTGCGCGCGATGTTTCCCCGACGCGTATTGCGCCGTTCTAATGCGCGGTGTCCGGGTACTCAACCCGTCCGAAAATACAACCTCTCATGATACCGATTTTGTGAGCACGAAAAAGAAGACTACGACAAGGTTAGGGACATTTTGAACAGCGATATAAACAAACTGGTAGGTTGATACGGAGTGCCATTCCAGGGAATAAAAATACAGAAGTTTCTTTTTTATCATAAACCTACTCGTAGATTTCATGTTTTGATCGACAAATTGAGGACCTGAAATAATTGTGGACGGTAATGGTAATAGGGCCCCCGTCATACGAGATGAACACGTATGCCCACGCATGGTATTACCGGACACTATTGAATTACCGGACGCACGTTCTACGCGCGGGACTACACGTATCGAATGTGCAAGTCGAGTGGGGTGATCAAGAAATGTATGACGCATCGTAAGAACACAAAAAAAAAAATTTGAAAATTTACACATCTAACTTAGCCTAACGTATGAGTGACAAATACATGCCTTTTTCATGAAATAATCCAATTTTCCTAATGCCCGTGCAAAGTGAATGGCTGTCAAGTTTGTTTTGAGAATGTCATTTTGCTATTTGTTTTCCGTGCATTTTCTTCTCGCGCGACTCGCGACTTTTGCGTTTCGCCATAGACATAACACGGTGTCCGGCAATACAGGTCGATTTTCAGCGCCGCGAAATAAGAATCATAACATGTGCAGGGACTAGATCTACGTGGGTACAGTTTCCCATGACCATGTGCATGGCATTTTAATTTTAAGCGCCAACATGCTAAATAATCTGGTCAAGTTCACGCGATTTCTACATTTACACTTTTGCGTAGCGAATAATGATTCGAGTAGTGTAAAATCTAAACAGTTAAAAAGTTACTCGCTCAAAATCGCTCAAATTTTGTATCAATTTGAAGAAAAAAAAATCACATTTTCACTTACCCATCATTGATGCCATATGCCTCATGATCATCTTGAACTTTCAACTTTGTTTGGGTGACATTTCCGAGCATCCGAATGCTTCCGAAGACGTTGCTTCCAAAACCTATGATGCCGAAGATGACGTTCTGTGTGACGTCACAGGTCTACTAAATAAAATAATAAAATTCACTTTTTGGCTCAGATATATACTGTTTCGTATGTTTTTCAGCGTTTTAACCCTCTTGAAACCATTCTAAGGCGTTCCATGCGATACAATGTCAAAATGTTGGCTACAACATACATATCTGGGGCATTTTAGGTCATTACCTGGTATTTTACTACGAAAGTAATTGAGAGTGTTCCGTTAAAGCCCTAGTCGTGTGGTGCGCCACCTACCGGTGGTTCCGGGAACATTGCGTCTAGGCATAAAGGCGGTGTGCAGCAAGCTGCGTGTGTGTCGACTTCCCGTGCATTCAGAGAACTATTCCGCGCGTTTCGAGGATCGACAACGGGATTGTCTTGACTAAAGGCTAATGATCAGAGATATATAAGTCCATGGTTTAAAATAATTGTTTGTTATGTCCTGTAGGGTCGACTAATCTTTGTAGTGACTATGGATTCGCAAGTGCTAGACGTGTTGTGTTGTGCGTGTGTTTAGTTCGGGGTAAATGTTGTGATGAATGTCTATTACGGAGAGGTCGCCAATTAACTAACGTTGATTTGTGTGTGTGTGTATTGTGTGTGTGTGTCAAGAGCTGCTCTTTCTAATTCTTCTATGTACTTGTTGGCAACAAATAAATGATATGCTCACAGTGCACTCATCTTTCCAGGAAGATGTGTGTGTGTGTGTGTGTTTGTTTTGGGAGGAAAAAAAGAGATACAAATATTCTTGTAAGAGCCAGAAATATAACGATTTTGATAAAAAATTAAGAATTTCAATACAAATTACTTCACGGAGCAATTTATACAAAAGAGCATCTATCTCTCAAAATTTTGTTTTGTGATAATGAAAGTGTGCTTTTTGTAATCAAACGTCATAATCATATTCACATTTATTTCGGGCTTGTAGATATGTCAAAGCCATGTGGCAGTGATCGATTGATTCACAGAACTGGGTAAGTAGATTTACAAAACGCAAAGTATAATTAATCATGTTGACATAATAGCAAAAACATTGGGAACTAAATGCTGCAATGCAATAATTTGTATGATAATTAAGGTATATTGTCTTTCGGTCAAGGTCAGAGGGTATTATTCCTACACTAGATTGTTTTGAAAAAGATTTGTATATAGGGACGAGGGAAAGGTTTGCCGCCACTACATCACATAGACATTACCGATTCAGCCAATTTGAAGAGCCCATATACCTATAATGATTACAACTTTCGAAGATTCACAACCTCATTCTTGCCCGATTTTATTCAAACCTTCACCAGTCTTCTTCCCTGATTTGTTTGCTTTCATCTAGAGCGTTAAAGGTTTGATATCAAGAAAATCCGTATACTGGAATCGAATGAGCAAACATATCAACCTACATCTGTTCGGAAGTGACTGGTATACAGAATCCAATGACTGAAACTTGGGAGTGAAAACTGTCATGACTATGATTAACAGTTTTCATAATAACATCCCAAGTATCCTAAATTTCTCTAAATATCCTACTCAGCAACAACGAGAAATGAAGCTTACTTGGGTATTGACTATTCAGTATAAATGCAAACTTCGGTATTAGATACTGATGTTTGCTCACTGAATCTCCTCCCTTCAGTGCTAACGCATATTCAGAGCACCGGCGAGTGCCGCGAGCGCACTACTCTTCAAAAATATAAAAGGTATGAGCAAACTTCGACGGCTTTTTATGGGGGTGTGTCAGTAGTGTAGGCCCCCCAATATTGAACAGGATCGGAACGATTGAGATAGTGACGGCCTACGTGCATGACGTGTCTGGGTATGATTATCGTATCAGGGTTATCAGTGTCACTATTTACATATTTCAAATCCTGATCCCTGCGCGACCCATGCAATCAACATATGTTGTGAGTGTAAATAATGAACTTATTTGCAAATTTTGTTAATGATTAACTGATAATTTATAATTATATGATCAAAGTTCCGTTGATATGGTTTAATATTGAATTGCCTACAGGGACGGATCCAGGGGGGTGGGGGTGGGGGGGGGGGGGGGGGGGTGGGCACAGGGGGCACGTGCCCCCCCCCGGCCCCCCCCGCCCCCCCAAATATGTTAAAATCAGCCCCAAATTCGCCAAAAATGTACTGGCAAAACAGGGAGGTGCCCCCGGCCCAAAAAAAATAAAAATAAATAAAATAGTGTGGACCCCCCCCCCCCCCCACTGAGCGAATTTGCGGCCGGCGCGATTTTCAAATATTTGGGACCAAAACAAAAAGTACTCTTTGTATGGATCAAAGCAGGAGATGAGGTTTCGCTTTAATTGCATGTACCCATCAATAAGCCATAAACGCAATTAGCTCATACGGCAACGAAATCCATATAGCTGGAAGCGAAACAATATCTTTAACACGCGCGTGTCTCTTTTCAAATAGCTACACGAAAAACTAGACTCTGGTCGTTTTTAAACAGTTTACATTTGAGTGCGTACGGGAAATGGGGAAAAACCATAAATCTGCCAAAATCTGCCGAAGTTTACTGTAGTCGGGGCCGTTAGGGATATTTTGGTGCAGATTCTTCTAGATGCACCAAATTTGGCTAATAATATTATCATCATTAGAATCATCATCTTCATCATCCTCATCATTGTCATGATTATCATCTTAATTTCTGTTATTACACCCCCTACTCCCTCTTTTTTTTTTTTTTTTTTATCTCTCTCTCTCTTTCTATCTCTCTCCTCTCTCTCTCTCTCTCTCTCTCTTCTTCTGTCTTTACCATCTTTACGCAACACGATAGCAACTACTTTCGAAAAATCAACCTAGCTTTACTTTTGAAATGTGCGAACGTCACGATGACGTTTTACGTAATATCTATGGGACATAAATAGATACTTGAAATTGCCCTTGAGTTGATTTTTCGAAAATAGTTACGATTGTGTTACGGGATGTTGCAAAGATATCAATTGTGTGACGTCAGTATCTAGCTATGGGTGAAGGTTAACCCCTCCTCCTTCTCCTTATAAATTCCCAGATGAATATCGATACAGGTTGCACGAGTCTACAGCATAGGAGGTGCACTAGTTAATGTTAACCTCTCCCTACCTTATCATTTCGAGATGATATATTTAAATGCGTGTATGATTCAATAAGATTTGAAGAGGCGCTCGATGTTTACTCTTACATGTCCGACAATGGAGGCGATAGAGCGCCATCTATTATGTAGCTCAGCAGAATTTGATAACCAATATCGTCTGTGATCATCTTCCGTTACGGTTCTCTATCATTCTTTTTCTAGAGATTTGTTATATATTATCTTTCGTCATTCCTCCCTCCCCCTCTCCCCTCTCACTCTCTTTCCTTCATTCTCTTTGCATGTTAACCTAGTAACGGATGCCTTTAGGGGCGTATCCATCATTATAAAAAGAAGGAGACGTTGTACTCCCCACCTCCTCCGTCTAGGACAAGGGGAGCAAGGAAAATCCCCAAATTCATAAAAGAATGATAATGGCGCTGAATCATTTGAAAACTGATTGATAAAGATCTACAATGATAACATAAATACACACACACACACACACACACACACGCGCACGCACACACACACATACACACACACACACATACACACGATGAGGTGTGGGGTGATAACCCTAAGCATCTGAATCGTAGACTTGAGTAAAAAAAAATTAATGAAACAGTTGTAGAATAAAATTAAAATAACAAATTATGTGGAAAAATGCATGACTACTTGAAAATAGTTCAACATAATAGAATTGTGAGATCAGTATGGATTTTATTATACTATACGTTGCATTATTGACATTTAATTACTAAGGGCCTACATGATAACGTATAACCGCGTTACAAATTGTCACGCATTCTTATGAATTTATATTACAATACATGAATGAGGATGAAATAATTCATCACGGTTAAATTCAACATTAGATTCCACGATATACAGTTAGTCACGTGTGAAATAAAATAGACCTACATGTAAATAAAGGACGTACGTCATTTTTTATAATCTAATCAATGTAAACAAAATATGAAGTTTTTAGTAAACGATATTTGGCGTTTTAACAATTTACCACTCACACTGAACTATCTGAAATGAATCAACACAACTTCTTATACTAATACTCCACAACAAAAACATCACCAGCAAAACAATAACTACACAACAACAACTATTACTACTACTTCTACTACTTTTACTACTACTACTACTACTACTACTACTACTACTACTCCTACTACTACAACTACTACTACTACTCCTATTACTAGTGATAAATTGGGCTTTTCTCAGAATGCAAAATGTCTCGGTGCACATTTACCATGCATAAGCAAAAATACATTTCGAATATTAAGCTTCATGCTTCGTGAATTAACTTTATAATGTTTTTGCATCGAATTTAATAGTGTACAATCATTAGTTGAACTTGTAGAAAAAACATCTGCTTGGATATTTGACATTCCTATACATTTATACTTAGTCAGTCATGAATAACTTGCGTTGCAAAGACACTCCTTTGTATGGGCACACACCATTTGTCTACGTTATTTACAAATTATCTACAGTTAAAAGTAAAAACTCATATATATTACACAAGACAGTTTCCCTGTCCAAATCAAACCGTTAAATACAAACACACCTTTTACGTAACACATGCAAGAGTTCATACATAAGATATTTTGGATTAAAAAGAATACAGCGTTATATTTGTGAAAGAAATGTTGTCCTCATCTTCCCCCATGTACAAGGGCAATGAAGAGTACACGACCTGTTAAATTTCCTTTAATTTCTGGTTCTTAGAACAGTTTACTGTAACACTCTTGTGTTTTTGTGAAATAAAATTACAACTGATACTAAAATCATCGTCAATTTGCACATCTGAATGCTAAAATCGTTTCTTAGTTTACAATCCAAATATTTGTTTGTTTGTTCTGTGTGTACATTCATTTTATTGTTCATTATTCAATTTCTTTCCGTTACATTCTTTGTTATATACATTTGCTTTTGAGACCGCCAATTACTGCCATTGCATATGTTTTCTGTTTATAATTATAACATATCTTTGTATATGACTACATCTGAATGATTTATTCAAAAGAAGCCTGCTGGCTCTGAAAAGACCATGCTGTTTAAAAATAAAACGTAATAAATAAATCATAAGAGACGAATGATTCTAATAAGATAGACATAATTTTGAGCAATGCTCATTGCACACGAGGCGGTGTTGACATTGCATTAATACCTCTGATTTAGGTGATTCAGTTAGGACTATGACGCCCTCAATTCGAAGAAAGGTTTGCACCATTCAATTTGCACCCAAAAATGTGTAATAATAATAATAATAATAATAGCCAGTTCTTATATAGCGCTTTTCAGGACCGAAGACCCTCTCAAAGCGCTTTACAGATATATATATATATATTATTACCCTCGCAAGGTGCGTCAATGCCTACGCCAATTGCTGACGCAGTCATACGCTAGGTAAAGTCCGCCTCATGTGCACTGAGCTCCAATGCAATTATGATAATTAGATCAATTTATATAGCGCAGCCACTAACTACACAAATAATTTGAACGATAACGTATGATCCATTCTAAAAGTAGCAATCTAAATAAATCTTAGGAAGACGATATAGTATTTACAGTTGAATAACAAGGCAGGCATCATTGTTGCAGTTATTAAGATTAAAGAAGACCTGGTATTCTCGAATGTCACGTGACTATAGCGTGAATAAATATCTGCCCTAACCCTGATCAGCTATCTAGTGTTGGTCTTTCATCCGTCCATGACATTGAACACTCTGATGGATTCTAATTTTGGTAGGCAACCATTGACAACCAAATTATCATTCTATCCGATTCCCTTCACAATGACAGCTAACATCGATTCATCACCTTATTTACAGACGTCCCAACTCTGAAGGTTTGTCAAGTGTCCATGATTAACTAAACAGGTTCTTCTTCCATGAAAACACATTTTAATTTCATTATATACATGTATATGTTTAAATGCCCCTATCAGGGATTTGGAAGCCATCAGTAACTTAACTCAAACTTTATCTGTAGAAGCAACTTTATGAAAGTTTGTGCCAAATCTAAAATCAACAGTCTCTGGTTTTCTATCTATAAGGGAAATTTGAGGCCCCCATTTTTCCCAGAAATGTTTTGAATGAAACACTGCCAGTTGCAAAATTCAAATTAGAACAGAAATTACTATTTCTTTTTACATAATGAATGTTTTGCCACCATACGTTCAGAAAAAAATTAACAACATTTTGACCCTTTTACAATAAAAAATAAATAAATAAAGTGTAAATCCATCAAGAATCCTGAAAGTAACATTACAAAGGGAATTCAAAATCATGATACCCTAAATGAAAGAAAAAGAGCCACAACACCAATGCAAAGAATACCCATCGAGGAGGCGCGATAGCTCAGTCGGTAGAGCAGTAGTCTCGTAATCCGGTGACCCAGGTTCGAAACCAAGTCGATGCGCTATAGTGCCCTTTGGTAAGGCATTCATCCTCATTACCAGGTCCCTCTGAGAGGACTTAAAGCCGTCGGTCTTCTGGTTGCCTACTAACAGGCATTTATTGCTTTCTTAGCTGTCAGGTAAAATAACCAACACTATCACCACTATCCCCATCCATATAATATTGAATAGATATCAACGTGATTCATTGGTGAGTAACTCGATTGCATGACAGTTGTATTTGTAATACCCAAAGTCTGGTTTTCAAATTAAACGTATTATATGATATGCCTATAATGATGTGTTTTATGTACTCTTTAGAGTTCCTGTTGGCTAGTACAGATCGTCTAATCCCTCTGATTCGTCAGATCGAGTATGGTTTCAACTGCTTGATTTAATACTCAATATCAATCAGGAAAATATTTACTAAAGCGAATGAGAAAGAGAGGGAGAGAGAGAGAGATACTATAATATACAGAAGCGGAGCTACATCGAAATAATCACAAATACATTTCAGTTAACAGAGGACAAAGGAGAGATATTGAATATTACACAGCTTTACGTCAAACAGCACCACTTGAACTAACATGTTATCTATTACGTAGAAAACATAATAGTACAACAATGCGAAAATCAATTAAATACATAGATCTACATGTGAATGTGAATAAAAAGAATAAATACCTTTACTTTATCACTTCTAGAATCCGGCCTATATTTTTCAAATAGGCACATTGAAATATTCATGATTACCCATTTCCAATAGAATATTATTTTTATGTACACGCCTTAATTTGTCGACTCTTTGTTAAATTTTGCACGGATTGGTTCATGTGAGATCATGAGTGGTACATAATGTCAGCTCGTATCATTATCGATAAACACACAAACACAAATATAAGCATAAGAAAAACAAAATATTTCTGTATGTCAATAGCATTTTTTTCTTCCTGTGAAACAATTCTTCAACCCCCCCCCCTCTCTCTCTCTCTCTCCCGAGACTGGATATAAGTTCATGTTTGTATTAATGTTTAAGATATTTTTGTTTTCTATTTCTGTTTATCAAAATACAAGCAGGGCGTTTTGAGCAGACCTCGCGTCTGAATGAATATCAGAAACGACTGGCATTAGGAAAGGAGCACGCGTGCTAGTCCAGGCGCGGATCCAGGATTTCTTAGGGGGGGGGGGCCCAACTTTTTTTTTTTTTTGAAGTCCCAAAAAAAATCGCAACGACTCAGCCAGCCGAAAAGTCGCTCAGTGGGGGGGGGGGGGGGGGGGGGGGGGGGGGGGGGGGGGGGGGGGGGGGGGTAAGCGGACACGTTTTTTTTTTTTTTGAAGTCCCAAAAAAAAATCGCAACGACTCAGCCAGCCGAAAAGTCGCTCATTGGGGGGGGGGGGGGGGGGGGGTAGTGAGCACATTTTTTTTTTTTTTTGGTCCTCTAAAATTTTTAATTTGCACCCCCCCCCCCCCCCTTGAGCGCCAGGGGGGGGGGGGGCCCAACCCCCAAAAAAGGTAAAAATCGCGTGATTTTACATGATTTTTTTCTCAAGGGGGGGGGCCCGGGCCCCCCGGGCCCCCCCCCTGGATCCGCCACTGTGCTAGTCTCCCACTAAGTACAACACTAGATCTGGTTTGCGCTTCATTCTAGTCAGCCAGTAAGTAGTTAAAGTTAACAAAAGAGGAAGGCGGCTTTTTTGCAAAACCTCCCTGAGGTGAAAAATACCTCTGATCGTGCGTACGATACACAAGCATTGATTATTGCAGAGGGTTTCAGAGACATGCAATCATACATGAATGTTATACAGTCATTAATGGCTATGCAAGTCTATAAGTTAAAGTTCTAAGGACTTACCCACGTGGTTTGCCGTGCTCGACCTCCACCTCCATGGCGTGGTCTTCATTGCACGCAGTGGTGACATCATTCACGCTCAAATCTGTCCCGCATCTTACGAATCTACCAATATAAAAACAGACGGAATACAGTATCATCTATGTAAAATAATTAGGGATGGGGGCTTGTTACAGGAGTTAACATTGTTTGTAATATAGCTGTTCATAATGATGTTACTTTTCATCTTATTTGTTTTATCATGTAGACCACTCAATTAGTCGAACAACTTTAATGCATGGTACAGATGAGCAGAGCTATATTCATCCTTAATATTTAGGCCTACTCATGTTGGTATTGGTGTTTTGTCATCTTTAAATTCAAATACATTATAATCATAATAAATCAAACATTGAACGAGAGAGAGAAAGAGAGATAAAAAGAGAGAGAGAGAGAGAGAGAGAGAGAGAAAGAGAGAGGGAGGGAGAAAAGGGGAGACACACTCTATTCAATTCAAAGAAACGTGTAGTTTTTTTTCCATTTCTAGATGGGGAATGGAGAATTATTGAAAAGAAGAAAAGTGTCAAAGTGCTCTTTGAAAAAAAGCACATTGTGTTTTACCTGATAGTCTTCAGATGTTTGAGGTTGTGAGGTGATTTGAAAGCTTGTAAGATTAGTTCCATCTTACTGTTGCCAATGTCAAGATCGCTGAATGTCACCTTGACAAGCTGAGGAGAGATATTCAGGAGGGCATTGGGTAGTGAAGTGGGCTCCGCGCGGAAACCAACCGGTTGATCTGCATACTCATGTGTTTGTATGGTGAGTTCTGTTGATCCTGGTAGATGGATCCTCTGGATGACGTCATAGCTGATTGAGTTGTGTACCTGTATAGTGACCCTCTTCACATTGTCAAACATCGAACCCCAATCCTGCCATCTTCGTAGTGTCCTATCATCTACTGTCAGCTCAGTCAAGGTGGGGCTCGTGCTACCACTCTGGTAGTGATCATGTACACAACAAAAATAATTAAAGTGCAATAACAAATGTAGTAGGTTCGAATGTTGGTAGATATATTATTGCGTTCCTAGGTTTCATGAAAAAAGCGACAAAAAACATGAAAATGTATTTTGATAGCCTCATGGGTATTGTATAATATAAACAAGGATTATAAAAAGACATGATCCGAGCAAATGAGAGAAGGCTTTATATGCAAATGCAAGTATAAGTTACAAGTTATAAGAATTGTGCTTTTCTTTTATACAATACAATTGTACATGTATATCATTCGTTATTTACCAATATAAATATGTTAAAGGCAAGTACCGTTTATTGATTCAATAAAACGAAGCCCAGTCTAATTTAGTATATGTTAGGATGAACACCTACTAAATAATTTCAAATCAGTCCAATGCAAGTATTCCGTGCTTCGTATAAACAATATTCAAATACAATGCAACTGGCATAAATGTATTAGAGTTTGAAATAGTAATATTGAAAGTGATTAAAAACTATATAATTTTATATCACAAGTACATTTAAACCGTTATCGATGTAGTGTAGTGTAATATAGTGTGAATTAATAATATTACTTGAATTGTGATGTATAGTGGGCCGTTTTAGAATGTCCGATGTAAAACTTTACTGCAGAATTAATAGATATTTAATATTAAACGTGACTACGGGTACAAATATACCACCATAAAATTGAGCTTTTGAAGCAATGTTTGGTCTTAACAGATTATTATTGTTATGTGTTATAATGCATAGGCCTATCGGGAGGAAGGCGGGCGAATTGTCAAATTTCGTTAGACTATACAGAATAGAGTACACTTCCAGTATAACAAAACATGTAGTGATTTGCTTAGATCCCTACAATATATAATCAAATCAATACCTTTGCGGATGCTGCCATCGATGACAATGTTGAGTAGAAGTCATTGTGATACTCTCCGTTAAGTGTCAGGTCCTTCAGATGAGGCATCTTACAAATAAACTGAGCGCAATCACGTGATTGAGAAGGCCGTTCACTGAGATGCAGAAATAATCTAAGAGTCTCAATCTGTAATGATAGCAACATTATGTTAAACGAATACTAATAACGACCCAATAAACTATATTCAAGAATAAACAGTATGTTTGAATTATATTAGCATCGTTGCCACAATAAAAAACTCTTAACACAATCACATTTTTTGGTAAAGATGCACAAGTCTTGATACCTGAATTTAGCAGGAATTTCAATAGTTCCTGGATTCTTTTGAGACCGATATAATGGTGTTTCTTCATTACTGATCGGTAATGTAAGAGGGGATCAATACGTTTTTGATTGATCCGAACGGGACTGGGGCATGACGGTTACAAACATTATATTATTTTAATTTCTAGATCTTATTGACCTGTAGACAGACGGAGTAGTGGGTAATATGAATGATAGACGTGGCTCATGATCTTAAGTCTTACAGAACAAAAGAGAATTGTCATATGAAATGAAAAATATGGTATATATTAATCGGTATCAATCTAATAATCTTCAGTATGTTTTTGTATTATGACAACAAGTTTTTTCGCTTCCACATCCATAAATATTTAACTTTTCCTACCTTCTTCCTCTCAACTGTGTACCAATTGCAAGAGTAAAATCGTCCTCTTGAGTTTGACTATACAGAAAAGGGTACACTTCGGGTATAACAAATATGAAGTGAATTTCTTAGATTCCTAACATATATGATCAAATCAATACCTTTGCTGATGATGCCATCGCCGATGATGTTGAGTAGAAGTCATCGTGATAGTGACCGTAGAGTGTCAGGTTCTTCAGATGAGGCATCTTACAGATTAGCTGAGCGAGATCACGTGATGCATCGGGACGTTTAGTGAGAATAGAGCTGATGTCCAGAGTCTCAATCTGTTGTAATAGTACGACATCATGTTAGATAAACAATGGCTAACATTACTATACTGTATTATATCTAACATTATATGATGATACAGTCGCCACCCTCATTCACTTTAATACGAAAGCAACACGTTACTGTTATTTTTTTGTTATAAAGATATTACTTTGAAAATCATATTCAATAATAACGTAACAAAAATGTGTGAAAAATTGACTCAGAACATTTGACAGTTTCCGAAGGGAAACGTAATCATAACAACTGGAAAGAAATCATTTGATTTTTTATTGTGTAGGTTTTTGAACTCATATATTTGTTATCATCAGCAATTTTAATTAAAATTGCCGTCACTCCATCATCACTTCTATAGAGGGCGGGGGGTCTGAAGCCCTAATCTGATATAATTGTAATATTATGTTTAATAAAACAATTGCTGACATTACACGACTTAAACATATTTCTGAACATTACATCTTCATACAGTTGCCATCCTCATTCATTTACAAAGGGATAGAAGAGACGAAGAGATTTGATTTTTAATTTGTGTAGGTTTTCAAATTAAAATATTTAGTCTCATCAGCATTCACAATTAAAATGGACGTCTCTCCAGCAGCATTCCCGTAGCATTCCAAATTGTCAAATGAAATGAAAAATATGTTAAATATTAATCCTTATCAATCTGATAATCTTCAGTATGTTTGTGTATTATGGCAGAAAGTTCATTTTTCGCTTCCACGTCCATAAACATTTAACTTTTCCTACCTGCTTCCTCTCAACTGTGTACCAATTGCAATAGTAAACTAGTCCACTTCCGTGTGACTATACAGAAAAGGGTACACTTCAAGTATAACAAATATGAAGTGGATTTCTGAGATTCCTAACATATATGACCAAACCAATACCTTTGCTGATGATGCCATCGCCGATGATGTTGAGTAGAAGTCATCGTGATACTGACCGCGGAGTGTCATGATCATCGGACGAGGCATCTTACAGATGAACTGAGCGAGGTCACGTGATGCATTGGGGCGTTCACTGAGATCACCAGAGTGGATGACCAGAGTCTCAATCTGTTGTAATAGTACGACATCATGTTAGATAAACAATTGCTGACATTAATATACTGTATTATATCTAGCATTACATGATGATACAGTCGCCACCCTCATTCACGCACAAAGGCAATTCGTTACTCGTACAATTTTGTTGATAGAGATATTACTTTGACAAATATTTTATAACAATGTATCACAAATGTGTGAAAATAGACTCAGAATATTCGGCAGTTTCCAATGGAAAACACAATCACAACAACCTGAACGAACAGATTCGATTTTTCATTGTGTAGGTTTTGATTCATATATTTTGTATCATGAGCAATTTTTAATTAAAATAGCCGTCACCTCATCAGCACTTCCATAGGGGGGGGGGGGGGGGGGGTCCGCATATTGAGTGGTCAAAATCCCAATCTGATATGATTGTTACATTATGTTGGATAAACAATTGCTGACATTACTCGACTTGAACATATTTTTACATTTTACATATTGATACTGTTGCCATCCTCATTCATTTATAAAGTAAAACGTCATTCTGACAATTGATTGAAAAAGTGATTTGAAAATCTTATTTTACATATTATGAAAGTGTGATAACAAATAAACATGGATCACTTTGCAGTTTCCAAAGAGATAGAAGAGACGAAAGTATACATTTTTTCATTTTTGTAGGTTTTTAAATTAAAATATTTAGTCTCATCGGCATTCACGATTTGAATGACGTCTCTCCATTAGCATTCTCGTAGCATACCTTATTGTCATATGGGATCAAAAGTATGGTATATAATATATTATTCACCATCAATGTTAAAGGTAAGGACCAGTATTGGAAACGCCCCAATTTCAAAAAATGAAATGGAAGCTCTTATTACCAATCATGTAAAAGAATATGTTTTGACTAATACATGATGATAACAAATTTGCCGGGAAACCGCCTACTAATTGATATATTTGGTAAATTAGTTTATCTATTGGACTGTGAGAGATAAACGCACGTGTCGTGCACGTGTCCGTAGTCCCATATACATCTTTCTGTGTACAGTGCTTGTAGACGGGGCCAAATTTCTTATCATTTTGATGATTCCAGAACCTTGCAGTACACACCAATACTTATATGCTAGATGATCAACCTTTTCTGATCGATTCCACAACGTTTCTTTCACAATGCAATCGCATGACCATAATTGGTCTTTATCTTTGAAATCTTCGGTCTGTTTTTGTATTATGACAGAAATTTCACTTTTCACTTCCACGTCCATAAACAGTTAACTTTTCTTACCTGCTTCCTCTCAGCGGTATACTAATTGGGAGAGTGAAAATTGTACACTTGCGTTTGACAATATAGAAAAGGGTACACTTCAGGTATAACAAATATGTAGTGGATTTTCTTAGAGTCCTAAAATATTTGAGCAATCCGATACCTTTGCAGATGATGCCATCGCCGATGATGTTGAGTAGAAGTCATCGTGATAGTAACCATTGAGTGTCAGGTTCTTCAGATGAGGCATCTTACAGATGAACTGAGCGAGATCACGTGATGCATTGGGACGTTTACTAAGACCAGAGCGTATGTCCAGAATCTCAACCTGTTGTAATAGTACGACATCATACTGTTACTTTGTATACTTTGATTTTTTATATTGGGAAATATATTGAATTGAATTGAACTTCCGTGTGACTATTATAGAAAAGAGTTTACTTCCAGTATGACAAATATGAAGTGATTTTTTATACAGTCCTAAAATATATGACCGAACCAATACCTTTGCTGATGATGCCATCACCGATGACGTTGAGTAGAAGGCATCGTGATACTGACCGTCGAATGTCAGGTCCTTCAGATGAGGCATCTTACAGATGAACTGAGCGAGATCACGTGATGCATCGGAACGTTTACTGATATCAACAGAGCGGATGTTTAGAGTCTCAATCTGTTATAATAGTACGACATCATGTTGGATAAACAATTGCTGACATTACTATATTGAATTATATCTTACATTACATGATGATACAGTCGTCACCCTCATTCACTTACAAAAGCAATACGTTACTTTTACAAATTATTTGATAGAGTTATTACTTTGAAGAAAAAAAATTCTTCATAAAAACTTGCTTCCTATCAATGGTATACTAAATGGGAGAGTGGATTCGTACACTTGCGTTTGACAATATAGAAATGGGTACACTTCAAGTATAACAAATATGTAGTGATTGTATTAGAGTCCTAAAATTTATGACAGAACTAATACCTCTGCGGATGATGCCATCGCTGATAATGTTGAGTAGAAGTCATTGTGACAGGAACCCAAGAATGTCAGGTTCTTCAGATGAGGCATCTTACAGATGAACTGAGCGAGATCACGTGATGCATTGGGACATTCCATGAGATCACCAGAGCGGATGTCCAGAGTCTCAATCTGTTGTAATAATACGACATGATGTTGGATAAACAATTGCTGACATTAATATACTGAATTATATCTAACATTACATGATGATACAGTCGCCAACCTCATTCACTTAAAGCAATACGTTACATTTACAATCTTTTTGATAGAGATATTACTTTGAAAATCTTTGTTTCATAATAACGTAACACAAATGTGTGAAAATAGACAGTTTCCGATGGAAAACACAATCACAACAACGGGAACGAAATGATTCGATTTTTCATTTTGTAGGTTTTAAATTCATATATTTTGTATCATGAGCAATAGTTAATATAATAGCCGTCACTCCATCAGCACTTTCATGGGGGGGGGGGGGGGACCACATATTGAGTGTCCAAAATCCGAATCTGACATAATTGTAGCATTATGTTGGATAAACAATTGCTGACATTACTATATTGAATTATATCTTACATTACATGATGATACAGTCGTCACCCTCATTCACTTACAAAAGCAATACGTTACTTTTACAAATTATTTGATAGAGTTATTACTTTGAAGAAAAAAAATTCTTCATAAAAACTTGCTTCCTATCAATGGTATACTAAATGGGAGAGTGGATTCGTACACTTGCGTTTGACAATATAGAAATGGGTACACTTCAAGTATAACAAATATGTAGTGATTGTATTAGAGTCCTAAAATTTATGACAGAACTAATACCTCTGCGGATGATGCCATCGCTGATAATGTTGAGTAGAAGTCATTGTGACAGGAACCCAAGAATGTCAGGTTCTTCAGATGAGGCATCTTACAGATGAACTGAGCGAGATCACGTGATGCATTGGGACATTCCATGAGATCACCAGAGCGGATGTCCAGAGTCTCAATCTGTTGTAATAATACGACATCATGTTGGATAAACAATTGCTGACATTAATATACTGAATTATATCTAACATTACATGATGATACAGTCGCCAACCTCATTCACTTAAAGCAATACGTTACATTTACAATCTTTTTGATAGAGATATTACTTTGAAAATCTTTGTTTCATAATAACGTAACACAAATGTGTGAAAATAGACAGTTTCCGATGGAAAACACAATCACAACAACGGGAACGAAATGATTCGATTTTTCATTTTGTAGGTTTTAAATTCATATATTTTGTATCATGAGCAATAGTTAATATAATAGCCGTCACTCCATCAGCACTTTCATGGGGGGGGGGGGGACCACATATTGAGTGTCCAAAATCCGAATCTGACATAATTGTAGCATTATGTTGGATAAACAATTGCTGACATTACTCGACTTGAACATGTTTTTTAAACTTTACATCTTGATACAGTCACCATCCTCATTCATTTATAATGCGAAAGGTTATTTTGAAATTTGATTGAAATAGTATTTCAAAAATGTGATTTTACATAACATAAAAGTGTGAAAACAAATAAACATGGAACACTTTGCGGTTTTCAAAGGGATAGGAAGAGATGAAGGGATTCGATTGTTCATTTTTCTAGGTTAAGTTAAAATTGAAAAAATGTATTCTCATCGGCATTCATAATTTAAATGGACGTCTCTCCATCAGCATTCCCGTCGCATTCCGTATTGAGCGTCCAAAATCCGAATCTGATATAATTGTAGCATTATGTTGGATAAACAATTGCTGACATTACTCGACTTGAACATGTTTTTAAACTTTACATCTTGATACAGTCACCATCCTCATTCATTTATAATGCAAAAGGTTATTTTGAAATTTGATTGAAATAGTATTTTAAAAATGTGATTTTACATAACATAAAAGTGTGAAAACAAATAAACATGGAACACTTTGCGGTTTTCAAAGGGATAGGAAGAGATGAAGGGATTCGATTGTTCATTTTTCTAGGTTAAGTTAAAATTGAAAAAATGTATTCTCATCGGCATTCATAATTTAAATGGACTCCCTCCATCAGCATTCCCGTCGCATTCCGTATTGTCATATGGAATTAAGAATATGTTATATTATAGAGAAATCGACTGCTACGAGAGGACTGGCTGTTTCCATACGCTCAAGGGAAATTTGCCTCCGCTGCTATCACCCCGAGGAGCGCCTTTTTGTTTAGTATACACACAAATTGGTCGTTGGAAAACGAACATTTTAATATCAACAATTATGAAGGAATTATGAAGAATTATCCACGGAGCGACGAAGCGTTCATCATTAGTTTTATGCTTTTCATCTACAAAATCTTTCACATGAGATATCTTGGAATGTAGAATTTACAACTTTAAGAAGTGATTTTCCAATGTTGATAAAAATAGGAAATCAAAATAATCTTCCAAAGATTGATCCGGAAGAAATCAAATTGGACACTTGCTAATATCAATTCGAAAAAAAAAATCATGAATAAATAAATTTATAGGCGATCACAATAAAGAAGAAGCGTAATTTATATTTGTAGAAAATTTGAATAACACAATGATACGTCTAGGAAAGGGGAAATCAAAACAAAGACAAATTCCTTATTCTTGGTGAAACAAGGAATGTTTACCAAGTATAAAAGAAAGCAACCACTTAAGATATTTAGCAGAGAAAAGAAAAACTGAAGAATACGTAGAAGATTACTTGAAAAAGAAAGCAAAAGCACGAAAGACAAGCCAAACGAGACTATTTGATCACCTTATGTAAGGAAATGACTCGTTGCACATCAATGAGAGAAATTGGAAATACGATACGTAAAATAGTAAAAATAATAATAAAAGTAAAACATTAAATCGATAATATATGAAGATAAAGAAAAAATTAACTCCTCTAGACAATGATTTATTCCTAATAGATCTAAATAATAGTATACATTCTCAGATTTTATTGAATACAAATTTGCGAGTGTTTGTTTTGCGAGACTGCTAAAGCATGTGTGTGCTACTATGCTAATCAACTAGGGGACCTACGTCCTTAAGTCATAACTGACAGTAATGAGGATTAATGCCTCACAAAAGGGCACTTATATAGCTGATCGACACGGTTTTTATTCTGGGGCCTCACAATAACGAGGCCTTTGCTTAGCCACTGAATCATGACTGTACGCAGCGGGGGCTAAGGTTCGTCGCCGCCCCCACAAATACACAAAACAAAGAAAATGCAATAAATTATCAATAATTCATTGCATTTTCCCTCGGTCCCCAACAAGATGCATTCCTCTGTAGGGCAATGCATTATGGTTCAAGGCATGCCCACATATAGGATTTTTGTATGTTGGGGACCGGGACAAAATGCAATGAATTATTGATAGGTTATTGCATTTTCTTTCTTTTTTTGTATTTGTGGTGGCGGCGACGTACCCTAGCCCCCGCTAAGTATAGTCATGTTTTCAGTAGCTAAGCAATGGCCTCGTTACTGTGAGCCCCCAGGATTAAAACCGTGTCGATGTGCTATATAAGTGCCTTCTTATCAGGCATTCATCCTCATTACTGTCAGTTATGACTTCAGGACGTAGGTCCCCTAGTTGATTATCATAGTAGCACACACATGCTTTAGCAGTCTCGCAAAACAAACACTAACACATTATTATTCAATACAATCTGAGAGAGTATACTATTATCTAGCTCTATGAGGAATAACCCATTGTCAAAATCATTCCATAACTTAGGGTTAAAATAATAATTCCACCATAATGACCAACAGTGTACTAGGGAAAAATTGGGTCATCATCCCATTCAATTCAATTCAATTTTATTTCGCAATATAAAAATCAAAATATACAAAGTAACGGTAAATTTTAACTATCATGAACTATCATTAACTATCATGATCAGAGCGAGCAAAGATGAAGATTTTTTTTTGGGGTGGAAACCGACTAGCTTAAACAGAAGCACTATATAAATAGTTTAATGGAGTATTTTTCCTTTTTGTGTACTTAAATAAAGAATAAAGTCTGAAACTGAAATTTATTTTTCTAAAAACAAACCTCTATTTTCCAGTATTCTCCTAATTTAATCTTATGACACCGGAAAAATTATTATCCTGACTGAATATGGCATCCATTTCTTTTAAAAGTAAGATGTACCAAATATACCAGAACGTGGATAATACACATGTATACTGACCTTGGAATCGACTGCTTTATTCACAAGCACCGAGTAGAAGACATCATGCATAGTACGACTGATCGTCACAGATCTCAGTGTACGTGATGAGCACATGTATTCAGCCAGGTCCTCTGAAGCCGTCCGTCCACATGTCTTCTCAATAGTCAGATGATCCTACAATGTACATGTGCACAGACAATATTGTGAGGCTAGAAACATATATCATAAAAATAATACCATATCATCCTTATTAATCACCTTAATTGATACTGATTTGTTTATTTAGGTTTTGTTTCTTCCATTTTCCGTTTGGTTCTTATTCTGTTTTCATAATCTATATATCAAGAAGAAAATCAAATAACTTAATAATAATATTATGCGATTTAAAGGAACTATTCTGACCCTACCAAATGTAAACTTTACTGAGTTCTGTACGTTATCTCATAATAATTCAAGTTGGCTTTTTATCCTACTGGTTTGAACAGTATGCACGGGCAAATCCTATTGGAGTTCGTGATATTAAAAGTGTTATATTATTAAACAAGATTTCATTGCAAATACACACAAGATCGGTTGTGCTACAATAACAATAAATCGCAACTCCTATTGAAAGACTTAAATCCTAATACTTATTAACTCTTGTAGATAATAATAGTGAAACAAAATTCGTGTACATTGCAATTTTCAGATAAAAAATGATAATCAGAGTTGCACCCACACTAGATCCATAGAACATGCATCATGATTAAAGAAAATTGATTCTATCAAGCTTCTTTTCAACATTTGGGTGAAGAGAAGTTTATACAGAACGCGTTGCGCATCGTTAGTATACAAGGTATACGTATACAGTTAAGTGTTCAAACCAAACGACGTTATCCTAAGTCTAAGTTGCAAAAATTCGACGTTTCTTTCCTTACCACTTCACGATGATTCATGATGAAGATATGCCCTGATACTGTGTGTGCCTGCATCTTCTCAGTGATCTTCAGTGTCTTGCTGGACTTAGAAGAGAGATGATCCGCCACTGCTTTGGCCACTGTTTGGTCTTGGCTCTCGTATGCTACATCTACGACAAAGTCATCATCATCATCATCATCATCATGTCTACGCTCTCTTTTTCCTGCTGTGAGATGAGATACGATATCCAATCCGATCTCCTTCTGCTGGGCCGAGGTGAAGTACAGGAGGTAGCGGTATTCTCTTGCTTCAGTTATGATTTTCGCCACCAACCCGTCATACTCATTACGGTTTGAGTTGTAAAGAGATGCAAGATAAATTCCTGATAGATATTCCTGGAAGAGCTTATGAGGGAACTGCACCGATTGAACTGCTGAATTTGGATTAGTTCTTCTGTCACGCCTCGGAAGAACTTTCTTCTCTCTGGTGAGTACACCAACTTTACAACCTACATCGATGGACTCTGGATAACTCTGAAATTCTTCTTCTGTGAATACTAGCCGTCTCTCGAGAAGTCCTTTGAAGGCAATGTGTCCCATCTCAAGCAGGTGATGACGAATATCTGAACGATTCTCCCTCAATTCGCCTTCAACGATACCTGAAGATGGAATGTGCTTCGATAGGTAATGATCAACCAAAAAGTCAATCATCTCATTGAAGAGCTGGGAAAATGTTTGCAGCTTAGACATTGCCTCCCGGTGCTCTCCATCAAACTCTTTCCACATGATGCACAGCATGGCTGTGTAGATGGGGTAGGGGGCCATGTTCTCTCTGATCACATCGTTGTTCGATATGAATCGGTTCAGATCTTCAGAGGAAGCTGTGTCTGGATGAAAGAACTTGGTGATGTAGGAAGAGAGGTTTTCAGCAGAGAAACCTTCTACAGCAATGAAAGCAAACGCCTTTCTGAGATTGGCATTTGTCCTAATCTCATCTGATCTCCACCGCCGTGATGTGATTAGTACTGTCCCTGACTCGAACAGCCGATTGAGAGTGATAAGAGCGATTTGCTGAATGTTGTTGAGATCGACAGCTAACTCATCCAGGCCGTCCAGGACAAGAAAGACGTCCTTTGGATTTGAGAGGATGTACTTGTTTAGCTTCTTGGCTGTGACGGGATTATCTTTTGGGAGATAAGACTTGACTATCTCTCCAACAGTCTTGTCCTTTGCCTCGCGAAGTAGGACGACAAGAACCAGTTTGAAATCTTGGTATCCCTTTCCGTGGATCCAGTCCCAAGCGATCTTGGCGCAGAAAGTGGTCTTCCCCACACCACCTTCACCTTCCACCAACAAGCGTTTGGGATAGGTTCCGTTGACTTCGGTCCTGAGAAGGTCGCCGTATAGAAGCGGTGTCTTGTGCTTGGTACCTTTGTCTTCTTCCATCAACGTTAGATTGGTGAAGATTCGTTCAAATTTCAGTAGAAGCTCGCTGTTCAGTGGATCGGCTTGAATCTGACAGAGGTGAATTGCCAAATAGTGTTTGACATCTTCAGCAACCCGCTTGATTTCCGCCTCTGTCATTGAGGGTATGTCATCACCAACCTGACCTGTGATGAGATGGTGAAGAACGTTGTCTCTAAAATTACTTGAAAAAGAATGCTACTATTGTTTAAACGTAAACAAATATAAAAAGCGGCAGCAAAATAAAAGGACATTAACCATGAATCACAAAAAATGTAATATCAATAAACGTAACTTCCCAAATCTCAATTTAGATTTGCTTGTGGATCATGATCAATGGCTGAGAAATCATTTATTTCCTAGATAGGGGCTCTCACAGTGATTAATGGATTGACATTGTGGTCTGATGTCACTGCCCCATGGAAGGGTTACTCGGGTCGATGCTAAGAGGTCAGGCCTTTCTGGTTGATTGCATGGTGGGGTTTTAGGCCATCTTCTATGTAGCATATATTGCGGTATCAATCTCTTAAATGTGCACGGTCTTGTGCATTTCATAACTAAAGAAGATACAAACGATTTCTAGTTTCAAAAGCTACGCTTCTGGGTTGATATGCGTATAATCCACGAATTAATCAAATGCATCTTTCAAAATAACGTTATATTTCCGTGCTTTCGTACAGAGATTCCTTCTTTGTTACTGTTTATCCATATGGATATAAATCTGAGGCATTTGGTCCCATACGTTAGCGCGTATTCTGGTGTTGAGATTAAATGTGCAATTTCCTTACATATTTAGTCTGATCCAAACTCTAGTAGGGGTACTAACGTGATACATTTTTCTAATGAAACTATATTTAGATCAGTGACGCATGGAATAAATTACTATTGAATTGCCCCTTCCCTCACTCACTCTCGTCTCTCTCTCTCTGCCCCTCTCTCTTTGTATATTTGATTTGATTTGATTTGATTTGATTTATTGGTTTCTGCATCTTTTTTTTTCTTTTTTCATCATACATTTTCATGAACATAATATGGTTTGATACAATATTTTAAGTGTATATAATTTTATACAGATAATGAACGAATTTAAACAAATATATTGAATGCATAATTAACATACATTAGATGCAGGAGGGCTACAGAAATAAGCATATTAATATATGGTTTTATATACATTATATGCATTATCCAACAAAAGTGAGGACATCCTTTAAATTGGTAAATATTCCAACATTCCAAAACTCCTCACTTTGCTACAATGATTTAATGGAAGACGCAATTTTACTTATAAATTCAGCACATGATGCTAACAAATAATAATAGCAATAATAATAATAATAATTGGAGTGGTTCCTTCAATAGCGCTCATGTCTAACTTGACAGTCGATGATTATTACCCCGTCTTTAGCCTGGCTGCCATTATGGTGCTCTAGCATTTCAAGGAATTACTTCATGCCAGGTACTCATTTACCTCACCTTGGTCGAGTGTGGAAAATTGACACAAATGTCTGGCCTAAGGTCTAAGGACATTAAGGCTGCGGGGGTACTTAAACCGTCCGATGACGTTTCCACCTCTAAGGCTCATATTTAAACCCTATAGGCTCTGAAGTTGCCATTACGGTGCTCTAGCTAGAGCGTCATAATGGCATTCTTGCTAAAGCCGGGGTAATAATTGTTGAGCACCAGGAATATCAAGTTATACAGACATGAGCGCTAAACATGAACCCACCTTAATCAATATTACCTTGTTGTACACTATCAGCAAGCTGTACCAGATTAATGCTTTCTAACGTGTCGACCAATGTCTTCCTCGTCTCGCTATCACGTACTGTCTTCCGCCATGCGTAAAGCATCTGATAGGTAGCATGCATGGAGTCGCCAAGCTTGTCTTTCTCAAACCGACTTAGTTGAGCCTCTTTGAACCCCAATGCTAGTCCAACCTTCCTGAAGTCTGAGGGATCCATACCGTCGGCAAGGAGATAGAGCTCGAGCTCGGTCAGACTTCCAGGGCTAAATTATAGACATAAGAAGAATGATTATTTTCATACAGCGCTTTATTAGATATTTGCGAGATTTTGTATCTAATACCCCCTTCACATACACGGATTTTCCTTACGAGTCCTTACGGATCGCCAACTCGTAGTCAATCGCAAGCATCCGTAAATAACTCGCTGGTATTCGTAAATAGCTCGTCACAACTCGCAACAACTCGCAGACACTCGTAAGTATCCGTGAAAGGAGAGGCAAATTTGTTGACATGTCAAAAATCTTCTTACGATTGTCCACGGATTTATTTGTCCGTAAATAACTCGTAAATAGGTCGTAACAATCCGTAAGTATCGTAAACCGCTCGCATCAACACGTTACCATCCGTAAACTGCTCGCAAGAATCCGTAAATGACTCGTAAAGATTTTATTAACGATTTGTTTCGGTTGGTTTACGATTTGTTTACGGATTATTTACGGATTACTTACGGATTATTACGAGTGCTTACGTGTTGTTTACGATTTCATTGAGGTCGTGTTACAATGGCTTTACGGATTGCTACGAGTTATTGCGAGCACATTAGGTGTAGTTACGAGTACTTTAAAAATAGATATGTATACTTTAAGCATTCTTACGTATCGTTACGTTTTGGGGGAAAGGAATAAAAGCTGCAAATTTGAACACTTCATTTTCAGTTGTTATTTTTTGGTTTAAAATCGTAAGGACTCGTAGATACTCGTAACCAACTCGTAACTATTCGTAACAACACGTTAACAGGTCGTTAGTAACACGTAAGTTGCTCGTAGTTATCCCTGACAACTCGTAACAAATCGTGGAATTCTGCCGTAAGTATATCGTAATAACTCGTAATAATACGTAACAAACCGTAAATAGCTCGTAATAACTCGTAACAACTCTCAAATCGGTCGTAAAAGTGGCCAAATCGTAAGGATCCGTGAAAGATCCGTGAATTTGTGCGATCCGTAAGGACTCGTAAGAAAAATCCGTGTATGTGAAGGGGGTATAAGGAACTTTCATTTTGCTCCTTTGACTTGCGAATACAGTGTTATACTTTATTGAATCGAAATACTTTATAGCATTACTTGTAATGCAAGTATTAGAATGTCACTGCAAACTATTACGACATGCACCATTATTGAACCGTATTCTACTAGAAACGAAACCCTACGGTGGGTTTAAGGATTTGTTCAGAATAGGGTTTAACAAAGATAATTAGTATAATTAAGTTGTCTTTCATTGAACGTAACCGCAGGCTCGGATTCGGGTTCAGTAGAATATGAAACAATGGATTGTAACGTTCCAAAGTTGCTCTTTTATGCTGCTTACATATCATTTGGACCAGGGTTTCGTTCTACGTCACCGGATCTCAATAGGAGTATGTTGGTCATGTCTGGACAGTCATTTCTTTCGATTGCTTCTGCTTCACCGCTGGTTGTCCCTGATAGGGGGGTCGGATAGGTCAGTGATCCGTGGTTTTCCCATACTTCCTAAGAACGAAGATAATATTACGAATAGAGAACACACTTTTAACTCTGCAAACTATGAAAAAGCCATACTGAGATAGTATCCTAGTGCCACATTGTATTTCTGGCGTTTTTTCGTTATCAATGGTTTCTAATTTATTTTAACATTTCTAATATAATCATAGACAGGGGATAGAAGGGTGTTCATGTAGTCATTGGACAAAATGTTTCATGATATTCCGTTAATTCCTTAATGACATTGATGGGCAGAAGACAATTTTCAAAAGAATAATTAGAGGTTATTTGTCAAAATATACATGTAGATTCACGTGAGAATAAGAATTCCGTGAAAGGGGAAAGGGCACTTGTAATACTGATTATGATAGTGCAACTAACGTAAAATCAAAACAATCCATAGCAAATTGAGCTTTCTTTTATAAAATATCTTAAATTGCTCCATTTTTGAAAGTTACTGTGTCCAATTTAAACAAAACAATTATACATGAACAATTGTACAGTTTATGTATTATTTATATTTCTTATATTTTGTTCTTCTTCGTCTGTCTCATTTTTGTTATAATGGGATAGAGGTTGTTCTGGGGAAATACATATAAATATCAATCATACCCTGATAGATGGTGTTGTTTGCTCCGTGTTTCTCGTTGTATCTTGCCTTGGTTTAGGTTGCAAGCCCGATGATAGGTCCTCTATCCCCAACGGTGCAGAGCTTGATGTCTCCTCCACGTCTGTTTGGATACGATCTGTTTCACCCGCGATGGCTACAGGTACATGTAAGTACGATTCTGATGTGACAACTTCAGATGGTTCTATTATTTTAACGGAATTAGGGGGGTATTCATGTGACACTAGATTAATGGTAATGTATCTATTGTCCAATTCGTCATCTACACAGGGTCGGGGAACTTGGTTCTGAATGTCAGTGGTATCATGGACAGGGTTGGTCTTATTTGCTGTTGGAGAACCACTGTTTTCAGCACACGACGACTCAGAGTGAGAGACATCGCTATCTCCGGGTCTTTTTACATCACATGTGAATCTTCTCTCCGTGACAGTATCAAACTCTGGACCGTCACATGGTGACCGAGTCTGACAATTAGCATTACATCTGCTAATGCTGACGTCACATGAAGGCCCGGTTTGAGCGGTATTCAGGTTGACATTGTAAGGAGACGCAGGTCGACAGGCCGTGTTCCCTTGAGAACTATTCGCATCAGGTGAAGAGCCAGTACGAGATGAGATGTTACACTCAGGATTGTCGTTTTCTTTGGGTGGCTCAGCATTCTTGTTTTGTTTAATTAAGTTGTGAAGTTTTCTCCAAAAGTAGTTGTAGTCATATTCTTTCCTCCGACGGCGCATGAACGTGCCGATCCTGACACGCCATTCACCAAGAGACACAGGCATGGTGACATAAGGATACTTTGTTATTAATGAGAAACAAAATATATCAATGCTGGGTAAATTCATGAAACGGTCAATATGACTTTGTATACAAAAACAGTATTTAATTTTCTAACGGATTTAATCTTAACATGCCATGTAGGGAAAATGTATTCGATTTAGATTACATAATTATTCTATCTTTAAAAGAACGTATAATGCATGGTACTTGATTCCAAATGTGCACCGCTTTTTATATTCTGGAAGATTTTGGAACAATTTACCTCGAGGGAGCAAATCTGGACAAATTCCACCGCAAAAACAACCCTTTGAACAGGTTCTTTATGCCTAGGTCACATTTGCTCTACGGCTAGGAAACGGCTGCCGTACGCCTCCGAAATTGAGAGATACTTGCGGCGGCCGCAGAGAATCTGCGGTGGCCTCAGGGTCACCCTAGTGCTTATCCCTATCTCTACACACCGTACGAGTCGCCGTGGGAGTTATAACTGTTTTCACTTCAAGGTTCACCGCAGCGATTAGACGCGCCATAGTGATTAGACGCGTAGACACGGCGACCGTACGTCGAGCGTACGGTAGCCTTACGTTTAATATACTCCAGGGGTGGAGCGGTAGCATCAGTCTGGTCGCATGGTCGCCGTATGGTCCCCCCTTAGGCCACCTTGCGGCTACCTTTCGTCTACCTTAGTATTTGTCGACAAAGCTGCGGCCGCCGCAGGGACGCCTTAAGGCGACCATGCGTGATCAATTCAAAGGCCGTATGGCAGTCGCAGATTCAAATTAAAAACACGCCGTTCGGCTACCCTAACATATGTGACCGCTACCGTATGTGAACGTGGGAAAGCTGCAGCGGTCCTATTATTGCTATTGGCCGTACATAATTTAGACCGCACGGCTGCCGCGGCAAATTTGACCTAGGCATTAGCAATATCATTATTATTTTTTTCTTCTTCTACGGGTTGGTTGTTCATAGTTATCCCTTTGTTTAATATGCGGAATGTTAATCCAGGGAAAGCTTTTGGCGGACGATGTTTGAAAAGGTATGTAGTTAAATAGACTGACAGAGTTATGAAGGAGAGTGGCTGAGGGCCGGGGGGGGGGGGGGAGGGGTGAGGGAAAACTGGGTGCACTGTTGTGTCGGCATGCTTTTAAGATTTGCTACAAAGTGAAAATCCTTCGAAGATTGTTCTTTTGTGTGCACCTCACAATAATCGTTTTCAGTACCAAAATGATTGAAAGAGAGAGAGGGGGAGAGAGAGAAATAGAGAGAGAGAGAGAGAGAGAGAGAGGGGGGCAGAGACACAGGCACAGACAAGTACGCACACACAACGGAAATAAAGTACAAAGATATGATACACCTTCCTACAAGGTTTACTTTAATAATGACTTTGCTTTCTCTCCCTTTTTCAATGACAAATGCTTCCTCAAGAATTTATAAGTAAAATAGTATAAACCAATAACATAAATTCTAAATACATTCTGAAAAAATGCTATACTTTGTGCTTGAAGCTGACTTTGTCGATCACGTGCACGCTTCCGTACAGGCACGAACTTGACGAGTTGACTGCCATGCTGGCCTTGGTGTAAAACAATTTCCTCCAATTCTAATCTTGACCATTTCAGTTATTACGAGTCATCGATAAAAGTTTATGAATTATAATAGTTTTGGTCTGGGGGGGGGGGGGGGTAATTAGTTCCCTTTAAGAAAAGATCACCGTCTTAGCAAATCTTTTAGATGATTTTTTTGGTAAGGCGTTCTGATATAAAATAAATGACATGGTTAACTTCAGGTAAATCCGGCATGCCTGTAATCTTGAACAAACTAGTAAAATCAGTATTGATTTTCTTATTTGTTAAATAAATCTATGTACCTACCTATTTATGCTAGTCGTTCTCGACTACAAACCATCACGAGAATTTTAAACCCAAAAAGTCACTAGGTGTGTAACCCCCCGTCTTTCCATTGTCCTGCCCAACTCTATAGAATACTTCCTCTGAAAACCGAGCAACCCCGAGAGAAATACGGAACATGTTGCAAGGAGAGGGGATGGAGGGAGGGCAATAGGTAGGTACATAGATTTATTTAACAAATAAGAAAATCAATACTGATTTTACTAATTTATAACAATAAATCAATGTACCTATCTATTTATGCTAGACCAGCACAGACGGAACCAAGGGAGGCATGTTCCGAAGAGACAATCTAGAGGGAAGACGCAGCCGCCTTAAGCGGCGCAGAAGCAAAAGAAACCTCACCCGCAGGGACATCCTTAAGATAGCAAGAGATAAACGAATTACGGGAGCGCCAATAGGCAGCCCGAAGAATATCTTCCAGCCCCACGCCCTGGAAAAGAGCCCAGGAGGTACTAATGCTACGAGTATCGTGGGCACGAAGCCTACAACCGGCCGACAAAGCTTCAGGGCCCGCAGCCCGAATAGCTTCCACAATCCAACGAGACACAGAGACCCGGGAAGCCGGAGAAAAGGGCTCCCGGGTAATCAAAAACAATTGGTCATCTGTACGAAAAGGTTTGGTCTTCTCAACGTACCACTTAAGCGCCCGAACCGGACACCAAACCTTATCCTCACGTATGGAAGAATGATCAGACAGAGGACAAAGAAAAAACCTCAACCGGCCCCGAAGAAGCCGTCTGGTTCTTGGCGATGAAGGAGGCCTTAGGAATAAGCGAACGCCACCCCTTGCCTCTCAACGAATATGGCCAGGAGTAAGGCAAAGAGCATGTAAAGTACTACGTCTCTGACCAGAAGCGATGGCCATCAAAAAGACTGTCTTCACGGTAAGATGGTGAAGGGAAGAACTCCCCATCGGCTCAAACGGAGGCTTACCAAGAGCCTCAAGAACCTTAGGTAAACTCCAGGAAGGGACCAGCTGAGACACTGGAGGTCGCTTCAAGAAAAAAGACCTGAGAAGACCACACAAATGGGGAGAAGAAGACACTCCCGACCCATCAAAAAAACCAGTGTGGATAGCCCCAATGGCAGACCGATAACCTCTGATTGTAGACAAAGCTCTACCCTTGTCAAACAAGTGTATGAGAAAATCAGCAATAGAACCAAGCGAAGCAGTCTTAGGGGACTCGTCTCTCTCCTGACACCATTCGAAGAAGACAGACAAACGCGAATTATAAACCACCTACGTAGAGTCCCTACGACTACCAGCTACAACATCAGCGGCTCTCTCTCAGAAAGTCCCGACTGCCTTGCAGTCTCCCGGACAGAGGCCAAGCAGTCAAGTGCAAGGACGCCGGATTGTGGTGGAGAATCCCCGACAGGGGTTGTGTCACTAAATCCGCTCGTAGCGGAAGTGACCACGGAGGAGCTACGAGCAGACTCAACAACTCCGGGAACCAGGGACTACTGGGCCAGTTGGGGGTCACCAAAATCACCAGTGCTCGATCCCCCCTGACCTTCGACAACACCCGAGGGATCAAGGGGAACGGAGGAAAAGCGTATCCCCGAAAGGTCCCCCAATTGAGGGAGAACGCATCCAACACCCATGCCCCCGGGTCCTAAACTCGGGAGCAATTCCTTTGGGAGCCGATGAGACAACGCCGAGGCAAACAGGTCGACGTCCAACCGACCCCAGGTCGAGAGGAAAACTGCCGGATGGAGCGTCCACTCCGATGGCAGACACCGACCTCGAGAAAGGAAGTCTGCTATCAGATTCTCCCGACCGGGAATGAAAGAAGCTATCGGTGTAATGTCCAACTGACGACACCAACTCCATAGTTGCGCGGCCAACCGGTCCAGAGGAGCAGACCGGGTGCCGCCCTGCCGGTTTATGTAAGCCGCCACAGTTACATTGTCCGTCAATATCAAAACCGACCGACGAACAAACCGGATGGCAAAGTGATGTAGAACATAGATCACTGCCAAAAACTCCAGCGCGTTGATGTGAGGCAACACCCGCAGATGTGACCAATCCCCCGACACCGTACCTCCGTTGCAGTGGCCTCCCCAGCCCAACAGAGAGGCATCCGTCGATACCGAAATTGACGGCAGGGGAACCCGGAAAGGCCTGCCTCGAGCCAAAAAGACCACGTCTGTCCAACGAGGTAAGAGAGACCTGATGTGATCCGGCAACGGGATCCAGGTCGACAGAGAATCTCTGCCCGGACGGGAGAACTTGAGAAGGTGGACCTGGAAAGGTCTCATGAGCAGTCGACAGTCCACCACCAAATCCACCAGACTGGCCAAATAGCCCAGAAACTGGAGCCATTATCTGGCCCTGACCCGTCTGAGCAGAAGAAGCCGACGAGCCGCCGAAGACACGGTCAAGATCCTGTCCCGGCTGGGCCGGGCCAGTTGACACGGGATATCTAGCACCGCTCCCAAAAAGGAAGGGACGCGGGAAGGAGATAGATTGGACTTCTCCCAATTTATCAGGAAACCGAGCTCTCTGGTCGTCTGTACCAACAGGTAGAGATGATCCAAGAGAAGAGATTCGGACTCCGCCAGAAGGATCCAGTCGTCCAGATAACAGAACAGACGAAGACCGCGACCCCTGAGATAGGCCGCTAGAGCTGCGACCACCCGAGTAAACACACGGGGGCTGGTCGAAGGCCGAAAGGAAGGGACCGGAACCGATAGGTCCGGCCTGAAACGAAAACCCCAAAAGGTCCCTGGACCTCGGATGAGAATGGGAACATGCAGATAAGCGTCCTTGAGGTCCAAGGACACCGCATAATCCTTTACCTCACTAAGGGAGGATTAAGGCCAAGGTTTCCATTCGAAAATGAACCGGCGGAATAAAGAGATTTATCCGCTTCATATTCAGAATCATTCGAAGCTTCCCCGAGCGCTTGGGGATAAAAAAGAACGGCGACAGGCATAAACGAGAATGATCTTCCACTCTCTCGACCGCCCCTTTTTTCCAACAGAGATTTGATCTCCGTGGCGGCATGCTGAAGAGCCGGGGCGGCCATGGAGGACTGACGACATCTTAATGCGCCGCCTGGAAGTGCGGCGCAAAGATCGATGCAATAACCTTCTCGCACAATAGAGAGCACGAGTGCGTCTCTTGTGACAGCTTGCCAAGCTGTGAGAAAGAATCGCAGACGCCCCCCGACGCTGATCTGAGGACTTAGCGCTCGGGGAAAACCACGAGGGACACCACGCTGGCCCCTGTTGGAATGTTCACCACCCCTACCACCGCTGCCACCCCGCCGGGGAGGCTGAGAGGAGGTAGGAGGAGGAACAGACACCGTCACCCGGCGCTGTTGACCCTGACCCCGAGGCACAACCAAACCACGGCCAAAGCGGGAAGCTGGCTTCTGAGGACGCCGAAAACCCTCAGCAAATCAGCCACCTGCTTGCGGCTATCGCTCTCTTTCTGGAAAACCTGGGCAAACTGCCCGCCAAAAAGAAAAGGACCGCGCGAGGGGACGTCCCGGAGGACTGACGGAACGTCAGCATCACGAACCCCCAAAGCGGAAAGCGCCAGCTCCCGACGCCGGTGAGTCAATGTGACCGCCGACTCCGATAACTGCGACCATTGAAGTCCAGCTAGTGAGAGTAAAATGCCATCTATGATCAAAAGATCAGCTTCCGACACCTCAAGCTCCGCAGCTCTAGCCCTCAGCTGAGAAGGGAACCTTGATAGGCACACAGGCGCATACTAGTCCGAACCCCCTCGGATAGACACGACAGGTAGCGGTCCGTATTCTTAAAAGGCTTAGAAGTAAGAGGGTTGGACGCCCGAAGGCGCTGACTGGGAGTGAGACTGAGATTCGGCCAAACCCGTTACGGTCGACACCTCCGAAGAGATAGAGACCTGAGACACAGACTCTACCCCGGACGGGGACCGACCGGGTAAGACCATGGATCCACCACAGTTTCTTCCCCAGGTGGAGCACCGAGTGCCGCTGGGGGAAGACCCGAGTCTGCTGAAAATCACACCCAGACGGTTGATGGACAACTACGGGAGGGGTTACGCCAGAGCAGGTAACGCTAACGAGGGAGTAACCCCCGACGGAGTAACTCCCAACACAGCCTGATCGCTAACAGGTGCCGATGCCTCCGAATGAAGCGCCCAGCCCTGCTGCTGAGCGAAGGCTTTGAACAAAGTCAAAAGCCCCGCATCAGACGGGGAAGAAACAGCACGCTTCTTAGAGTTTTTCTTAGTCACAGACGTGCCTTTCTTCTTCGACTTCTTTGACTGCACCGGAGTAGAAGCCGCTCCCCGCTTGCGAGAGCGGGGAGAGTGTCGGCTCACCGAGACATCTATGTCAGATGCCGGGGCCAACACGTCGAATACCGGCTGTTCGAATAGGGGTGGCACCCCGGAACAGAGCCTGAACCGACATTCGATGTGGAACATACAGCGCTCGCAACCACCCCGCTAGAAGCGGGGGGGCATTGAGCCCTGAAACGCCGCTGACTCGACGGTCATACCGTGAGATACCAGTGACGATTGAGACAAAGCTGAGGTTTGTGCGGACATACCGCCAACAACAGCCGGTGGGTCTTGTTCAAAGTCTAGCCTGCTAGACACAAGGGCCCCCGATCTCGTTCCACTTGACCGACCGCTATACATACCTGCAGTCGCCCTGGCGGGGACTGAGTTGCCTTCTCCCGTACACGGCCGCGAGAAAGCCAGGCCGAAACCCGACCCCCCTCGGGGCGTGCAACAACGAACTCATAACAGCAGATCGGATTTCTGAAAAATAAAAACAACACAAAGGGTACACACCAATAAAACCTGTAAAAATACGGCAAAAAATAGCAATGCAAAAAACAAAAACACGGCACAAAAAATATGCACGTTAAAGTCAAGCACGCAAACAAAGAAACATGCACCAGATCGAAAGGCACACAAAACACACAGCGCACGAGGAAACAAATTTAACGTGACGCTGAAAACAAAAACGGAACAGAACACCTTTCAAAAAGGGTCTCAAAATCGTCCAAAATGCAAAATAAGTTACTTCAAGGCAAGTCCAAATCAATCACAATTGAAAAAAGGAACA